>AP027104.1:43988701-44311201 GCA_028142955.1 Pinctada fucata | reverse complement strand
ACTATATATATTTTCATTTTTTTTCTTTTTTTTTCAATTGGAATGAACAAGTCGAGATCGAGACTACTTACATGCCTAGGCATGCGCTAGGGCTGGGACGATACTGTACCCAGCCGATCCGATACGTATCACGATACCTGATATCCGATACGATACATATCGCGATTCTAAGTTAAGTAATAAAACCTTCTCAAAAAGCTATTTGAAAGTATTTATTTTCATCATCTTAGTAGCTTTTTTTATCCCACCTGTTATATTTATCCAACACTAGATTTCTGTCTAGAATAAAGATGAAAACAATTAATAAATGGTTTGTTATTTGACTAGAAGAATTGAAAAACAAAAAATCATTTCAAATAACAATAAGAAGTCATGGAAATTTCGTATTAAAAATCAATGGTTCTTATCATTTTGTTATTTTATATCTAGATACTTGCCAAAATTTTGTCATGTTCCAAAGAGGGACAAAAAGAGTGACAAATCATCAAAAAGAGGGACAAATATAACACCAATGAGGGACACTTTTTCATCACTATAATAAGGCCTTTTAATTATAATTACAAGTTGGGAATTTTTTTTTTTGGGGGGGGGGGAGGGAAGGGCACAGTCAAATCAATGAGAAGTGTAAAATTTTCAAAACAGAGGACCATGTGGTATTAATTTGTTTCACATATTTCCTCTTAAATTTGTCCGTTTTTTCTGAAAATACTGAAATCTTATTAACGCGCGCCGTATACGTTCACAGGCGTCGGCTCCTGGTCGGACGCATTTCTAAAAAGTGGCGCTTCAGCGAACTTGTCCACCTATTAAACACCTGTGTCGTTACCTGAGTTGACGTTGGCGAACAATAACAAGGGAGTTTATATCAAATACACAATCGATACCTTAACGTCTCGGGTATTGAAAAAGACAGTAAGCTGACGTACGTTGATTAGTATTGAGGTTTTTTTACGTGATAATAATAGAGTATTATAATAACTTAAGAGCGTTCCGTGGTTGTCGTATTTTCTTCTTTTTTTTTTTATCTTGTTTACATTTTTACTTCACGTTGTTTCTTCTCATAAAAATTTTGCAAATGGTATCACTCGAACATCTTATAACTATTACTTTCAATGATCGAATTATATTTCTAGCAAAAAAAAAAAAAAAACAACAACAACAACAACAACAACAAGAGAAGGCTTACTTGCATTTATTTAGCGACGTTAATTGACTATTGTTTGTGTTACAGCCGACAGATTACCGGCTGATTACTGTACATGGGTATACGGCGTGCGTTAGATAAATATTATGAAACAGTTTTTAAAGTTTATGAAAAGACGGAGTGACTAATAATCAATATTACTCTTATCTTTTTTAATGGAACGTCCAAAAATCGGGATTTCCCGACCGGGACAGATTTTTTTCGGTCGAAAATGCGGGACAATGGCAAGTATTTATCTATATGTAAACTGAAGAAAGTTGGATTTAAACTTGAGTACTTGAAAATACGGAAAGTTTAAGCACAATTTCTTTGTAATTCTTAACTTAGGTATCGTCGGGGTGTATCGATACTTGGATCGCGAAAAAAAATATCGCGATGCACCGATGAATCGGAGTATCGTCCCAGCCCTAGCATGCGCACAGTTCTATTTTGCAGAACTTTTATTTCATTTTATTTATTTATTTTTTGTTTGTTTGTTTGTTGTTGTTTTGTTTTGTTTTGTTTTTTTTTTTTTTTTGTTTTTTTTTTTTACATCTATTTATCGTTTTACCTCTACTTTTTTCCCATTTCTTTTTATTTTATTATTGTTTTCATTTATTTATTTTTTATTTAATAAATTTTTGGTATTCCAGATATTTCAAAGAGAAAGGGTACATGTTCAGGTTAGGTTGTGAAACTTTTGCCCAATTTCCAGTTCTGCACTAAGGCTACTTACCAACTCGAGCATACAGAGGTGCTATGTGAGCAATAAAATAACAATGTACATTTGTACAAACAATATCCGACAAAGGCCTAAATAAACATTACTACACATAAGATTTAGCAAAACAAGATATGAATAAATTTGATTAAATGGTTAAAGTTGACCACACTTGATTATTCGAAATAAAAACTGAAGTTTACATGTACTGATGTAGATCAACAAGTTTGTGGTAAACATTGGAGATAATTATGCAGTGTTTGTAAACACAGTACAAAGAATAGTCATTCAGATTTCATGCGACAGATTTCTTCCAATCTTGCAAAATAACTGAAAGGAAAATTGTGATCCTACCTTTAATGTATAGGTAGATAGCGAAGGAGGTGAAATGACGAGACTTGAACGCTTACTGTTGACAAGAGAAAGGTACATGTGAGGGTCCAAGGTCGTAGAGAAGGTCTCCAGTTGAAATGATATGAAATACAAAGAAGTATGCTATTGTTAGGAGTTTCTTCGAAAGTCAACATAAATAAATCCATCACAAAATTCAAGAAACCATGAAAAATCGATGGTAAAATAGATACATGTATCGTACCTGAATCTGTATAACGCAAAGTATGCATCATGAAAGATCAGTGTCTGAAAATACTGAGAGAAAATCCTACAACATCGCTAGATTATGAAATTAATTGAAAGAATTGAGATCCAAAACATATTCTTAAATATTTTATGAATCATTTCTTAAAAGATTTGATGTAAAGATGTAATTCTAAATGTGCATATTCAAATATTTCCTAGCTTAAATTTTCAATAGGTCTGTTACCTTTAGTTGAATTCCAGAAAGAGGTCGCTCAAGGACCCGTATGTAAAACATGTGCTCTGTGACGTGTACTGATGACGTAGTACATAGGGTTCAAGCTTGGAGGTCGATGTATGAAAAGCGAGGTAACTCGCACAGCCACGTACGAAAGGCCACATATAAAGAAATCTATTTGCGAACTAGCGTCTTAATAGATTTTATTAAAATGTATTCAAAATTCAAAAATATAAAATTTTGGCATGAAATATATATCACAGCAATAGCAGACTTAGATATGTCAAATACACAGTGAAAGAGTGTGCAAATCAGTAAAAAATGAAAATGGAAGAAAACCAAAATTTTAGTCAAAAATGAAATTAAAGGTATTCAGATAATTTAAAAGTGCATAAAAAGGTGACAAAATTGAAAAAAAAATGAAAAAGGAAGAAGAAAAAATTGGTAAACCGTGTCCACCCCTGATAGAAGTCAACAAAACTGGTAGGTGAATATAGAACTCAATGTTTCTCGGGGTGCCGGTGCCGGGACTTGAACCCATAATCTTTGGGTCCATGTGCACATTTAACTTATCCATTCATATTTTAGAAAATTCATTAAAATTCCAAAAAAGAATATTATAGCATGTAATGTATATCAAGGCAAATAGTTATTTAAATATGACAAGAATGCACTAAATGATTGCAGAAAAACACACATTTATAGAGTTAGTCAAAGAAATAATTAAAAAATGGGCATTTCTGACAAAGTCCAAAAAGACGTCAAATAGACGTCAAAAATTTGACTTCGGACTGGAACCAAAAAACAACAACACTTGTTAAGACATCCTTCAAGACCATCCAATGCTTTTGGATTGTCGATATGTGCATCGGTTCTGAAGAAGAAGTCTGTCAAAAGGTACCCACTGGTACCCACATACTTTTGCCTGTGGTGGCGCCACCTGTTAACGAATCCGGACGAAAAACAACAACACTTGTAAGGAACCATGAGTACTTCATACCTACCAAGTTTCATCAAAATCCCTTCAGTGGTTCTTGAGAAGAAGTCGAAAATGTGAAAAGTTTACGACGGACGGACGGACGCCACGCTATGACTATAGTTCACTTGAGCTTCGCTCAGGTGAGCTTAAAACGACTCCTATAATTATATAGACAATATCTGTCATTTATTACAGCTTGACTTACATATCAAACCGCGCTTCTAGGATCCATATCCTTGAAGTTATTTTTCAAGTACTTTCTTACCAAATATAGGAGAAATATTCTCAAATCATACCACCTCAAACACATTGACACTATACTTTAAAATGATCAGACATTTTATTTGGAAACACACAAAAATGCCGTAAATATTCAAAGTACACAACGTTTTCAATATTTTTTCAAAGTCATGTACCTGGTTCCGGTCTAGAATTATTCGAATTTTACTGATCTGAGGACCCATTTCTACACAGTCATGTTGATGTCTCATGCACTAAACTAATAGTAAACACTGACAGGGTGACAAATGAAGATACACAGTGGATTTTAATGAAATTGTTGAAAAAATAAAAAGAATGATAGAAACTATCATATAAATCTCCGTATTGAGTGAGAACATCCCCCTAACCTCTTGGTCGACGCAACGTTTTAAAACATGAGGGAGGGGAGGGAAGTAGAGCACTGAATCATTATATTCCGGCTAAAAACCCATTGAGGTCACGTTAAACATAGGGGAGGGGGGTCCGTGTACTTCCAACTTCCAAAAATAAATCGGGGTACTCCTGTCAAATACATTTTGTGTGGAGCACAATACCGGTAGTTTTCTAATACAGCATTAGATGTTTACTGTACTTTTGCAAGACGAGATTATTTCAGTATATATATGCATGATCATTATCAATTGTCGCCATTTTATTTGGTCCTAGTTTTCTATTGTTTGATTTTCTCGTGAGCACGAGTTACAAAGTCATGGTCACGAGATAATTGACCGATAGAATAACAACAAAAAGTCGTGCGCACGTTTTGCTAAGTTCTCTTCCGGTTGTAGCGACTACAATATACATGTAGGTAGGGTAGGTTTATAAGTGAGTTAAAGAAGATCCTGACGATAACCTCAACAGCAATCACAATAGAGCACCCAATTGTGCATCGACGGACCCCTAGCAAGCTAGAGGTGGGACCAGGTGCCCGGAAGGAGTAAACATCCCCTGTTGGCTAGCCGCACCGCCCGTCGATGTTCATGCACGAAAAAAAAAAACATAAAATACATGCATTGCACTGTCTGAGGTTATATCTATATAGAAAGTGCCATGGCGACCATGTCAGAGAAAATATTTAAAACACTTACTGTCAGACCCCTCGCGGGGAACTTTTTTAAGAGCTTCACATGGCAAAGGGCATAAATGAGACACAAATGAGTTAAAGAAGATCCTGACGATAATCTCAACAGCACTCACAATAGAGCACCCAAATGAGCATCGACGGACCCCTAGCAAGCTAGAGGTGGGACCAGGTGCCCGGAAGGAGTAAACATCCCCTGTTGGCTAGCCGCACCGGCCGTCGATGTTCATGCACGAAAATAAAAACAATATATAAAATACATGCATTGCACTGTCTGAGGTTATATCTATATAGAAAGTGCCATGGCGACCATGTCAGTAAAATATTCAAAACACTTACTGTGAGACCCCTCGCGGGGAACATTTTTACGAGCTTCACACGGCAAAGGGCATAAATGAGACACAAATGAGTTAAAGAAGATCCTGACGATAATCTAAACAGCACTCACAATAGAGCTCCAAATTGAGCATCGAGGGACTTGTTCGGTCAATAAATTCCGTTTTGAAGAACTATCTTATCGTGTTCTTTAGAAGAAGTGTTGGGTTTTGAAATATAATACAAAAGTTTAGAAAGGTATTATTTAAGCTTATTTCTTGTACATATTTAGTCAATTGACAAGGCTGAGAAGCACACGAGGTTTGCATATCCATATAATTTAGTGCCTTTCATTGCCACAGTTATCTGAACCCTGTCGTTTTTCTTCAGGTTCAATATTATCGAACGTTCAGCTGTTTCATATTTTGTGTCTCCAGGCACTGTTCCACGAATTATATTAATTCCATTTACTGTAAGATGTAATTCTGTAAATTTAGCTTTGTCACTCTTATAGCCAAATGAAAGAAAGAAGGCTCCATCTCTTGGTGGAGTGAATGTAGATGTGGAAGGGTCATATGCAGATCCCTCGTTTGCCAGACTTCTGTTGAAGCGGACAACGTCGTTATCATTGTGATACTCTACGATGCGATCTTGACATACTGAGAAGTATATAGGCTTCTTGCGTATTTCATAACCACCACAGCCTGAAAGAAGACATTTTTTTCACATTTACACATACAATAATGTTTAAAATGATAGAAAGAAATCTCAAAATTGTCTTACGCATTGATGTTCTTTTTACCAGACCCAACTTGTGAGGCATATTTGTGATGTGTTTGAACTGTTTTCTTCTTGTCAGAAACGGGATCTTTTAAGAACTTTTCGATAAAAGAATAACTATGCATATTTGATTTTACATAACATAAAATATTTGCTGAACTGATCAGCATTTTTTACAAGGATAAGAAGGCAATCCTTATGATGACATTGAAGAAGGAACAATTTTATCAAAGAAGTACTTATCAGTTATCCAGTCTCAAAGCCGAGAAGGCAAGGCGAAATCATAAGACTTTCCATTGTACCCATCAGTTATAACTGATATGAAAGTGTATTGATATGCTGTGAGTGTCGTACTGATGGATTTGAATTTTATCAGACATTTTGCATTTTTTTTCTACATAATCCCCTTCAGTATCTATACACTTTTGGCACATTTGTTTAAGGGAAGACATCCACTGAAAATGAGTTAAAAGAAGGTCCTGACGATAATCTCAACAGCACTCACAATAATAGAGCACAAAATTGAGCATCGACGGACCCCTAGCATGCTAGGGGTGGGACCAGGTGCAAGTATGACGTCATCATCGGATTGAAAGTGGGTGCCAGAAATAGCTGCTTTCAATTTTGGGAATAGATGAAAGTCTGATTGAGCAAGATCAGGTGAATAAGGCGGATACTCAATCAAATTAAAGCGACAATCATAAATGGCAGCCATGGCAGTGACAGACTTGTGAACAGGAACATTGTCCTGATAGAACAACATTCTTTTAGTGAGCTTTCCGCGGCGCGTAAGTTTAATATTTTCCCGTATTTGTGTCAGAAGTGAAGCATAGTATGTGTCCTTATTTGGAGATAATCTATCAACAGAATACCTTCTACATTCCAGAAAACCAAGGCTCACAATATATCAATCAGCCCTCGTATGTACTTGAAATGGTTGCCAACCTTGGAATGAATAACATTCCGAAATGACACAGTAGGAAACATGCGATAAAATAGGAAACAAAACAGACGGAGAAAAATCACATAATCGACATCTGAATACAACCACAATATATATATGAATAACTTTCCCAGAAGTAAATCTATTCATTTAAGATAATGCTGCGTGCTTAAATTCATATTGGCTAAAATACATACAAATAAAGAAAAGCTTCCGTAGAATGATGATGGTATCGAACCTAGGATAATACAAAACACATTCTGGCTCTGACATTGAACCAGCTACATTTCGATGTGAAAAAAAGGATTTTCATGGTTTGCCAAAATTAGAAGCTGGATATGGTAAATCTTTTTTATATTCTTTTTCCGCCATATATCTTCATGTACATGTTGAAAATTAAAAAGATTCAATTTATATGGTCATCAAAGCATAAAGCATATAATGAAATAGAAAATAAACATTTCTTTATGCATCTAGATGACAACATACCCATGCCTTTAATAGACAAGTAATTTTCAAAGGATTCCACTGTCAGATTACGGATAGTACTGTTCATGTTGTCAATTAACTTCGTCTTTTCTGTAAGAGATTTTACTTGATCCTTGAGATCATCGTTATAGATTCCTTGGAGCTCGTATAGAAGGACCCTTAGTTCCTGCACCTGCTTATCAAGAGTGAGACGAAGAAGACTTTCCTGATTGATCAGTTGTTGTAGTTGTACAAGCGCAGACTGTCCATTAAGACTATACGGCCTATCGTCGTTACTTGTATCACAGTAAATATCCAATGCAGAAACAACCAAGAAAAATACAAAATACATGAAATCCATAAATGATTTGTCGAACATCTTTTTGAAGCTACGAAGCAAGACTAGCTTTTATACATAAAATGGTTGGTATAATGAACCTCGTGCGTCATTCAAAACAAATTACGTATGTTTTGCCAAAGTAGATAATATATAATGAGAAGTTCTTAAATAACTTTTAATTAAGATAATCGTAAACAAATTAATCAATTTCTTTCGTTTGACGTCGTTTCGCTGGCACAAAGTTTACTCAATGCTCCCACATATTAAGGAATGATTTCTCTCAAATACTTGTAGTTCATTTCACATAAAAAATTACATGAAGTAGAAATAAATCTCCGTATGAACAATGTAGAAATTTGATTCGCAGCAAACATTTTGGAAAATGATATTTATTTTGTAAAATATTTTTATCTTTAAATTGAGGTAAGCTTTGGTCATGTATGCAACTTTGAAGACACAAATTGTGCAAAAATATTGACTTTTCGAAGACACAAAACATTACACATCCACTCAGGTAAAAAATGTCGAGTTTTTGAAGAATTCTTTAAACATTTGTATCAGGTAATTGTTGTTGTCGAGATTGTATTGTAAAATCAGGGGTCTTAAAAGTATGACAATCTCATATTCCAATCTTTGTTTTGGCCCTTTATCAATTTGACATCATACGTAACGTTGCTATGCTGGAAACTTGACATTTCCTAAAATATTATCGAAATTAAAGAAGGTTAACTTAGACTGAGGGTCACTGACGAGGGTTTAGTAACTGAAACGTGCATGTCTGGTCCATGCTGCAAATTTATCTGATCTTAATGAGTTAAAGAAGATCCTGACGATAATCTCAACAGCACTCACAATAGAGCGCAAAATTAAACATCGACGGACCCCTAGCAAGCTAGAGGTGGGATCAGGTGCCCGGGAGGAGTAAGCATCCCCTGTTGGCTAGCCGCACCCGCCGTCGATGTTTATGAAGCATTGAAATGAAAATATAAAAACTTCATGCACTGTCTGACGTTATTTCTATATAGAAAGTGCTATGGCGACAATGTCAGGGAAGTATATTCAAAACACTTACTGTCAAACCCCTCGCGGGGAACTTTTTTACGCGCTCCACACGGCAAAGGGCATAAGTGTGACACAAATGAGTTAAAGAAGATCCTGACGATAATCTCAACAGCACTCACAATAGAGCGCAAAATTAAACATCGACGGACCCCTAGCAAGCTAGAGGTGGGATCAGGTGCCCGGGAGGAGTAAGCATCCCCTGTTGGCTAGCCGCACCCGCCGTCGATGTTTATGAAGCATTGAAATGAAAATATAAAAACTTCATGCACTGTCTGACGTTATTTTTATATAGAAAGTGCTATGGCGACAATGTCAGGGAAGTATATTCAAAACACTTACTGTCAAACCCCTCGCGGGGAACTTTTTTACGAGCTCCACACGGCAAAGGGCATAAGTGTGACAGAAATGAGTTAAAGAAGATCCTGACGATAATCTCAACAGCACTCACAATAGAGCGCAAAATTAAACATCGACGGACCCCTAGCACGCTAGAGGTGGGATCAGGTGCCCGGGAGGAGTAAGCATCCCCTGTTGGCTAGCCGCACCCGCCGTCGATGTTTATGAAGCATTGAAATGAAAATATAAAAACTTCATGCACTGTCTGACGTTATTTCTATATAGAAAGTGCTATGGCGACAATGTCAGGGAAGTATATTCAAAACACTTACTGTCAAACCCCTCGCGGGGAATTTTTTTACGAGCTCCACACGGCAAAGGGCATAAGTGTGACAGAAATGCGTTAAAGAAGATCCTGACGATAATCTCAACAGCACTCACAATAGAGCGCAAAATTAAACATCGACGGACCCCTAGCAAGCTAGAGGTGGAATCAGGTGCCCGGGAGGAGTAAGCATCCCCTGTTGGCTAGCCGCACCCGCCGTCGATGTTTATGAAGCATTGAAATGAAAATATAAAAACTTCATGCACTGTCTGACGTTATTTCTATATAGAAAGTGCTATGGCGACAATGTCAGGGAAGTATATTCAAAACACTTACTGTCAAACCCCTCGCGGGGAATTTTTTTACGAGCTCCACACGGCAAAGGGCATAAGTGTGACACAAATGAGTTAAAGAAGATCCTGACGATAATCTCAACAGCACTCACAATAGAGCGCAAAATTAAACATCGACGGACCCCTAGCAAGCTAGAGGTGGGATCAGGTGCCCGGGAGGAGTAAGCATCCCCTGTTGGCTAGCCGCACCCGCCGTCGATGTTTATGAAGCATTGAAATGAAAATATAAAAACTTCATGCACTGTCTGACGTGATGCTATTTAATTCGAAGACGTTTAACATTTAAAAAGGAATGAAATATTGTTAAGTACACACACATAGAAAGGTTAACAAATGCTCAAACACAAGAGGTACATGAATCCAAAAAAGGTTTACAAAAATTGTTAAATCAATAAAAAAAGTGTTTTTTTTAAAGATGTTGGTATGTCTTATACAATTTTAAGAAAGTACAGGGAATAAGTAGGCCTATAAACCTAAAGGTTATGTGTAGTTGTTCGCGTTGTATATTTAAAAAAAAAGTCTTGTTGAAAAATCCGAATAAAAGCACTATAAGTTTATCAAAATCGTTACACGTTGTTCATAGCAGTATGAGAACACAGCTTGCATGCTTTTATATTATAGTCCGATATTATAAAAGCATATCAGATCCCCCTCACCAGAATGATCAGTGACATTCTACATTGTGATTGAATGGCTATCGCCATCACCAAACAAGACATACTTACCTGATCTGTACATCAAAATGTACATCGAGACAACCACCGAATTTGACAGGTTTCCATGGAGCTGTTGCGACGGTTGTTGCATGCAATCAGGAGACGATGACTCTGCCCTCGGAGACTCCTGGTCTACCAGCAGTGACACTCACCAAGTGGTATAAATGTTAAACGTCTTCAAATTAAATAGCATCATTTAAGAACAGATAAATTGGCAGCATGGACCAGACATGCAAGTTTCGGGTGCTAAGCCCTCGTCAGTGATCCTCAAATCTAAGCAATGTAATATGCCAAAAAACAATGAAAGTTACTATGTCGAAAAAGCATATCGAAAGACGTAGCAGGATGGGTGGGTTATGATGCTACAGGACCCACGTTTTAGAAATTTCAAGAAATTTTGATAACAAAAATTTAAGAATGCGTTGAAGAAACGATCAACCGAAATTGATTTAACTTGGCTACATGTGCCCTTTCGTTTCTTTTCGTTTCCATTTCGTATCGTTTTGTTTCGTTTCGCATTTTACAGGTACCCCCAGTAAAAACCCTGATTCAATCAGACATTACACCTGATCATGACCTTACCGAAAATGACATTTTTACCAATTCAGAGAGGTTTCTTAGAACATTTGCGACGGGTGTACCTAGCCGACAGGGGACGCTCACTCCTTCCGGACACCTGGTCCTAAATCTTTGGGATTAGCAGTTCCTCAGGTTGAAACCACAATCACCGAACTTGACATCATCAAATTTGACAATATCACCGAACTTGACATTACCGAATTTGAAAGGTTTCAACTGAATATGTGCGACGGGTGTGGCTAGCCAGCATGGGGCGCTGATTCCTCCGGACACCTAGTCCCGTCTTATTAGGGACTTGCATATGTTCTACTTGTTGAGGACATTTACCTTAATTTGTCATGAATTTCTGGATTAAAGCTTTCTGGACTCTTACTTCAGTACTAATATTTTACTTCTTACACATTTGAAATTATTCAAAAAGGCAATTACTGTCATATGCTTAGTTACATTATTTAGCACGTGTGCAAGCGAACATAATTTGTTCCATAGGTAAAAGATTCGAACCATTGGACATGCATTTTCTATCATAATGGTAACACTTGAATTGTGTGTCCAGTCACATCAACCATTCAATATGCCGTTCAAAACTGTTTTCGAAGTCAATTCAAACTTGACAGCCATGCTCCCTGGCGTTGCGTCGAATTTTGTCATAAAATTCCTTGCACTGTGCATCATTCTAAAGTAAAATTAAACGTCTAGACAAATGATACGAACGCGCTCTTTGTATATTTTTGGCTACGCGGCCTATATTAAGCAACATGCAGAGGATATTATTAAATTAAGAAGAAAGCACTGAAGCCATTATTACAATGGTAGCAGCCAATTTTGTACCATTTAACCCATTAAAACATAAAAAGACCCTTTACCCTCTCGATTTATTAACATAATGAATACATTAATATAATTGGAGGATTCAATGTTTGCTTAGAGGCCATGCATCCAATGCTTGTCCGGTATGCAAGGCGAAGCTATGTAATATCGGAAAATTAAAACAAAATTAAATTCATAATGCAGGATACACACCTCTCCTTCTCTGCTTGTAAACTTCTATCGGTATTCGGAGGTTTGACCCCCACCCCTATCACGAAACCGTAAAAACTCTCGATCCGCGCTGGTACATTTCTTGGTTTTGTAAAATGAAAAGCTGTGTTTCATTCAAATGCGCGCCCATAAGTCGCGGTGGCGGTTCTAGAAATCTTTGAAAGGGGTGTTGCAGCTTTGTCTCCCTTTTTGGGGTTTATAAAAGGCGGTTCTGCCCCAAAATGGCAGAAAATGACCTTTTGGTATTTTTTGTCTGACCAAAAGGGGGAGGGGCGAGTTGCAATCCCCGCAACCCACCCCACCCCACTCTGATCCGCCAATGAGTCATAAGCTATGATTATATTCGAAGTTGTTGTGATTGTCTAAAATCGTGCTCATCAGTTACATTTTGGAGTTGTCTGGAACTGATGCAATGGTTTAATTGATACTGAACAATAATCCTGTACTTATGCCAGGTTTCTTCATTTCAGATCGCCCAAAGAGTGAATCTGGTATCCACTGCATAGATTGAAAAACTAGATCTACATGAAATCTGTTCTTCTCTTCCTTTACTGTGATGCGTTGAACTCATAGGGTTCATAGGGTTCAAGCTATACTGCAGTCCTTTCAGCAACCACTATCTTTCTTTTTATTGCACCTCGGACTAGCGTCTTCCAATGGGATTGTCTGAACCGCGTCACGTTTTGCAAAAGTTTGCGATTTGCCTATTAGTTTGTCCAAGATCGCAACTACAATGCAATAAACCATAAAATTTAACGCCCTATCTAATGGTATAAATAATATTCGAATCAGTAAAGAAATAAATAAATAGAAAATCGATGAGGGGCCGCCATTTTGAAACGAGTTTGACTG
The DNA here is from genome assembly GCA_028142955.1 of Pinctada fucata. Classification (NCBI taxonomy): domain Eukaryota; kingdom Metazoa; phylum Mollusca; class Bivalvia; order Pterioida; family Pteriidae; genus Pinctada; species Pinctada fucata. The sequence goes on along the minus strand of AP027104.1, from coordinate 44,298,052 downwards.
TAAATGAGAGCATGATAGAATGGTTCTCGATCCAATAAATTTGGTATTAGGTTTCTGACGGACCTACCACAAAACTATACTGACCCCTATAGTTCACTATGTGAACATAGTGGCGTTTCACCGTGTATTCCAAGTGTAAAAATTCAGATAAAATCTGCATTTCATTTTGCCGCTATTATCTGACTGTTTAATATCATGCTCATGTACAGTCAATAGTCTATAGATGGTGAAAAAATCACATAAAGGTATACAGTTTGATAAATGATAAAGATATCGCTCCAAACATAAAGGTACCCCATTATAATTTCGTCGCTTTTCCAACTAAGAATATACCGGTACAATAGAATCTAGCACCACTTTGAGTTCCGGATAGAAAAATATCAGTCGAGGGTGGGATTGATCAAGTCCCAACCGAGGCGTTAGCCGAGGTTGGGACGTTGATCATCCCACCCTCGACTGATATTTTTCTATCTGGAACTCAAATGTGGTGCTTGATTATTTTTCTCGCAGATTGAAACCTTCAAATCCCTCTTGTTTACACATCAGAATGACTGAACGTCATGCTAAATGTATGTGCACGTGAAATAACGTACGTCAGTTTGTCTGTGACGTCATAAAGGAACAATCAACAGTGCCGGATCAGGGGTGCCGGATCGAATTCTCCAGCACCGCTGAAAATGGGAATCAACCTATCCAATGTGCGAGAATACTATATCCATCTTCCTGCGTAAAATGCTTGATGGAAGTTCTTCAAATTGCATCATTTCATAAGATAATGTCTATAGATAAGGAAAAAATCACATACAGGTATACGGGTTTATAAATGATCAAGATATCGCTCTAAACGTACTGCGTAGACGGAAAAACCTATAACGGTTCGAGTAGGGACCCTCCTTTTAAAAATGATCTTCAACATGAACCTGTGTATAGATCAATGAGTCTGCGGATCGGAAGGTTGTGAGTTTAACGATTATCCCTCAATAATCGACTTTGAAGTGGGAGATACCAAATCGGAGTGGCGAGGCGGGAGTCTGTCTGCCTGTTATAAACTTAAATTTTCGCCATATTTTTTATGGAGGGGGATTAGGGTCACAATGCTATTTTACTTGCTTACATGCTTCATGCTATGTTGCTTCATTCAATGTTTGATTATTCCATGTTCATTTGTCTTGCTTTCGTTTCAAATTTATTTTATTGCATTTGTCTTTCTTCTTTATGTAATGCTGCTTCCGTTCATTTTACATTTGTCTTTCGTCAATGCATAATTGTCGTTATACCATGCGTTATGACATCTTTCATTGTGCCATCATTCTTTCGTTTTAATGCCATTATTGCTTCGTCAATTCTAACCTCAATTTTGATACCAGGTGGCGCTCCGTTTGTGTCCTTTCCTTGAATGAACTTTGAGACGTCTCCTGCTGCAGTACTTGGAAAAATGAGTTATACATAGCGCAAAAAAGCAAAATCCGATTGAAATAGTAATCATTAAATGATAAGTATTTGCCAATGGGTCTTTTCTGTTTGTTTGGGTTTTTTTTATATTTATACAGTAATAGCCATTTGGGGATTTGACATCGTCGGAAAACCACAGCCTATTGCCCTACAATTTTATCATACGTAGTAGACCGTTGGTATTACCAACTCAAGAATAAAATTTTGGCCTGTTCTCGGTCTACTTACGTAGTAGAACGGAGAAGATGCCGTGGGGATCTGAAAGCTCTAAATTTTCCGTAAGCAATGTGATGGATACATGAATGGCTCAGTGGTAAGCGTGCTGGATTACTAATATATTTGTTTCCGCTTGGGTTCGAATCCCATCGGCTACATAATTTTTTCTTCTGAAATGTGAGTGGGAAAAGTCAGTTTTTTTTCTGAGATATCGTGGAAAAGGTGGTATTTCATATCGAAAACTTCTAGATAAATCAAAACTGCCGTGCATCCAACACTGAGCCGGCCCCATTGATTCAGTCAATAATGCAGTTTCTAGTCTCCTTTCATTTTGACCATGAAAATTTACCTTTTGACATCTCTGTATGCCAAAATTACTTTAAGCTGTTGTCCAGGGCTACGCCTGTTCGGGAACGTGGCACAAAAATGTCATTCACAGCCTTTTTCAACAATGGCCAAACTTTAGACCATTACTGTGATCCTATACTCCGTGTTAGGAGCACAAGGAAGGTCTAATTTTGATTAGATTACACTATGGCAAACATGTCAGTCTCTTCATGTTCAGTGGCGAATCCAGCGCCCCCTTTGCCAGGGGTCAAGGTGCGAATTTTGCCGATATTACTGAAAATGGACCAAATATATGTACCTGTTTGCCCCTTCCGCACCCCCTAAATCAACCATTGAACCAAAGATCAAGGTTAAGATTAAAATGCAAGCTTTTGATGCTTGCAAGGATTGACCTCGAACATTGACCTGCATAGGTCCATAGTTCAAAGCCAGTTATTATAGAAGTTTTATCTATTATGCAAGAATCACCCGATTTATGGTACAGAAACGACATTGACGGGCATATCTTTAGTTGAATTTTTAAAAGGCAATTAGTTAAAATTATTACTTTAAACTTTTCATAGATGACTTGCAAGCGACGACGGCGAGCCAACGAAGCTTTTGGAAAGTTTTGTAATAAAAAAAAAAGATTTTTTATTTCAACTGAATAGTGATAATGTACAGTTGCCCGCCATATTTTTATTCCAAAACACTGAACCCCCCCCCTCCCCATTGAATAAAAAAACAGAAAATAAGAACTTGCATAAAAAAACATTTTATTTTTATAAGAACCCCAATCTTTTTTTAAACCCTCTGCTGGGCAGATGGACAACATGAACAGTTTGCATTATCCCCTCCTTTCTTCTATACATAAAATTGACAAAATGAAAAAAATGTATCGTCGTCCGGGATTCGAACCCACTCGGAAAGGTGTGAAAATAACCATCTATGGCAAACGTGTTAACCAATACACCACATAGATTCATTATTTACTTTTGTATTTTATAGAGTTAAAAGCTACAAAAATCTGACGCATACAAAAGCAAATATTTACTAATTCACAACAGAATATTTTTCAAATATTTATACAGCGTAATCAATCTACTTCTGTCCTCTCATGTGATAATATAACTTATTTTTCGAACGATATACTGTAGTAGAATGTAAAAGAGATTTCCAACGACAGGGGATGTTTCAAAATTCATTCAAGGAACGGGCACTTGCGGTCGCGCGAAGCGCCATCTGGTATCAAAATTGAAGTTAGCAGTGACGAAGCAATTATAGCATGATGACGAAAGAATGATGGCACAATGAAAGATGTCATAACGCATGGTATAACGACAATTATGCATTGACGAAGGACAAATGTAAAATGCACGGAAGCAAAATTACACAAAGAAGAAAAATTTAAATGAAATTTTAAATGAAAGCAAGACGAATGAACTTGGAATAATCAAACATTGAATGAAGCAACATAACACGAGGCATGTAAGCAAGTGAAATAGCATTGTGACCCTAATCCCTTTCCATAATTTTTTATCGTCAGAGATAGAGTTCATATTAAGCATGCATACTCGACTAATGAAACCGTTTCAAATGACACCAGGATCATTGACCCTATGCACTTCATGCTCACTAGCTTTTTCGGACTTTGTTGCCACCAGGGCATAGTGTTTCGCAGACACATCTTGTTGTGGAAAATATCAAATATTATTATTAACAGGAGTGTAGTATGTAATGTACAATATGGGGTCATTTTTCTATGGGGGTCATTTTCCTATAGATGTAACATGTAGAAAAACGACCCCGGGTATTTATTCTACGGTTTTGACTCATTATTCTACGGCTAGGGAGTCATTTTTCTACGTCGAATAATGACCCCCCGGTCATTATTCGACGGGGGTCATTATTCGTCTTTACACCTGCTTGAGCAAGTTCATGCATATTAACACCCGATGAAACCGACCGACATTTAGAGAGGACATATTGTTATCTATAGTCTACTATCTTATCAATAGTTGAAGAATTGCAGTCAGTATTAGAAGTAGAAGACAAGACAAATGTATGTACGTGTATAGCATTTTGCAACAAAATAGCAACAAAATAGTAATAAAATGCCATAGTACACAAGGTATAAATTTGGAACTCTTCTATTATTCTATTATTTATATAAACACTTTTTTCCTGCAGCGTGGAGCAGTTAAACGCGTTCCCCGTGACGTGGATGTTTTTTCAAGTGTATTTAAAATTACTTCTTTCCACCTTTGTCGCATGATAGAAGCTTTGTTTTGGCATTTTATCAATTTGACATCATAAATATTATTTAGCTTTTTCGGAAACTTGCCATTTCATCCAAAAATATATTATCGAAATAAAAAGAGGTTAAGATATTAGCACCATCCCTCGAATGCTTTTTTGAACACAGATTTTATTTTGATGTCTTACTGAATCGACCCTACAGGAAACTTTGAGGAGCCGCGCGCCTTCTGAAAAGTTGATGCACAAATTTGAATTCTGAAAATAAAACCAGAGGCGCTACTGAAATAAATTTTGGTTTCTTATGAAAAGCACATTGGCTGGAGGAATCACTGATCGCGATTTAATATCCGAAACACGGTCTAGTGCATAATAGATTGGTTTTAAGTTTCTTCAAGAAGGTATATACACTGCTAAAAAGAAATTAAAGGAGCGATTTTTCCATTGCAATATTATGGTAAATAGAATGTAATATCTTTCGGGATAAGCAAGGCTACATAATCAAGTTTTATCATGTGTATATGGTTAATCTGTTCAATGCAGACATTGGTAATTAAGAGATAACTATTAGATATGTCTTAATACATTTCTGTTCATCATATAGAATAATCAGCTGCAAATATGCGTGGTATGAAAGTAGAAACCTTGCTCCCTTAATTTTTTTTAGCAGTGTAGTTGAAATTCTTCCGTTTTATGAAATCAATATCTATTAATGACATATATATCATGATTGTCTATACCTATATGCTCTTTATTATCAAAGTTAACCTCCTGCGCGGAATCCTTTTATCATTTAAATGTTTTGAGGAGGGAGCAAGTTAGTTACAAGTATAACCAATTTCTAGGAGTTTCGACCATTTAATACTTTAAAGCTTTACAACTTTAGATATAAAAATTATATATATATATATGATATATGTACATGTAACAATACTGTATAGATGTCTGAATAAGACTTCATTGATATGAAATTTTGTAGAAGAAAGAGCGACAGATCCGCTTTGTATTCGGATATACGGTCACTTGAACATCTCACTGTATGGCAAGCGTGATTATTTCAACTTCCACGTATAAGTAACTAAATTTCCAATCATTAATAGCAACATCACGTCTTCTCCTGCTTGCGCACATGACGTTTTTTTTTCCATATCTAATTCGATACTCTAGGGCATGTTCAATATTTCATCGGTAGGGCAATATGGCTTTCCAGTAAGTCGCTCGTTCAGGGTTATATTACACAAAGGCTGAAAGCATTATGTAGTACAACAAAAACATGTAAGCTCTTCGATCGCCATTGGGATCTTATAAAAGCATATCAAAAATCTCTTTTTCAAGAAAGATCAGTGACATTCTTGATTGCAATTGAATAGCTGTTTACATCAACTGACAAGACAGCTTTACCTCATATGTATATGAACATCAATATGTACATCGAGACAGCTATCAAATGACAAATCCATAGAACTGTTGAGACGGGTGTACCTTGCAAGCAAACGGGAGACGCTGACTCTCCCCGTAAACCTGTCTCACTTCGGAATATTGTTCATTTATTGGTTCGCAACAGTTCCAATTGAAATTCTAATGATTTTGCCTTTTAGGTTTGTAAACTGAATAACTGATGGGTTCTTCTTCGTTGTTTTAAAATTATATAGACAAAACAAAAATGAAGTAATCGTCTATATCAGCAGAATATGCTTACTTTTCCTGGGCACCTGGTCTCACTCCCATATTAAGAGTTCGCTTCTTTTTATGTTAAGGAGGTTTTTGTTTGTTTGCTTTGGTTCCTGTTTTATCCTGATTTTGTTTGCCCTCGGTTTCTGATTTTCTGAATTATCGTTTTTGTGCTGTACATAGGGATATGGTCATTATCCATATCTGTCATATCTCACTCTCATATCGGGAGTCCGCTTCTTTTCATGTGGTGGAGGTTTTTGTTTGCTTGCTTTGGTTTCCGTTTTATCCTGATTTTGTATGCCTTCGGTTTCTGATTTTCTGAATTATCGATTTTGTGTTGTATGCAGGGATATTGTCATTATCCATATTTGTCTTCCCTATCAGTCGACACATTGACAATGAGTTATAGAAGATTCTGACGATAACTTGAGCAGAGAAGACAGAAAGGCGTTGAATACGCTGAAAACTAACAATTGATGTTAAACGTCTCCAAATTCATTAGCATCATTTAAAGGCAGATTAATTAACAGCGTGGACCACACATGCACGTTTTTGGGTATTTAACCCTCGTCAGTGATCCTCAATCAAAACAATGAAATATGGCCAAAATATGTGATAATCATATGTCCAAATATATCGAAAGACGTAGCAAGATGGCTTGGACATGATGCTACAGGACCCAGGTTTCAGATATTTGTGAAAATTTTGCAGACAGCAATTTTCAAATGCGTTTGAAGAAAAGTCCAATCCAAATTGATCGAACTTGGCTACATGTGCCCTCGGGGACTCCTGGTCCACCAGCAGTTACACTCACCAAGTGGTGCAAATGTGAAACGTCTCCAAATTCATTAGCATCATAAAGCCAGATTAATTAACAGCGTGGACCAGACATGCACGTGTCGGGTACTTAACCCTCGTCAGTGATCCCCAAACAATGAAATATGGCCAAAATTTGTGATAATTATATGTCCAAATACATTGTATATCAAAAGACGTAGCAAGATTGCTGGGACATGATGCTACAGGACCCAAGTTTCAGAAATTTGTGAAAATCTTGTAGACAGAAAGTTTATATGTATTTTAAAAAATCTGACAAAAGAACAACAATAGCCATACAGTCTGCAAGAGGTTAGATAAAATCAATAGAATTTCCATCAGAATAGTTGCGAACCCCTGAATAAACAAAAAGCCCGAAGAGATACCCGGGGAGAATCTGAGGGATTACGTAAGCTTTCTACCTAACATTTTTTCGAAACCTGATCTGAGAGGCGATGAGATCAAGTGAATTGCATTTTTCAGTTATCAGTGTACATCTAATTTCTTACTCGAATCATTCAGGGTGGCGCTACTTACAATCATTTTTGATAATTTTCTTGTTCTATATTAATCATAACGTGGCCAATTAGCGAAACTCCCCCTTGATTTTAAATGATACGAAAAGAGAAATTCAACAAACTTTAAGCTTTCTTTGTGGTCCTTCTTACTGAGATACTATAATTTGCATCATGTAACGTGATTGCATCATGTATCGTGATTACATCATGTAACGTGATTGCAACATGTAACGTGATTGCATTATGTAACGTGATTGCATCATATAACGTGATTGCATCATGTAACGTGATAGCATCATGTAACGTGATTACATCATGTAACGTGATTGCATCATGTAACGTGATTACATCATGTAACGTGATTGCATCATGTAACGTGATTACATCATGTAACGTGATTGCATCATGTAACGTGATTACATCATGTAACGTGATTACATCATGTAACATGATTCATGTGATATGTGAATATGTTTAGACTGTATTAATTAGCTTGGTTCTGTTTTCAAACCGCCACCCACAATGCATTTCCTACTTGCACTGGAGTCTGAAGGTTGTTCATTACATTAAGTTGTCCCTAATGTTTCTATAAAGCTGTCTGTATGTCCTACTTTCTTTTCTCATATATATATGCTTTTGATTGTGATTCTCAGGTTTTGTGTTAGACTTTAATTCACTGCTATCAACAATGAATGATAAAATGCAAGACAGCTTCGCTCTCATCCATTATGACATTTACTAATCACACATAAACTTTTCACTATTTAGCTTATAATACCAGATAACACAAGCAATACAGATACAAATTCAGATATCCCAGATAACACAAAACATTTTCTTAACAATTTCAAAAGGTTCCAAGTAAGTTCGGACAAAACATTTTTGGTCGAACTTTTCAAGAACATAAAAAAACATTATGCAGTAGTAAGGAAATGTTTTAAATCGTTTTAACACCATCGAAGAGTTATGGATAAAATTACCTATTTTAGGTGACAAATATGGATAATGACCATATCCCTGTATACAGCACAAAATTAATCATTCAGAAAATCAGAAACCGAAGGCATACAAAATCAGGATTAAACAGAAACCAAAGCAAACAAACAAAAACCTACACCACATGAAAAGTAGCGAACTCCCGATATGGGAATGAGACCAGGTGCCCAGGAAGAGTAAGCATCTCCTGCTTGCATGCAACACCCGCCGCTTCAATTCGGTAGAACTGTCACATCCGGTTACTTCCATTTCGGAAGACATAGAGTACAATCTTTGGTTGGATGGTTCAAATGGTCTATGACAGAATATCATCCACCATTCTGGAGAGTGGGACATCATAGTGTATGACGAGTTCCCCATATCGACCGTAGAACTTCCTCAGTGACGATGTAAGTCGATCACAAACATATCCCTGACTGAGAAGCTTCTCTGAAAGACGCCTAGCTCTCAGAACAAAATCCGTATATTTGGTACTTGCTCTAGCATAGCGTATCGACTGAGATATGAACACGCCATAAGCAGGCGATGAAGGGATGTTGCTACTCAGAAATGGAAAGTTTGTAATGCTGAAATTGAAGTCGTCACGTTTGTCATAGAGTGAGGTGTTCATGTGACCATCAGTGTCGTAGGACAACATTATGTCAAAATAGGATGCTGAATTATTTGTCTCTGTAGTTTCTTTGACTTCAAGCTCCGAAGGATAGATACTGCTCAGGTAATCCGCGAATTTTGGATTATTGATGGACAACACATCGCCTATGTTTCTGTAAGTGAAGTTAAGTAAGAAGCTAAGTATCTTTTCCCTTCAGAGACCAAAGATTGAATGAACTGACATTTTCTACTGAATGATGAATAACCGCCCTTTGTCATGTTCATGGTGTTTTAATTTATAGTTTAAATATATCAAAGTATTTGCTACCTGATTACGCGCCATGAATGATATTAAACAGCTATTAAGGTAAGGAGACTATTTATGTAAACCAATAGAATAAATACACATACAGGTACTTTTTGTGTCGCCTGCGAAGCTGATCGACACTTTGGGATCACTTTGTCCGTTGCCTGTCACACTTTGGGTGTCACAGCCAATATAACCTTTTGATTGGTAAGTGATAAGGGTTTGATATTTCACATGTGTATTCCTTGAGACGAGACCTTTACAAATACGAACTATAATTTTTGACTAATTGACCTTGACCTAGATATTTGACCTACTTAAAAAATAAGATTTGCCATATTTTTTAATTGATAAGTAATATGGCCTTGATATTCCACATGTGTATTACTTGTGACAAGACCTTTCTGCAAATACCATAATGTTTTACCCAGCGACCTTGAACTAGATATTTGACTTACTTTTCAAAAGAAAAAAGATTGGCTATATCTTTTGATTGGTAAGTGATACGGCTTTGATAAACCACATGTGTATTCCTTGTGACAAGACCTTTCTACACTTACCATAATTTTTGACTAAATGGCCTTGAACTAGATATTTGGCCTACTTTTAAAAAGAATTCAGATTTGCTTAATCTTTTAATTGCATTGGTAAGTGATACATCTTTAATATTTCATACATGTATTTCATATGATGAGTACTTTCTTTGTTACCAAAAGTTTTTAACCAAGTGACCTTGACCTAGATGATTGACCTTTCTTTCTAAAAAATTGAGATTGACCATATCTTTTTATTGGTAAGTAAGAGGTTTGAAATTTCACAAATGCATTTCATTTGACAAGACTTTCCTACTGATACAAATGATTTTGAACAAAGTGACCTTGGCCTTCATATTTGGAACACTTTTTTAAAAAGCCGCTTCGCAGAAGACACACGCATTCTTTGAATTGCTATTTTCATTTTTGATGCATATCGCCCTTTTTGGTGTTCTAATTTATAGTTTAAATATATCAAAGTATAAGTTATTACGCCTAAATAAATTCTGTGCAATTTCATCGTCGACGGCGTTTTAAATACCTGTCGTTGGAGATAGATTATTGTGTCTGTAGCGGTTTGTGAATGCTGTTCACCTAACGTGTCGTTAGACTCGTTACAGGTAGATTATTGTAAAAAAAATTCTGTGCAATTTCTTCGTAGGTGGCGTTTCTAGTATATTGATTGCAGCGGTTTTAAATCCCGAATCGCCTCAGTACATGAACCATTACTTTGCAGAGTATCGTATATTACACATGACCAGGGACGTATATAATATTATATTATTTTTATATAATCATAATATTATATAGTATTTTATATACGTCCCTGACATGAAATGTATTGTTGATAGCGACTAAAGAAAGAAAGAATAAAAGAAAGAAACTTGTATAAAATGACCAAAAAGAAAAACCCCAATTCATGAACCCATGTATACACGCACATTTTATAATACGTGTATAATGTTCTATTTAATAAGTGGATAATGTCTTTATATTAAGTATTTCATTACAAAGTATATAATGCTTTTTTTTTGGGGGGGGGGGGGAGGGGGGGAGGCGCTCTTATATTTTAGGCTAAGTAAATAAATCGTCAGCTTTCTTTGTAAGAGACTACTTTGACCCAAATGATTTACTTCAACGTTGTGTTTAAACTGCTGCCAAAGATGGTCTTTCACAATAAATGATTGACTTTCATCAATTATTTTATGTAATTAATAGAAAAGAAACTTTAATATTTACGGGCTCCTTGATTTTTGGTACGGGCTCCTTGAATTCCAGAACTAGGAGCCCGTATGGCTACTTTGGAATTCTCTATGAATTTCAAGCCCTGACTGTCCTCACATTTTCATGGGAACAAAGACTGCCACACATACGTACATCATCACATGATCGCACCTTATAATTTCGTTTGTTGTGGGATTTCGAAACCCTTAGATGACAATTCCCGGGTTTTTTTCAGTAACATTTAGACAATGAAGGTCCACCAATGAATTTACTCTTGCACATAGTTCATTATATTCCATTTCCTCTGTTTTAATGTCAAGTTCTAAAGTACTTGGATGTGATTTCGAAAACTTTAATTTTTTTTTCGCGCCACTTTGAGACTGTCGTCATGATCTTCTTTATCTCTTTTCACCACTATGTTCAAAGAATAACTATTTAGCAATGAATGGCGACCTCCCAAAGACTTTCACATGCGTGGATTTGGTCCAAATTTTGAATCATGTCTTGCAGCCGATAAAATTTTTGAGAAGGACTATTCATTTGCATCTACCCAGTCGCCTTGATCGTCACGATTCATTGTCTTAGCGGACATGTTATTTGATGCAGATATTTCACTTCTTAATTTTTCACAAAATCCATGGTAACCGTAATTTCGTAAGTCACATATGTTGCATTCCGCAGAAACGCGAGTTTCACGTCCAGGAGAAGTACAATGGACTAACGACGTCCGACATGTTGGATAGACTGTTTAGTATGTATCTGGGTATTAATGATCTACAAAATTGATAGGAACCAATATAAACATTGTCATCGCGGATGGGGTCTGTCACAAGCTATAATTATAGGATTAGGAGTACAATGGCGAGGTACACGATACAGATCCTTATTACTGTAAACATGGTCAATGTCATAAAATCTGTACAGATGTTAGTAGACCTAACATGATATGAATTAGGAGTGGATCTAGAAAATTGTACACCTTTAACGAGGAAAGAATGAGATACGATAGGGAATTAGTTTGGTTTAAACAATATTTATTGATATTCATTTTTCAAAGAACTTTTTTTTCAGGTTGAAATTATTTTTTCAATATGAGTTTTTCATAGTTGAACTTATTTAAACTAAAATAAGCAGTGATATCAATACCCTAAACTGCATCCGTCCCTGGTGATTTGCACTGGTCTCAATAACAACTATTAATAGAGCCATTAAAAGTTCATTGTCATCGGGACCATTTACATTAAAGAAACATTCAAAACCATCTGCAAAAAGATTTACTGATGCAAATATGCAATACACTCAAGCATTTATGAACTACATGCATCAAAAATAGGCTCATAAAAGGATTTTTTTGGGGGGACGAAGCTGGCTTTAATTCAAGAGAAAGTTCGAGCTGTGGATGTATTTAAGGCCTTTAGATCACTTATTATTACTTAATCTGTTAAATGGATTACATGGAGTGATGCATTGTAACGTTATATATTTACATTCCTACTGCGTTTCCCTTATATGAAGGTACCAAACCAACTGCACTGCATTTTTCGATAATCACAAGAGCCTATCACCAAAAATTACACTTAATCTGCCAAATTGATTACATGGATGGATGCATTGTTACGTTATAGAAGGTGCCACTGATTTAATTTCATTTCGATCTATGGATGCTTACACTGAACATGGCGAGCATGCAATATGTCCAGGCGACATTGTTGTAGCAGACAACACAACTGCTGAGAGAAATCAAAGGGGGGGGGATGGCTCTATCAACTTTCTTGGATAATTTTGGTGTAGAGTACATCTGTACATCCACTTAATCCTGTCGAACTGGCATTTAGCGAAGTTCGATGAATTCTAAATAGATCAGACTTTATATGTTTATACTCTCTGTCGTGATAATTTGATGTATGCATTTTACTAGTATCTGGTTGTTTCATTCATAACGTCTGAAGATTGAAAAGACTACTTTAAAATGTCTAGTACGATAGTTACTTTTTATGAAAGTACCTTTACACTATACATTATCATTATTGACACGATAATTAAAATCTCAATTGACTTTTGTTTAAAAAACACTAAAGACATAGCATTTTGTATAACTAATTTTCTAATTTTGGCGAGAGAGAGAGCATATTATATTATAAGAATAATTTTCTGTCAAATGATCTTGGAACTGCTTGTGCCTCATTTGAAGCATTTAAACATTGTAAATACATTTACTTATATACTTGATTTCTAAAAATTGCATTTTACTTCCTTTCTTCTGTTTAATTATGAATTTTTATATATCTGAACTTAAAGTCTCTATAAATAAGGAACGTTATGTTTTGCTTCACCGCACACACTGTCCAGGTAAATGGAATCCCTGCCGTCTACGAAGAAACTGCACAGAATTTATTTACAAAAATCTACCTGTAACGAGTCTAACGACACGTTAGATGAACAACATTCACAAACCGCTACAAACACAATAATCTATCTCTAACGACAGGTATTTAAAACGCCGTCGACGATGAAATTGCACAGAATTTATTTAGGCGTAATATTTGGGTACGCGGATGCTAATCATGCAATGAGACTATTTATATAAACCAATGGGATATACAGGATAAATACACCTACATGTACATTCATGTCATACGTCACACATATTTGCATTTTAGAATTTCAACATACTTGTGCGGGTCATGTGTGTCATAATTTATGGAAAGGTATTGGTAGTTGTTCTAGAAAGAAATAGTGATACTTTGTTCTCGAAGGGCATACATACAGTAGTTTAATGAGCAAACTAAATGGCTGGAAACTTCAAATGATCCTGGAAACTTCAATTGATATGGATATGATTCAGGAAGTCAATAAATATGGTAAGAATGATACCATAATATTATGTTTATTGTTTACCTCGATGAATATAAATGAAGATTTCAGTGTGTGTGTTTTTTTAATGTAGGGAGAACAAGGAGTCTTCTTGACAAGTAATAACTATATGGCAAAACATTTTGATATGATGTTAGGTACTTTTTAGTCACTACATGACATTTTGGAATCATGCCAATTGGTATTTCCCTTTGGTACTTGTCCCAATTTGAAGTGGAGCGAGGCTATCGTACCGGTAAAGGTACCGTAGACATGAATAAACCCAAAGAATTTAATTTCAGTTGTGGTCAAAAGAAAAACATTGCCCATGCCTTTCCTTATGAGGATGCTCCTGACTCGGAGGCAGACGAAGATGAAAGGAAAATTTCTTTTTGGAAATACTGCAAATATAACTACATACGAGGTGATATACTAGCAAAACACGGATGGATATACATGTATTTGGAAGATGGATTGATAGAATGTCAGTTCTGTGGGAAAGTGCAATTAGTGAAAGATAGTACGTATAAAACAAATTGTCTCCTTTTTATTTCTAATTTTTAAAATTTGTTTAAATTTTCAGTCATACGTACAGCATGAAACGGGAAAGCATAATCCGAGAGTACAGATTTTTGACAAAATTTATAGATGATAGATATATGTTCACGAGACTAGGCGTAACTTAGTTTGTTAAACCGTTTAATACTAAAATTGATTTTCGTGGAATCTGTTTTACATGCATTGGCGGATCTAGATTATTTTATTTTCAAAGGAGGGGCGGTTAAAAATTCTTTTTAATCATAACATTAATCAACCGGTAGAAATCGGAGTGATTCTACGCCGAATGACTCGCGATTGATAACACTTAATTTTCAGTTCAACTCGATGTTGAGTGAGCTTATAATTATACACCCAACGTGTCAGCGTCTCCATCCGCGTCCATTTTAGAGGTTTCGAGTAGCTCTTTCTTTGACAAAGTACTGATGCTATAGTAACCAATCTTGCCGAAGTGATTCGTCTCGGGATACCGAGATTAACCCCTGCATTGAATTATGCATCTGACCTACATTTCCGCTTGGGGTAGCTCAGGATATGACAAAGCACTGATCGATGTTACTGTAAACAAACTTGCACAAGTGACTCCTCTTCGGATACAGACAACATGTGTATCGGAGGCTGCATCTGACCTACATTTTCACTTCACTGACTCGTTTAAGAAAATATTCGGGTAGTTCAATATTGAGCATTGTTGTAATGCCACAATCACAGGTATACATCGTGGTTCCGATTTCGCTATGGTACTATAGGTTTATGATTATTACATAAACTATATATACATGTTGTACCATCAGAAACCGGGAAGCGTGATATATCCCTGAGGCCATTATCTTTTAATTCACATTTGAATAATTTGGGCCTATGCATCACATTTTGCATAAGACATACTAAAAGCCGGTTCAATTGCTACATCTTTGATCAACCTTTCATAAATTGACCTTGACCTACTTTTCCCACTTCTCTGATTGTGCTTTTAGTGCTAGATATATCAAACATACATAAAAAGCGTTCATAACCTTTTTCCGCTTGAAAGATCTTACTTTTAAAAGCCACTTTCGAGAAAAGTTTATGGGGTCCATGTACCATACTTGCCTATTGAATGTATCTTTGGTCAATTTCCGTTTAGCCTAATATTTTAATCGAGTAATTTTGCATAATTATGATTCAAGCCAGAGAATTTTGTATCACAGTCGCTTTGATAAACTTCAATAATTCAGTATTTACTTATGTTTAGAAATATTTCAAGAAATGATCATTCGTGGTCTTGTTCGAAATATTAATTTGTATCATATTTAGATATGATTTTATAACATTTCTCATCTTTTTCACCAGATCAAACGTATGATGCGCAATCCGTCATGACACTCCATAGACCCCACTGCAAAATGGCAGCAAAATCACATCTTTGTAAGTCCTTTTTACTTACTAGTCTCCTTTCTGCTACTATTCAGTTATTCTAAGGTTAGTTTACACAATATCAAATAAATAACAACCTTTTACAAAATGAAAGGAAGAGAAGGGCTTTGAAGTTAGTGTCTTGGTTTTTTATCTCGATGAAATTGAGTGAGCTTAATCTATAAACACTTGCGTACCCGTACATTTAACAAGTTGGAGGTAGATCAGGAAAGTACATGTACTTTCAAGTTGCTACAGTAACCAAATTTGCACAAGAGTTTGAGTTTGGTGTATTAGGATGAGCATATGCTTTTAATACTGAATGCCGCCCCCCCCCCCCCCCTCACCCAATTTGCTTTCCGAAGCATTTTGTAAAACATAACCAAATTTGCACAAGAGTTTGAGTTAGGTGCAGTACTAAGATGAGCATATGCTTTGAATACTACATGCCCTCCCCCACCCCATTTGCTTTCCGAAGCATTTTGTTAAAAAGTAAGGTATTGCTCGATATTGAAGATAATCACCATCCCATTTTCATCAATTTCATACAAATTTAAAGAATGAATCTTAGAATATAATTATCTACCCTGCTTTTTTCCACTTGGACGATCTTACTCTGATCATGAGCAAAGTGTACATACAGGTACCAAACTTGCAGATTAAATCATTTACCTTGAACTACTTATTCCACTTCAATTATTTTTGTCAATATTGTATTCAAAGTATCAAAATACATGTATAAGTAGAACATGTATCATTTGCATATTCGACCTAACTTTGGTCAATGTGAGACTTTGTAATTTATGTGCTCTTTCAGTAGGTGACGAATTTCATTATATTATGACCTGCAAGGCTTTAGAGGCATAAAGAATCAATTTGATACCCAGAAAATTTTACCTGCATCCTAATTCTTTCACATTCTATAATTTATATTCTTTGCAGGATAATGTCATTTTGTAATGCATTAAAGTTTTTCAGTTTGTGATGCATGAAACTAAGTTAAATGCTCAAAGTCAGAATGGTGTTTAAAATGCTTATAATGAATAGTTTTTTTTTTCTTCCAGAAACCAATTAGACGATTAGAGAGATGGTACAAGAAAAAATTGACATTTCATGATCTCTTCATGATTATAATCAGACTTATCTTCCTCCAATTTCTTTCCAAAAACTGTTCAAATCATTCTCAACGTATACATGTGTAAGCTGGTACTATGTAAATACATGGTGAATGGTGTTATTAGGATGAAATTCAGTTATTTTAGTTTATTTAATTTTGCTTGAAATTCAAATTTTGTTTATAGATTGAAACTTCTTTGTTAAAACTTTGCATTTTCATCTTTTCCATAAAAATAGCATTTTTTAATGGATTTCAAATTAGCAAATTTAGAATAAATTTTAATTCAATACACTGGTGTCATTTCTTTTTGGACAGGGACATAAACAATTAGCGTTATAAAAGCCAGTTGAAAGTAGATCAAAGAGTATCCTTATTTGACAATCTTTTTTTCAGAATAGAAAAATATATCCACAAATAAAAGCCATGAGAAGGATGTTCAAAGAAATTCAAGAATTATTCTTGGTTCCCATTCTGAATCTAAAATTCTTGTTTTCACATATCAGGGATTTTTTAAGGTCTGTAGAGGGCCGAAATTTGGCCCCATTCCCAACCACAAAAAGTGGTACTTTTTCCCAATTTTAGACCTAAAAATTCCCAATCCAATCTTTTATCCAAAACGAGAAATTTATTTCCGATTTATGTATCATTAACTGAAAAGAAAGTGAGAGTTGAACAAACATATCGTGTTAGTTGAACTCTAGGAGGAATTCAAACTACAAATGTGAAGACACTTGATATAAAAAAGGATGATTTGCATGAATACATCCTTTTGTTGTTTGAAATTTATTTCCCAATTTTGGCTGAAATGTTGCAAAATTCCCAGTTTCATCGGCCCAGGTCCCTAACATCAGAGGGGCTAGAAAAAACTCTGCATATATTTTTGAACTGCTTATTTTCAGTGGACTGAATCATAATTCTAAAGGTAACTTAATCAAATAACTTTTATATACTCTTCCGATTAAGAGATAGAGCTGAAAAGCCTAGCTAGTGCTCCAATAAAACATTTGTTTTTTGATACTTTGACAAGCTCTCCAATGAATCGTAATGAATTAATGCTCTCTTACCAGCTCATGTATTATATTATTCATTGGGAGAGTAAATGAAGGTAATTATAACACAGTTCTGGCAAAATTGTTAACTTAATATCCAGAGATTTGGATGAGAAATAAAGACCTTTAACTTTGGCATTATCTTTGAAATGAGAGGGTACTTTACTGTATTGGTATTATTTAATTAATTTAGTAGCATCACGTACATCAAGTTTGTCAAAATTGAAACATATGTACTTTCAACTTAGAGTAATTTAAGTAATAATAAAGAATTTCTTTTGAAAAAAACACAGACATTCTTAATATTCACATCAATTGTTATAAAAAAAATTCCTTGCTCCAACTTTGCAGGAAAAAAATAATTTTACCCTGGTCCGGGGCGAAAAAAGAATCTTCCTCCGACAAAAAAAAACCAAGCCCCCCCCCCCCCCCCCCCCTCCCAAGAATATCAAATGGACCGTGCCTTACTATGCTTACTTTAATTACTCTGTAATAACCATAGGGTTTTGACATTGGAGATATAGCCTTGTGTACAGCTATGTCATATCTATTAATGATCTGGGCAACAAATTTGTGAAATACAATTCAAATCTGTATTACTGGACTAAACATTATGGTAACATAAAATTGCACCATTAAACATATTGTTTGGTTCAGGTAATGGCATATCCTGAAGTCAATGGCAACGATCCTGTGAATTGTTACTCAAGTTCACAAATGATTCAAAATTTTCAAGATTAGCAGACAAGATTGATTGACAGTGTCATTCCTATGAAAACACAAAATAGTGTTTCATACAGAATAAAGAATCATAAATACATAGAAGAGTTCATCTTTAATATCAACATACACACAAAGTTTAGAAATTTTTGCATGTTTTTAAATTGAATCTAATTCATTAAAAACTTATTTTATAAGATTTATAAACATGAATTGGAAGTCTACAACAAATTAAACTTTACCCTGATCCGGGTTGAAATTTTGAGTAGTATATATAAGCACTGTTTCTTAAATTATTTAAAATTTTCTTTTATCATTAGCACATTTTGATAAAGGAAAAATAAATACAACTTACAGTGTCCTGAGCTGTTACTTCCACCTTGAGATTGAACATCTGAAATAGAGATTCTAATCAATATTCCAATTAAATATGAAGGAGGTATTGTGTATATTAATGTCAAATCAAAAATAGCCAGAATAAAATTATGCAACATCTTGCAGATTTTTTTTAAAATCACTTCATATGTAAAGATGAACTTTCCTACATGTATGATGCTTCATAATAAAGATATGAATTTTTCTAAAAGACCCTTTTAATAAAAATATTAGAGGTGATAAATCAGAGAATTAATGCCTGTCTAATATCCCATTCAATAAATCAAAAATACCCGTTTTAATAGTGACACATGTATATATTGTCTCTTTCATACTGAAAAAGCTATCCTTTGTAAAAAGACCAACTGATTATCAATAGGGAATCAGAATGGACAATAATCTAAATGTGCAAAAGCTACCTATGACATAATAAAGATGGACAAGTTTGGTCGCTTCAGTTTTGATCAAACATGGTAAAATTTCATATGATCATTATATATCATTTTAGACAACTTTTAGAAGATGGGGAAAAATAATCAATTTCAGAGTGTGATTATTGACAAGAAAACCACGCCTCGTCTCCAGGATTTGCATCTGTCCATGACTTGGTAAGCCTCGATATGGCACGAGTAGATCACAGGCACTCTGTTGATTTTTTTTGTCAATGATCACACTGTTCATCATTCTATATTTATTTTTAAAAAGACAGTAAGTAACTACGTGGTCGGTCTTTCCATTCCCTTCTCATTTGGTACAGTATCTGACGTAATGTAATTATGACATCACCTTATTATATGGAAACCAGCATGAAATTCAGGGAAAACATGCATCAAATACAAATTTTCAAAATCAATTTCATTTTGTCATAATGTGTTTACGTCAGATACCATCCGAAGTGGGATGCAGCTCTGTATATCAAAAGACAGAAAATCTCGATAAAACTTAAATGAACAGCCAAGTGACTGTTATCTCTTATCAAACTGAAACATTCAGGACCTATAGGTGAATGGGTATCCCTGATATTTTACCTTGATTACTAGAGAATGGTGTGCCGGAGCTGGGCCAAGCTGTTGGACTTCCTAACTGATCATCACTGGGCTTTTCTTGGGCTTCTACATTCATGGCCTCTGGACTTTCTTCCAGGTTTAACACTGCATTAAGAAGCTCTTTGGCGTTTGGAAATTGATCACCTAAGTAAGTGATGCCAACATGTATTGCAATGATAATGATAATTTTCATAACACTGAACAATTTGGACATAATTTCTACAATGCTTCAATTGTTGTATAGGGATCACAATCAGCAAATCTTGCTCGAAACATTTGATTTAAATATATTATCATATATTGATATTGATGACATTAATTTATAAAACAAGTCCTTTAAGACAAGGAAATAAGGGTTTCAGATTCTGATGGAGTGTCATGTAAAACATGTCTAGGTGAAAATGGGACTGCTACAATGATCCTACGAATAAGATGCAATAAAGGTTATGAGCAAATCGTCACACTTACTTCTGTTTCATTCTTACTGAAATCACATTTTTTCTTTAAACATGACTTTTTTACAGTATGTCTTATAGGAACTGTTTAATTCTAAGAAGCAAATTCAGTACATGTTACCATGAAAATAGACTTAAATAAATATTTGTCCAAAATTTCATTTGTTAAAAATTGAAACAGTATTGCTATTGACTATGACAAAGACAGGTGCATGTAGGAATTGCCAATTAAAAGTTTACCTGTTTCCCTCAATCTCATTTTTATTGCCTTCATACAGTGCGGACCATGTGGAGCTCCATACGAGCCCTGATCTCATACTGCTCTATCTGGGAAGTGGACGCTGCAAAAGGCAGATATTGTACAGATATCAAAATATTTTGAGTGAATTTTTGGCAAACATTTAACAAAGACACTTTGAAACAGTAAGAAAAAAGAAAGTATAATTGTTCCCAATTTCTAGAATGGAATATACATGTATTAGATAATGTTTAATATCAAATAGCTGAATACATGGGAGTAACAATTTTCTATAACAAGCATTAAACAATAGGTTATGCTTTAAAAATGTGATTTATAAATCATGTTTATTTCAGCTCTTGTATGTTGTTTTTAAAATACTGAGTATATTATAAGTATGTAGTTTTAAAATTTGTTATAATCATCTATCAAAAGTGCTGAATAATCAAATGACAAATATGGATAATGACCATATCCCTATATACAACACAAAATTGATAATTCAGAAAATCATGAACCGAAGGCATACAAATACAGGATAAAACAGGAAACAAAGCAAACAAACAAAAACCTTCACCACATGAAAAGAAGCAAACTCCCGATTTGGGATTGATTTACTAGAATTTTACAAATTAAGATAAAAAATAATCTGACAATTCTTTTATTCACAATTGGTATATGTAGCCTTTGATTTATACATGTAGATGATATTCTGCATCAAGAGGTCCCTAAAATTGTTCACAATGCAAAAAAAAAATACTATTTAGTAATGATTTTGGGCAATGTATGCTTTCACACTTTGTCGTGAGTTTTATTTAATTTGTATGGTTCTGATATACTGTTCTCTTCTAATTTCTCACATAGTTACACTTAGGATACTAACGTACATGCTCAGTCCAGGGATCGTCCCCTGGTTCCCAATTCCTCAATCCTCCGCCGCAGAAGAAGCATTTTACATTATCCCCAAATTTTGAAATCGAGACAACATAGTATTAAATGTACTGGAACACTTCGTATTATTAGTAAGAATGTATTTTTGTAGCTGTTTTACTCAAAAAATGATTTGATACAAACGAAAGAAATTAACATCACTTACGACCTCCATAGATATTGCTTTAAGCTTGAGTTGGTACGTGTTTAATAGATATCGGTACAAGAAAAACCTAACTGTTATACTGGCTAGTTATGATGAATAAAGATAGATATCCAGAAAAAAAGTATTGCGATATATCCCTGCGGTAACGGGTACTTAATGTGTATGTTGGGGGTGGGGGGTGGGGGGTGGGGGGATTGGGGTTGTCCGTTGTTTATGTCCTAGGATATGACAAATATGGATAATGACCATATCCCTGTATACAGCACAAAATCGATAATTCAGAAAATCAGAAACCGAAGGCATACAAAATCAGGATAACACAGGAACCAAAGCAAACAAACAAAAACCTCCACCATATGAAAAGAAGCGAACTCCCGATATGGGAGTGAGACCAGGTGCCCAGGAAGAGTAAGCATCTCCTGCTTGCATGCAACACCCGCCGCTTCAATTCGGTAGAACTGTCATGTCTGGTAACTTCAAGTTATGCACCGTATAGTAGTCATATTTTAATTTAAGTGCTACAATGGATATATCAAATAAAGATAAGCAAAATTAGGATTAAAAATTCATAGTAAAATATTTAACTATTTAACGAAAAAAGAAATTATATTCGTGATTTATATAGAAAAATTAGAAATCCCAATGATCTCGTTTTTCGCTCATGATCAAGTATAATGAAAAATAAACAGTAGGAAATTCAAAGCATAAATATTGAGGATCTTTCATTAACAACCTTGGAAGAAAGGGTAGGTTTAGGGTGTTGGGGTGCCTCTTTTTAAGTAGATCGGGAGAATACAAACTATTCACAAATCATTGCGCATGCACTTGCCATTCTTTCCCTTTAAATCTATACAATTTGGCTTATTGATTTACATAACTATTTTTAAATACGGGTATGACCGTCATTCAAAAATATATCAAATACGTCATGCATAGCAACTAACAAATATTTCAACATTCCTTGGCGGGATAGTGACAGGACTTCACTCAAATGTTACATAATGAGGAAGTATTATAACAACTCAGGGTACATATGTATAGTGGAACCGGATATTTTATTGTCAGGAAATGAAACTGCGTTTATTTTGTTCTTCTTTGGTAAATACTTATACTGTAAATTATGGAGGAGAAATTAAGAAGCAGACAAAAGGACTTACAACTTTATAAAGATATGATCCAGGAAGACAAAAAATATGGTAAGAATGATATCATATGTTTACCTTGGAGTCGATAATTTAGTTCAAACATGAACTAAAACTAGTAAGAAAAGAGGGTAAATGACAACAAGAGAAAAACGTATATTTTTCGATATTAATAGTTGGTATTTTTCAGTGTACGTTTTGGAAACATGCCAAAGTTTTCAAATTGGCATATTTCCCGATGTTCGCACTCCCCGCGCCGCACGCCGGCACTCAGCAGATGTTCAAGACGTGGACGGTTGCAAACCACACCACAAAAGGATAAGGAATGAGTAGATCAAAAGATGATCTTACTTTAAATGGTGACCAAAGGCAAAACATGGTATATCCCTATGAGGATGCACCAAGTTCGGAGGCAGACGAGGATGAGAGAAGAATTTCCTTTTGGAAATATTGCAAATATAACCATGTAAAGGGAGATATACTAGCAAAATATGGATGGGTGTATATGTCCCTAGAAGATGGATTGATAGAATGTCAGTTCTGTGGGAAAGTGCAATCAGTCAAAGACGGTACGTATTATAATAACTCTTTATAAAAGATTTACAATATTTTTCTTCTTTAAGATTAAATTTCTCCTCTGAATTTCAATTTTATTTTGACTTTCATTTTCAGGGGAAAATAGAAGACAGAAAATATATTTTCTTAGTGAACAAATTTTAGAAGAAACTTTAGATGAGAGTTCATGGATTGTAGACATTAAATGGTTAATTACAGTCCACGTAAATATTTTTTTTCAATCTTTACAAATGGAAATTGATTTCGAGGGTTTCATTACGATTTAGGTATGGCTTACGGAGAATGAAACCATTTGCGATATTAATATTCGTGATTCTTAATCATGACTATAAAATAACTTTATGGAAATAAAGAAATGACTTGACCTCGTAGTGGTAAAGGTTATAATAGTGTCACATAGAAATCATACATAATATGTAATGTATGTAATATATCGGTGTATCATTGATCAATTATTATGATTATGGTTGCACTAGGTTTTAACAACATTGATAAAAAAATTATCAAAACGATTTTATGACATATTCTGATGTTTTTATTTTTTCTCACCAGATATAAAGTACGACGCTCAATCCATAATGGCACTCCATCGGCCGCACTGTAAAATGGCAGCGAAATCACATCTTTGTAAGTACCTACTGATTTGTCCTTTCTTCTGCTTCAAAAAGTTATTATATAGCATCAGTGCCATTCGCTTATGTATATGTGTGTCTCCGTATTCCTCTGCACAGCATAGAAGCTAGACAAAACAATCTCACATCTCAACAAACCTTCCACACGGTTAGAAGATAAACTCTGAAACATTTTCATTTTCAAAGTCAATGGGCAGAGTCACTGTTGACTTATATATTTAGAAACCTTGTGAACACCGTTGGAGACAAAGGTAATCATCATAGGATTACTTAACCTTTGTTAAGGATCCCTGGTCTACGTAACTATGGACTTGGGCTTAGAAATATTGTTGACAGCATGAAAGACAAAGACATCATTGTAGAATCACCAATCCCTCCCTTTAAGGATAGCATGAAACCTATACATGTACTAGTAATTGATTTTCAAGGTCAAGGGTTATCTTATTTTGAAAATCTTGTTGACGGGATTGTAGATAAATCAATCATCGTACAATCATCAAACTTCCACCAATGTTCCGCTTAATAAGAGGAGGATTACCAAATCTATTTTCAAGGGTCAGCGTTATGTTATACTCAAATAGTGTAAACGTTTTAAAGGTCATTGTATAGATGCTGCAATGAGGGGATATTATCAATATGCTTGTGTTTAAAGGCAGTCGAAACCATGAATATAGCACGTTGCCTTTCACTAAAGAAAAAGTGGGGAGGGGCATTGACTTAGATATACAAAAAAAACCCACAAGATCTTTTTTTTAGATTGCAAAAGTGCAGGTTGTCCTGACTCACTTTTCAATGGTGGGGTTGAAAGCAATGTCTGTAATGGATTTCAATTTCAGTCAGTATATATTGCTTTAGAACTATTCATGTAGGGATATAGATAAACTCAGTGTATTGCTCAAATCCATTATGATAAACATCATCATGATGTAGCTTTTATAATTGAAGTATTATTTTCTTTCAGAAAGGAACTGGAAGTATAGAGAAGACTATAATGACCAAAGTAACATTTCAACTGTTTCCAGATTTCATCACAAATAAACCTGTTGTTTTTCCTTTATTTCATCTTCAAAATCAAAATCAATACAAAATAAACTTGCCTTTATCATGTATATTTATTGCATATAAAGTGATGTGTAAAATAAGAAGAGTTTAGAAATAAGATATTATTAGGAGATTCTTTGTGTGACTTTATTCCTCTTCCTTGAAGCACAATTTGTCTATTTGCTTTTTAACATCAACTCTGGCTTGTTGAAAATCAGGCAAGTTCTCTTTGTGTAACCATTCAAATTTTGCGTTTTTCGCTAATTGCACAGACTTTGATTAAAATGTGTAGGGACTTAGTAGTTTAAGTCCCTTCATACAATAAACTGGTGTCATTGTGGGTTGATTCTCACATGTTTTTGCACTATCTTTGAATTACTTATTTTGAGTTGACTGAATTAATCATATTTCAACTGATTTCTCATACTGACGCTCCCTTTCAATGAAACGTTGTATTGTCAAAAAGCCATAACATGTATTTCAATAAAAGATAAAATTTCCATTAATAATTAATTAACATACACAGATACATTTCTTTAAATTTCTCTGCAATAGCCTTGGATATATGAGGCTATAGATTTAACATTGCCTTAGAGATATGACCTTGATTTTAAATTATGGCACCTTCTCATGTACTGTGCAAGGATTCTGTGAAATACAATTCAATCTTTATGCGATTGATTCCAACAGAATTGATGGTCACACATTGCAGCATTAAATATCTTGTACTTTGGCTTAACAAAAAATGCTTAAGGTTTATGACAAACCCTGACGCAACCTCAGACAGTGCATGTATTTTATATATTGTTTTCATTTTCATGTGTGTACATCGACGGCGGGTGCGGCTAGCCAACAGGGGATGCTTACTCCTCCCGGGTACCTGATCCCACCTCTAGCTAGAGGTCCGTCGATGCTCAATACGGTGCTCTATTGTGAGTGTTGTTGAAATTATCGTCAGGATTTTCTTTAACTCACTGAGGTTATGGTAATAATTCTTCAAAATTTATTCAAATTCACACATTGGAGTTGACTGTGAACATTAATAAACAGACAATTTCATTCCTAAGAAAACATAATTTTGACTGTATGTCCTGACACTTCCTTTGATGGCTCTCGGCAGATAGGGCAGTGTGCGATGGCCGGTGCACACTTAACACATAAACAAGATGGCAACAGGGCAGAAATACCACACCAACTTCTTCGTCCATGCAGATTTTACAAGTCTGCTGTTCTTCAAATTTACGATTGTCTTCCTCTAGAGCTGAAATTCCAATGAAAGAAACATATTAAGCTAATTAGAAAATAAATTCAAAAAGCACTCCACATGTCATGTCATTGATAAACTGTTCATAAAAAGCCTATGTAATAATCAAATAAAGTGATATTAACCTGGGTCCTGTAGCATCATATCCCAGCCATCTTGTTACATCTTTCGGTATATTTTGATACAGATTTCGGCCTCATTTCAATGTTTAGAATGAGGATCACTGACGAGGGTTAAATACCCGAAAAGTGCATGTCTTACTGTGCATGTCTGGTCCATGCTGTAAATTCATCGGCTTTTAAATGATGCTAACGAATCTGAAGACGTTTAACATCTGATAAATAAGGAATGTGTCTTAAATTATAAAATTTTCTTTCATCGATAAAGAAGAAATAAATACAACTTACAGTTACAGAGCTGTTACTTTCACCTTGAGATGGTACATCTTAATCAAAGATTGGTACAAATGTTAAACGTCTTCAATTTCAATAGCATCATTTAAAAAACAGATAAATTTGTAGCATGGACCAGATATGCACGTTTCGGGTACTTAACATACAAATTAAATATGAGGGAGGTATTATGAATATCAATGTCAAGATAAAAATCACCGGAATAAAATAATGTATACTCTTGCAGATTTTAAAATCACTTCAGTGTCTGGTTGGAGATCCCCTCCCTTCTTTCATATTAAAAGATAAGTTTTCCTATGATGTTTCATATTAAAATGGTGTTTTTTTCTAAAAGACCCTTTCAATGAAAAATATTAAAGGCGATGAATCAGATAATGAATGCCTGTCTACTTTCCCATTCAATGAATCAAAAACACCCGTTTTAATAATGATGTTTTTTCTGCCCCATACTCAAAAAGTTATAATTGTCAAATGTGCAAATGAGTCAATAGGGAGTCAGAATGGACAATAAGCTACTTGTGCAAAAGCTACCCATGACACAATAAAAGATGTACGAAAATTGTTGCTTCAGTTTGAATCAAATATTGCAAATTTCATATGATCATTATCATTTTGGACATTTTTCAGAAGAAAAAAGAAAAATAATATATCACAGACAGTGATCAATGAAAGGAAATCAAACTCTCGAGTATGTGATTTGCATTTGTCCATGACTTGGAAGTCTCATCATGGTACAAGCAAATAACGGGCACTCCATTTAAACTATCTATAACAATGAACACTTTTCATCATTCTGTATTCACTTTTCATCATACTGTATTTAGCAAAAAGAACAGTAAGTGGTTAGTACATATCTATCTTTTCGTTACATTCTCATAGGGGAGGGTATCTCGTGTAACTTAGTTATGACGTCAGCAAATTCTAAGGAAACCAGCATGAAATTCAGGGAAAACATGCATCAAATACAACTTCTCTATAGAAATATCATTACGTCATAGTGCGTTTAAATCAGATAACGTCCAAAGTAAGAAGTAACTCTGTATATCGAAAAGACGGAAAATCTGAATAAAACTTATCTTAGCAGCCAAGTGATTGTAATCACTTATTCTAATGCAACGTCGTTTTAACGTCGATTTTCATTGGTTGCATGCTTTTGCTGTAAAATGAGAACATACTAGGCTTTGACGTTGCTAGCGTCACAATTCGCCCTAAATTCACAAAAATATAGATTGCATTAGAATGAGAATAACTAGATACTGACGTTATCTTTGCGGAAGGTACATTCTGATTTTACGGTGCAAACATCCGGGTTTTTTGGCTCCACTAACGCGTCGACAGAAAAAAACTTAGTTTGCGACCGTAAAATCAGCAATTACCGTCCGCAAACATAACGTCAGATAGTAGTTACTCCCTAATCAAACTTTAACATTCACGACCTATAGGTTAATTGGTATCCCTGTTATTTTACCTTAATTACTAGAGAACGGTGTGACCGAGCTGGGCCCAGCTGTGGGACTTCCTAACTGATCATCACTGGGCTCTTTTTGGGCTTCTACATTCATAGCCTCTGGGCTTTCTTCCAGGTTAGACCTGCATTAAGAAGCACTTTGGCGTTTGGAAAACCATCACCCAAGTCAGTGATGCCAGCATTTATTGTAATGATTATGATTATTTTCATAACATTGAACAATTTGGACATAATTTTTACCATGCTTCAATTGTTGTATAGGGATTACAATCAGCAAATTTTGCATAAAACATTGGATTTAAAAATATTATCATATCTCAAGATATGATGACATTAATTCATAAAAAGAATTCCTTGAAGATAAGGAATTCTGAAGGAAAGCGATGTAAAATATATCTAGGTGAAATTGGGATCACCACAAAGATGCTACAAAAATTGAATTGCCTTCATGACTGTAGTTCTGTTTATTCCCATGTCTACCACAGTGCCGACCATGGAGAGCTCCATACGAGCCCTGATCTAATGCTGCTCTATCTGGTATGTGGATGCTACAAAACGGAAATATTGCCTACAACGTATCTATAACGTTAGAAAATTTTTTGACCAAAGTTTTTCTTCAAAGACACTCTTTTAAAAACTGTAAGAAAAAGGAATGTTGTGTAATGGTTCTCAATTTCATTCACGGAATTTGCATGTATCAGATATGTTTTATATCAAATGGCTGGACACACGGAGCAACAATTTTTCATGACAAGAGTAAAAAAAATTGTTGTCCATTTAAAAAAACACATGTGTGATTCATGAATGCATGCTATTTTAAAAATACTGATCTGTTATGAGCATTCATCAGGAGTACTGAAGCATGAATATTTGATTGTCTATTACTCTTGAAATCGAAGAAAATACAAATCTGGCAATTGTTCCATTCATGCAGACTTTGATTATTCATGTACATGAAATTCTGTAATAAGAGGTTGATCAAGTTTTTTTTCAGAAAAACTGAAAATGTTAAGACAGCAAATAATATTTAACTTGATGATTTTGGATTCAACATAGTAAATTTCCCTTGGCTTGACGGTGATGTTCCAAGATTACCGTCATACGGCATTTACATATCACAGCTCATCCGGTACGCTAGAGCATGTACTGATATTTTGGATTTTCACAGTAGAAATTTACAAATTACCAAAAAACTTTTAGGTCAAGGTTTCCGCTTTCATAAACTAGTTAAGACTTTCTGGAAATTTCACAAAAATTACAGTCAACTTCTTTTAAAATTCGGATCTATACATGCAACAGAGTACATTACTATGGGTATTACACAACCTGTCTTTTATGGTGATATGATAAACAAAATAAAAAGGATCAAAGGTAGGCAGCATAACCATCGAAAATGCGTCAGAATCATCAAACGCCTTTTATACCGTGGATATGATCCTAATGTCACCAGACGGACACTAAGCTTGGTACTTGACCAATCTACAGTCTTGTACAAGCGCATCCTTGAGACTTGCACTCTGACTGACTGTGACGACGGGACTCCATGACGGGCCCTGTCCAAACCTCTTTAAAAAAGACAGGGCCCCGACCACCTGTCCTCTCTGAATGTCAGTCGGACTCCTCGGGTGATTACATACATGAGCTCGCTACAGCCGGCAGAGCACGGACTTTATTACACATGCCCTCTTTTTATATCCATTTACATATTCATCTGTGTCTCTGGGGCCTCTGCGTTTCGCGGTCTTGTTTGTGTGATGTCATCTTACAGTGAGGAGGTTGTTTTACATCACAATTGTACGTTCTTCGAGACCTCTGGGTAATCGGAGAAGTGAGAGGGTTGTGCGCACGTAATCCAGGATAACCACACCATTTGCTACTTGCGTGACAGATGGCCATCCAAAGTCGGCACCGGTTACCCATTGGTCTCGTCGGTTTATGTGTAGTCTTTTGTGTTTGATGTTTACATGTCGTGTGTCTCTTTTCCGTCTCGTGCTGTACTTGTCTTTTGTGTTTTTGCATCGGGTGTTTTGGTGTTTTACTGTTGATGCTGCAACGGGGTCTTGTTGGAGATCTCCTCCCTTCTTTTTTTAACTTGTTTAATATTTTGAGCAATATGTAATTTTAACTTACTTTGTCGTGAGGTGTTCTCCTGTAACATTTCTCGCATAGTTACACTTAGGAAGCCAGCTAGCATGCTCAATCCATTGATCGTCTCCTGGTTCCCAGTTCCTCAATCCTCCGTCACAGAAGAAATTAACATTTTACACGTTCCCACTTAGTGGTACAAATGTTAAACGTCTTAAAACAGCATCATTTGGGTTGCTTATGAAAAGCACTTTGGCTTGAAGCTTTACTGATGAGAATTTAATATTCGAAACACATCTCTGGTGCATGAAAAGTGGTTTGAAATTTTCTTCAAGAAAGTATAGAGTTGGAACCCTTCTGCATTATTAAGCTTCATTTTTGACATATTTGTTTGTTATTCAATGTACAATTAATACAATACAATGCTTAATAGACAGCATAAATATTTGAAGAGCTATCAGAAGGTAAATGAGTTTAAACGAAAACCGCCTTCTGTGTGATATCTTTTTTGTAAAAAACGCTATTGAAACAAAATCTAGGCATTAAAAACTAAAGATTCACCCACTAATCGTTTAAATATTTATTAAATATGACATGCGTATTAAGTACATTAATTCAACTACGTCATACTAGAACTGGTGAATACTTCTGTACAAGAAGCATCAAGTAGATATATGGAGATTTCATCCTTCGATTATTATAGAATTAGTTTCAAATATGAAATCTAATTTAAATTAAGTACTACAAAGAACACGAGTCATTGCTACATAAGCACGTGTTATTTTTTCACAATGTCCGTAAGTGTGGGAAATATTCAAGCACTCATTAGTCATAAAACGCCAGTTCACGCGAGAAAACTGGGAGAGCTTCCTAAAATAGTACTCGATATTTTCCGGCTCAAAATACCAAATAGAGTAATACTCCATTGGAATCACGCCAACTTCATGAAAACATTCGGCACGTGTCTGTAGCTACAGAACTTGCGCAGGCAGATGCCGGGCCTGTGCAACTTAAGACAAATTAGACGGACATAAAGGGATAAGAAATTAATCAATTCAAAGATAAAGATTTAAGACGTGGCCAAAGTGACGAAAGGAGGGGAGGCCAAACTGAAAACATGGTATATCCCTATGAAGATGCACCGGATTTGGAGGCAGATGAAGATGAAAGGAAAATTTCCTTTTTGAAATATTGCAAATTTAACTATATAAAAGGTGATATACTAGCAAAACATGGATGGATTTATATGTACCTTGAAGATGGATTGATTGAATGTCAGTTTTGTGGGAAGATGCGATTAGTTAAAGATAGTACGTATAAAATAACTCTTTACAAAAAGATTCCTCTCTTCATTTTTATTTCAACTTTTATCAGTTTTCAGTTTCACGAAATACAGAATAAAACAGAGTACCATCTAGAAGAACAAAATTTTGACCAAATATATATGAGAGCTCGAGGTTCTTGTGTAATTTCGATAAACCCGTAAACGTTCATTGATTTTTATGGTAACTGCTCGAAATGAGTGGATGGTTAGATTTTTTCAAGGAGGTCAAGCCCGTCAGGGGAATATTTAGAAAATATCGGGGCACAATTATTTTTAACCATGACACTAATCACCTGATAGAAATTCTAAGAGAATTTCAGGAAGCATTGTAATATTTTTGGTTGATCGAGGTATCAACACCAAAAATTTACAAAAACTACATCGTGCGCGTATGATGCATAAGTTTTCCCTCAAGAATAATTTCACATTGATTACTTATCATTTCATTTCGTTTCTTCAACGTTTATTTGAAGCTTTGCAATCGTTTTCCTAAGGACGTTGCTAATGACGTTGCTACGCGCGTACTTCCGTCTTGTGTTGATACAGGTATCAGCAAAATTTTTCGACCAATCAAAATCGTCGTTTCTTGATAACAACAATGGGAATTAAATGGTTAATATCTCAAAAACACAAGTTTCAGCTCCACTCGCCGAAGTTGTAAAGAAATATTTCAAGAAAATTATCATTTTTGGTCTTGATGAAAATAGTTTGATCAAATTTTGAGATGATTATATTACATATTAGCGACTTTTTTTCCAGATCAAAAGTATGACGCACAATCTATAATGAATCTTCATAGTCCCTACTGCAAGATGGCAGCAAAATCACATCTTTGTAAGTTTCTTTTTCTGTTATTATTCAGACTGAGTTATTTTCGAGTCATAGGCATTGACACAATATCGTATTATAATGGAATGCAATTTACAAAATAAAAAGGAGGTAGGCGCTTTGAATTTAGTGGCTTTGCTCTTTTTTCCCTCGACGACATTAAGTTACATGAACCTAATACTATACGCGCTTCCGTTGTCGTCCATTTTAGAAGTTTGAGGAAGATCAGTATTTGACAAAGCACTTTGCTACAGTCACGTGATTGAGTCTTGTGTACTAATATGAATACATGTGTCGAAAATTGCATGTCCCCCCCCCCCATTTGCCGTCTGAGGCATTCAATTAAGTTAATTAAAAAGGGGTAGCTCGATATAGCACAAACAATGCATTCCTAATTACACAAACATCAATCTCATAAAAAATACAAAGATGGATTCATACTACATATCTGAACTGCTTTTTCTGCTTGTAGGATTTTGCTTAAGAACTGATATTAAAATGTATGCAGTAAATACCAAATATCGTATTGGATGTTTTGTAAATTGACCTTGACCTACCAAATTTGCTTCAGTGTCTTTTACGGTTTGCCAAGCTTTCATAAATTTAAGTGTTCTTGACCTAATGTTTTCCACATGAGATTTTAACTGTACATGCACAAATTGAGGAAAATTGTAAAAACTATATGAACGACATTTGCAAAATAGATGCTTCATATTGGCCAAACTTTCATATAAGCCCTACTGTTTTCACTTGGAATGATTCTGCATATAATTTTGAATTCTTAGCATAAAGAATTTCTCTGACAAGACTGAATCTCTCCCGGTTTTTTTAGTAAAATACATAACTAAATGACACAACTATTTCTAAGACCAAAAGATAAGGGGCTAAAAAAGTATATCAGATGCGCAAGCGTAACATCAAGCGTGAGTCTGAACATAATGCAAAACTCATTTTATCAATCATACTTTCTAAGAAATGGTGTAAAGAAGATTACACAGAGTTGTTTATTTAAGAAAATGACCACATCCATTTTCCAAGACCCTGGATGTCAGGAGCTAGAACTAATTATCAAGTGGATAATTAAACCACATACTCTTTACATATGCATTATGCAAAAAGAATTTATACTTTATCAATTATGCACTCTGAGAATTGGTTTTCAGAAGAATGCAAAATATATTTAATATATTTAGGAATAAATGACAACAACCATTACCCAAGACCCTTTGGGCCTGAATCTCACACAAAACATTAGGTATATGTACACAACTAGACCATAGACCCATCATGTTGCAAAACAATTGACTTTGTATCCTTCATACTTTCTGGGAAAAGATGATCACAAAATTACAGTAAGTTATATATATAGGAGAAAATGACCACATCAATTTCCTAAGACCCTGGGGGAGGGGACTCAAATGAAATATCGATATCATCAGGTGTACAACTAGATAATAATTTTTGTTTTTATTGTAAAAACAATTTATTTTCTATCATTTATACTTTCTGAGAAATGGTGTCCACAAGATTACAATTTATATAGATTTATATAGGAGAAAATGACCACATCCACTTTCTAAGACCCTGGGGTCAGGGGCTCAAACAAAATATATTGTGTACATCTTGATCATAGATCTATAATATATCAAAAAGAATTAACTTTCTATTATCTATACTTTTCTGAGAAAGTGTGACCAAAAGATTACATTGAGGTATATATAAAGAAGTAAGTGGCCACATCCAATGTTCAAGACCCTGGATGTCAGGGGCTAGAACTAATTATCAAGTGGATAATTAAACCACATACTCTTTACATAATTATGTATTATGCAAAAAGAATTTATACTTTATCAATTATGCACTCTAAGAATTGGTTTTCACAAGAATGCAAAATATATATAATAGATTTAGGAATAAATTACCACAACTATTATCCAAGACCCTTTGGGCCTGAATCTCACACAAAATATCAGGTACATGTACACAACTAGACCATAGACCAATCAATTATAGATCTATAATATATCAAAAAGAATTAACTTTCTATTATCTATACTTTCTGAGAAATTGTGACTACAAGATTACATTGAGGTATATATAAAGAAGTAATAATGTCGAAGGGTTCCAACTCTCTACCTTCTTGAAGAAAATTCTAAATCAATTTACATGCACCAGACACGTGTTTCGAATATTGAATTCTCATCAGTGATGCTTTCAGCGGCGCCACCATAAATAGTTTCAGTAGCGCCCTCTTTAATTTTTTGAAGTTAGATTTTTACATTTACATTACAGAGAGCCCGCGGCTCCAAATTTCCTGTAGGGTCGATTCAGTAGCATATCCAAATAAAATCTATGTTCAAAATAGCATTTAAGGGATGGTGCTAAGATGTTAAATTCCTTTAATTTCGATGATATTTATCGGTGAAATGGCTAGTATCCGAAATAGCAAAAAATATATTTTATGTCTCATTGATAAAAGGCCAAAACAAAGCTTCTTTTAGGTGACAACATCCAATGTCCAAGCCCCTATGGTCAGGGGCTCAAACAGAACTTCAGGTGCACAATTAGCTCAAAGACCTTGAACATTGCAAAAAGAATTAACCTTTTCATTTTGCTTTTATCATTTACACTTTTTGAGAAATGGTGACCACAAGATTACAAAGGGTTATATATGAGAAAATGACCACACCCATTTCCTAAGACCCAATGGGTCAGGGGCTCAGATGAAATATCAGGTGCACAACTCAATAATAGACCTTTAATATTGCAAAAAGAATTAACTTTCTATCATTTATACTTTCTGAGAAATGGTAACCACATGATGACAGAGTTACAAATACCTAAGTTATATTTAATTTTTTTCCAGAAACCAAGTGGAAGACTAGAGAAGATGGTACAAGAAAAACTGACATTTCATTATCTCTTCATGATTATAATGATCTTATCTTCCTCCAATTTCTTTCCAAAACTGTTCAAATCATTCTCAACGTTAACATGTGCAAGCCGGTGCTTTGTAAAGGTGTGACAGCTGTATAAGATTTTATGCAGTTTTCAACCAAATTATAAGTGACATTTCTTTCTTATAAAAAAATTGTGGACACTTTCACCTATCTAGTCTTGAAGTCTGATCTTAACTCTTTATTTAAAGAACAAAAAAAGTATACCTTGTGTTTACAAATCGAAAAATAACTACACATAATGTACACAACCCTCTGTTTACGTACATGCGTGCACGATTACCTCTTAGGACCCCCCATGGTCAGAATCGTATCGGATTTGATATAAAAATGATTTCACATATGTCTTATTTTCTGAAATGTCTTCGTCTATCCTCAAAGATTATACTGATATCAAATTCAATTTTATAATGCTTGTCATTATCAACATTTCAAGGTAAACACGTGGTAGCTCTGACGTCATTTTCGTAACCTGAGGTGTGTTACAAATTTGATTGGCTTATACAGCCATGTGACCTGTAAATACATGGTGATTGGTGTCATTATGGTGAATTTCAGTCATTTTAGTTTACTTAATTTTGCTTGAAATTCAAATTTGTTTATTGTGAAAACTTTGCATTTTCATCTTTTCCATAGATATACTATTAGGCACGGTCCATAAGCAAATTTATTTTTTTCATCAAAATTCAGAGCAAAATTATTTTTTTCGAAAAAAACCCAAGCCCCCCCCCCCCGAATATCAAATGGACAATGCTAATAGCATTTTTAAATGAATTTAGCAAGTTTAGAATAAACTTTAATTCAATGCACTGGTGTCATTGCTTTTTGGATCAACAATTAGCGTTTTAAAAGCCAGTTGAAAGTAGATCAGAGTATCCTTAATTGACAATCTTTTTTTTCAGAATCGAAATATATTCACAAACCAAAGCCATGAAAATGATCTAAAGGGATGTTTAAACAAAGAAAAATTATTTTTGGTTGCCATTCAGAATCTAAAGTTCTTGTTTTCACATATATTTATAAACTTTACATTTCAACTGCATACTTTCAGTTGACTGAAGAATAACTTAATCAAATAACTTTTTTATTCTCTTCTGATTAAAAGAAGAGAATATCAAATGGACCGTGCCTAATAGTATATCTATGGAAAAGATGAAAATGCAAAGCCTAGCTACTGCTCCAATAAAACATTTGCTTTATAATTTGATACTTTGACCAGCTCTCCAATAAATCTTAAGAAAGCATTAATGCTCACCTATAAGCTCATTTACTGCGTTATTCATAAGGAGAGTGTGTGACAGGAATTTATACCATAGATGTGGTAAAATTGATAAGTAATTCTCCTGAGATTGGTTGACAAAATGATGAACTTTAAGTTTAGCATTACCATTGATGATTACCCTTGAAACGAGAAGGTACTTGTCCAGTATTATTAGTAGAATCACATAAGTATGGTTCATCCAAATTGAAACATACATGTATGTCCTTTCAAGGATTTAAAGCTAGCAGATTTATATGTGACCTTGATTGATGACCTCTGCATTTGGAAAATTATTAAACTCCTTCCATTCATAGCAGTTCGTGTACTATGTTTGATAACAATTTGCCGAAAAAATATCATTACCCTCTGGAGGGTAAAATATTAAAAGCAACAGAATTTCTGTCTCTAAAGATAAACATGCACAGGGATATTTATCTTACTTTAATTTGACCTTTGAGATGTGGCCTTTTGTTCAGCTATGTCATATCTATTAATGACCTGGGCAACAAATTTTGTGAAATACAATTCAAACCTATATGACTGGACCAAACATTATGGTAACATAAAAGTGCACCATAAAATATATAATTTGGTTCAAGCTAGGTAACAACCATCGTCGGAAACCCACTATTGCCCTACGATTATAGGTCATGGGCGCAATTGTTAGGGAATTCTCTTTTAATGCGTCATACGGCTACTTATACATGTAGTAACCAATGAAATAAACTGTTTGAATAGATTCAGCTCTTCTGTGTTGGGGGTATTTTGTAAAGCTCGTTTTGATTGGCTTGAATTCCCTGCTTAGACTGTTTTGGAATACAAGGATTTCCCAATAGACTGTCCCACGGCATCTTATGTAGTATAACGGAGAAGATGCTGTGGGTTTCCGACGATGGATAATGACATTTCCTGAGGTCATTGGCAACAATCCTGTGAAATGTTACTTAAGTTAAAACATGATTCAAATTTTTAAGATGAACAGACAAGATTGACTGACAAAGTAATTCATAAGAATTTCATAGCGAATAAAGAGTTATAAATACATGTACATAGAAGAGTTAATCTTTAATCAAAATACATTTGCACACACAAATATTAGAAAGTCTGAGATCAAATCGAAAATTTTTGCATGTTAAAAATGAATCTACTTAAAATCATTACAAGCTTACACCTATTATGGATTCAAAAACATCAAAGTTATTCAACAAATAAATCAGATTTTGATCTATAAAAAGAATTAAAAAAAATTTAGGAAGATAATTTTCAAATAACATGTAATGTTGAAAAAAGTAAAATGATAAAAATAGTTTTAACATCAAAATACTGAAAAATCAAGGTTTAGATTAAATACAAAAAAAAAAACAGATTACATAAGGACAGAACAATAATAATTACATGTATTAAAGAAATTATTATATCAACTTTTTGTATTGCAATGAAATTACACTTGCATATTTTTATAAATAGATTAAAGTTTAAAGCAAAGACATAGACCTCTTTGTATGAGGACTTAGACACTAGCTTCTATCCACATGTATACCATAGATTATTTGTTATGAATCTATTCAACTCTTGGGACTTTTTTTTCTGTTTGTATACATGTAATAAATTGCATAAAAGCTGTAAGCATAACTTGCATTCAAATACTTGTACATGTAGGTGTCAAATGTACCTATTTAAAATACATTACATATTTCTAGTGCAAACATACAATATGACAACATCCTGAATATTTTCTCCAAAATCTCCCTTGTCATTCAAATTCTAATCTTCATACCTTTTATATATCTCCCTTGCTCTGTAAATCTTTCAAATATGACAATTTTTCAAAGAACCTCCGATTTCATGTCAGAAAGTGCAGGCGCGCAAAGAATTATGAAATTCTAGACATTGTTTAATTCCTATTCCCTCAATTATTATCAGATTATGGAATGTATGTCCTAACACTTCCTTTGATGGGTGTACGGCAGATAGGGCAGTGTACAATGGCTGGTGCACAGTTAACACATGAACACAGATGGCCACAGGGAAGAAACACCACACCTACATCCTCGTCCATGCAGATTTTACACGTCTTCTGTTCTTTAAGTTTACGATTTTCTTCCTCTAGAGCTGAAATTCAAATGAAATAAACACATTTAACGAATCAGAAAATAAATTCAAGAAGCACTCCAATTACAAAAATAACACATGTCATGTCATTGATAAACTGTTTATAAATAGCTATACATGTATATAATCATCTAATATATAAGTGCTGTGTCTTAAATTATATTTAATTTTCTTTCATCATTAACACATTTTGATAAAGAAAAGAAGAAATAAATACAACTTACAGTGTCCCGAGCTGTTACTTCCACCTTGAGACTGTACATCTGAAATTAAGATTGGTACAACATTCAAATTAAATATGAAGGAGGTATTATATATATTAATGTCAAATCAAAAATAACCAGAATAAAATTATGCAAAGTCTTGCAGATTTTTTAAAATCGCTTGATATCTAAAGATGAATTTTCCTATGATGCTTCATAATAAAGTTACTAATTTTTTCTAAAAGACCCTTTTAATGAAAAATATTAAAGGTGATGCAGCAGAAAATGAAAGCCTGCCTACTATCCCATTCACTAAATCAAAAACACCCTTTTAATGATTTATTTTCTCTCCTCTAGTCACAAAGTTACCCTAGTAAAATGTGCAAAATGACAAATCAATTATCCATTCGGAATAATCAGAATGGAAAATTAGCTAAATGTGCAAAAGCTACCTACGACATAGTAAAAGACTGACAAGTTTGGTGGCTTCAAACATGGCAAAATTTTATATGATAATTATCATTTTACACATTTTTCAGGAGATGGAAGAAAAATAATCAATCACAGAATGTGATCAATGACGAGGAAATCAAACTCTCGAGTCTGTGATTTGCATTTGTCCATAACTTGGCAAGTCTCGTCATAGCACAAGCAAATACCAGGCATGTCAATGAATTTCTATGAAAATGATCACTGTTCATCATTCTGTATTTAAAAAAGGACAGTAGTTAGCTACATATTGGTCTAATTGTTCCATTCTTCTTTGGGAGGGTATCTGATGTAAGGTAATTGTGACATCAACAATTTCTATGGAAACAAATATAAAATTCAGGGAAAACATGTTCAAATATTACATTTCTATTAGAATTTCATTACGTCATAATATGCTTACGTCAGATACCGCCCCAAAAGGGAAGTAACTCTGTAAATGAAATAGAAGGAATAAATCAATGAAATTTATCTGAATAGCCAAGTGACTGTTATCTCTTATCAAACTGACACATTCGTGACCTGTTAATCCATATTGGATATCCCTGATATTTTACCTTGATTACTAGAGAATGGTGTGCCTGAGCTGGGCCCAGCTGTGGGACTTCCTAACTGATCATCACTGGGCTCTTCTTGGGCTTCTACATTCATGGCCTCTGGGCTTTCATCTAGGTTTAACACTGCATTAAGTAGCTCTTGGGCGTTTGGAAAATCATCACCTTAGTAAGAGATCCCAACATGAATTGTAATATGTTACATTGATCATATTTCAGATAAGCTATTATTGGTGCAGAAGGTGTATAATCAGCAAATTTTGCACAAAACATTGGATTTACAAATATTTTTAAATGATGAAAACTTGATTAAGATCTTCAAGAGTCTGAGATTAATTTTGATTATGAAACGATTGAATTTTGTATAAAATCTATGGAAAATTTGTGAAAAGAAAATAAGGGTTTCAAATATCCTAAGAAATGATGCATTCAAGCTGTATTGGTACAATATCAAACCACTACACAATTCTAAAGAGGCCAAAAAATATGAATTGAAGCTGGTGAACATTTTATCACGGTCACCCTAATATGTTTTGTTTGGGGTTTTTTTTCTTTATCATCAAGGGGCAAGCAGATCTATTCTTTGAACGTCACATGCATGAGATTAGATTTGATGCTTTATCCGATATTACGTACTTTCTCTGAACAAGTGAAAACAAAGGAAAAATACTGTATTTTCACAAAAAATTTCAGTATTCTTCCAATACTCGGACTAACACATGTAACAATACATTTGACTTCTTTACACAAAACATGATTGAAAATCTGAACTACCTGTTTCCCTCAGTCTCATCTCTATTGCCTTCATAACGGTGGTTCTATTCATTCCCATATCTAACACAGTGCGGACCATAGGGAGCTCCATACGAGCCCTGATCTCACGCTGCTCTATTTGGTAAGTGGATGCTGCAAAAGGCAGAAACTGTATGTTCAGTGAATTTTTGGCAAAAACTTATCAAAGACACTTTGAAACAGCCAAGAAAAAAGAAAATGTAATTGTTCCCAATTTCTTGCATGGAATTTGCATGTATTAGATATGTTTTATATCAAATGGCTGAATACATGCCATTGGGAGTTACAGTTTTGATGCTTTAAAAATGTGATTGTTGAAACATGTTTATTTCATGTATGTAGTTTTTAAAATACTAACTTAAAGTATATTATAAGTATGTAGTTTCAAAATTACTGAATACAAAATTTATATCATAAGCATTTAATAAAAGTACTGAATTTCCTAGAATTTTACAAATTAAGAAAAAATCTAATTTGACAATTCTTTAATTCAAAATTAGTACATGCAGTCTTTGATTTATACATGTAATTGGAATTCTGCATAAACATGATAAAGAGGTCCTTAAAATGTTCATAGTGAAAATACAAAAAAAAATACAATTTGGGCAATATATGCTTTAATAAATGTACTTACTTTGTCTTGAGTTGTATTTACTCTGTATGGTTCTGATATACTGTTCTCCCCTAACATTTCTCACATAATTACACTTAGGAAACCACCTAGCGTGCTCCGTCCAGGGATCGTCCCCTGGTTCCCAGTTCCTCAATCCCCCGTCACAGAAGAAGCATTTTACATTATCCCCAAATCCTGAAATCGAGACAACATAGTTTTACTATCAAAATAGTTTTAAGTTTTGATAAAAAGATTCTTTCAACCATTGAGAAATATTGCCTTAAAAATATGGCAAATATTTTCAAGTCATTTTAAAAGTAGAAGAAATCTTGTCATATATATGCAATAACTCTATTTTACTCTGAACATATCATATCATAAACAGATATGTTCAGAACTGCAAAATATCATCATATTAGTCAAACAAATGATAGGTTGTGCATATAAGTATTGTATTTATATCAGATGATACAATTCTATGAGAAGTATTGAATTGTATCAAAATATTTATTTTTATTTTCAGAAATTGAGTTAAGACTTTTGAACTCAACTATGTGGACATGTCAGGATATACAAATGAAGTTTTTGAGAGGGCTTGAGAAGAATTAATTTCTTTTTTCAAAGTATTTTCATTTCAGTAACTTCATCCTTTGAAATTACCTTGACTTACATGTACAAATACGTAATGATCTTAATATTATTCATATCTTTCAATACATACACAAAGAAGTCAATGGTACACCAAAGAGTGCCCATCTGGATTTCAATTTGAACTTCAAGGAAAAATTGATTTTTTTTTTTTTTATATAAAAAGCACATAAGGTAAAGATAAAGAGTTAAGTAGCAGAAGGTGAAAATATATATGTTAGCAATCCTACAACACAAAAATAGCATCTTACTTAGTCCCAAAGACCAAAGATTTAACATATTTCATGTTAACACTTTTCATATATGCCCAATCTTGTATATACCACAAAATGCTTCTGATGAACGGACATGACATTCACATGTAAGTTCATGAAAAATGCCAAAATTCCCGAGAGGAATTACAACATATATTACATAATTCAAATTAGAGTTATCTCTCTTGATAAAATCCCCAAAGTCCATTATTGTTCAGTGAAATCCTGTGAAATAAGAATGATGAGGGATCAAGTATTTTTCTTTGTAATTTGAGTATGCATGTATCAATTTCCTCTTAAAATTTGGATTTTAGTGTTTGTTTGCCAATTTTAGTGTTTGTTTGTCATTTTTAGTGTTTGTTTGCCAATCTTAGTGTTTGTTTGCCACTCACTAGTCTATTTATTTTTGTCAATTAAACTATAATCTACTGAAGATCATCTACATCTGATAACTATGTGTCTTCCTCTATATCTAGGCTTACTCTACACAGGAAAACATTGAATCAGTATTTCTGTTTTGAAATAAAAATTTATTGACTGATGATAACTTTTTTTATACTCTCCTTAAACGAATGACAAAATCAGAAAAAAAAATTCTTTACTCGATCTGGCTTTGAATCTTTCTGGTCTTTCAGCATATCCAATATATTCACGTAGCCTTTTGTTAATGAAAAAAAGAATTATACATGAAGTTTGACTTTTATGATGAGAGTACATATCCAACAAAAAACTTCTTCTTTCAAGATTTTTTTAGTCCCCTACCGGCAACGCCGAAGGGGACTCTTAGTTTCCTCTTGGTCTGTCCATCCGTCTGGTCGCATTATCAGTTTTCCGGACTTTTTTTCTGCAACGGACAGAGATATTCATAGGAAATTTCAAACACAGCTTGGTCTTGGAGTTACAGAGCAAGTTCGACTTTCGTCACGTTTGACCTATTTTTTCATAGGGTTTCATGTGCTAATACAGTGCAATTGCACTTGATCAACAATGAGCTTCCAATACCTGCATAGAAGAATCCAGCTTTTGCTAGTTGTTCTGGCGTCTGGTGTTTATACTGAGGCCATCCCCTGAAGGACGTTATACGGGATGATTCCACGGCGTAGTTAGGATGTTTGGGTCTGTCCGTACTGATACCAAGAGCTTCCATGTTATTCTGAGGCTGATTAACAAAGTCACCACCTCTGTACACAGGCTGATACTGAAATAACATTAAATCATTAAAATTCTAAAGTGGCATGATTCTTTTTATCTGCGATTCAGGAATCATACCATAAGAAATAGATTATTATTTGAAATCCTCTGTATCAAATAAAAATTACTCATAAGTATAAAAAGTTTCAAGACAAATAGAGAATAGTCTCCATGGAAAAAAATTTTAAAAATAAAATATATATAAATTGCTCATTAAGAAATTGAACATAAAATTATTAATTCTATGTTAGTACATGTATCATAAACCTATATTTTTAAATATTATGATTAATTTCTACATAGTGAATATCATCTCCTAGTATTTGTTCTTCACACACACATGTCATATACATAATTAAATATCATACCTGATTAGCAGATTGGGCAGGGGTGTGTTGGACATTGCCAACATCTACCCCCAGTAGAAACGGACATCTTGGAAACTTGTTCTTGTGTTCAATGTGAGGCTTGTCTCCGGGGTCCCAGTCACGTAATATCCCGCGGCAGAACACACACTGAACTCTGTCTTCTGTACCTATAACGGGAAGTGTTGGGTGAAGAGAAGTCAAAAGTTAGGACCCTTCATGAGCATAGAAGAGCCCTATTGAGTCCTTGCAGAATACAGAGTTATTTCCCCTTTTAGATTGTATCTGACACAAACCCATAATGATGTCATGAAAATGGTATGATAAAGAAAATTTTATAGCATCATTTACAAGATTTTCCAAAGAATTTCATGACCTCACAATTTATCTATGTCAGATACTGTCCAAAATGGGAAATAACTATGGTTCTTGAAAAAAATGCAATGGGAATAACGTTTTACATCCATTTGTCTTTCTGTCCATCCATTCGTCAACACCTTAGTTCTGATGCCATAACTCAGCAGTAAACATGAAGGTGCAGCTTTTAGATTTCATATAATACATGAAACAAACATGCCATTACTAGGCATTAGATTTTGAACCTCAAGGTCA
Organism: Pinctada fucata; assembly: GCA_028142955.1. Lineage (NCBI taxonomy): Eukaryota > Metazoa > Mollusca > Bivalvia > Pterioida > Pteriidae > Pinctada > Pinctada fucata. The sequence continues at coordinate 44,253,416 of AP027104.1, read as the reverse complement.
AGGTCATAGATCAGGATAAAATTTTGGAAATCTTTATAAAATGCCAATACTTTCAAATTGGTTCTTACACGATAACACATCTACAGGTATTTGTAATATTTGATTTTCATGTAAAAGGACATTTCTTATTTCAGATTAAGGAAGAGTTTTCAATCATTTACTTATCTGATTCACAATCAAAATGGTTTCTTTACCTGTGTAGTAAAACCCCGACTTTGCTAGATCTTTTGAGGAAACCGGAGCATTGCTTGGCCAGTTTTTAAAGGTTTCAAGTCTGTTTCTCTCAAACCGTAGAATGCCAGGATCATCTTCTAGCTTTAATGGTTTGGGTTTTGGGGTAGGATTGACTGTCAGGTTTCCGGCACTTAATCTAGCTGGCAAACTGGATGATTCATCGTCATCTGAAAAAAAAAAAGAATTAATTTCAGATTTGCATCATCAATACATGTACCAAATTACAATTCACTATACACACAATCACCCTCCCTATAAACTTGTTACCATATTTAAAAGATAATACAAACTAACCATTACTCCTTTTAACATACCTACATGTATAAACATTTATGTATCATGCAATACTCACTGTTCAAGGCTAATCTGAACTGCTGAGGTGTTTTGTTTGATTCTGCCATTCTATTCCCGGGAGTTAAAGGTTCTGAGATACGTCCTGGGACAGAGTGGTATGATCTCGGACTCTGAGGTACGGGTAAGCTACGATGTTCGTTATTTTCAGCCGGTTGTTGTTCTCTGTTCGTTTGAGATTCCCTTGATTCTTGTCTACTTACCTCCCCTTCTCCACTACTGAGAAGAGAAGTTATTCGATTGAACGACGCGGACAAATCGCTGACTTGATCTCTGTTGACCGCAATATTATTTGTACCACCTGGATTTTGTATAAACGGACAATTTGGCTTCAATAGCTCATGCACTTTCCGTGGATTATCTCCCTTCTGCCAATTCTGTTTTTGAATGCGGCAAAAATAGCACTGAACAAGGTCTCCTATTTTCAGGTACCAGAAACCAGTCTCCGCAAGTCTCAGTGGGAAAATTGGACTTTCTCTGGGCCAGTCTTTGAACGATAAGAGGCGTAAGAGTTCGAAGTTGTATGAATTATCTGTAGAGTTTTCTGTCGATTGATTATCAATGGAAAGTTGATCAAAATGGGATGCTAATGAAGACATAGACTCTGCCATTCTCCATCACTTACGAAAAGTTATGTCTAATAAAACTACACTATTTCACATGGCACAATAAAACAAAAGTATCCAGTAAGCACTTCACTACTATTTAAGCTAATGAGTATTTTGCATTTCGCATACAACTTCTGATTAAAGCTGGGCTATCTCTTTGCAATCCTAAGAAAGAAAATTGCCCAAATAGCTTCCTATGTTTTCCTACGGACGGCAAGTTTTGTATGGGTTTTGAAGATTTAATGTCAGCTGGTTTTCTCTTGCGAGTCACATTACAATGTTTCAAATGTTGCACATTATCACAGCAATTGAAAAGTAAACTAAAAGTGCAAAAAACACAGAGTAAAGTATAAAAATATGAAAAGTTAATACACGTATGAATGATATTTTCAACTTTCAATTTCTCCGTACTCTTCACAGAATTGAAGAAAAACGAACAACAGGCACAACAATGTATCAAAATGACTGCAACAACAAGCCTCATCAAACTTTTATTTTCCCGGCATTTTCCTACTCTTTGACGAAGATGTTTTTTAGATGCATAGTTTGAAGTCAAATGACATGTGACAGGGCGAAAGCGTTTGCGATAGAATTTCCTACACTGACTCCGTTTTCTCTTTAGTCTATCAATTCCGCTTTTACTTAAAATAGGAGAAGAATTTGAAAGGATTGGCCTTTCTTGCAGTACTGTGCTCTTTTCTACTATTTCTGTAGATCTGCCTTTAACAGTTCGGTTTGAACCGCGGAGATCTTTAGGGTTTTCCCTGATGTCCTCATAAATCCATGGTTCACACTGTCCATCAATTACTTGTAAAGGTCCAGCATCCCAAGTTATCGTCATTTTCTACAACTAGTTACCATGGTGATTTCACTTAACCTGAAAATTGAAAATGAGATTTTAGCATGATAGGCTTACTTTACATTCAAAGACCTTTCATACATTGTTGCATGACAATATCACAAAATATGTACTTAATACATGTTTACAAACAAGAGATCTCATAATTGAAAGAGTGCTCTAAGTTGTTATACTGTAAACAGTCCAAGAGAATACTGGAAAAAGTGATATTACTAAAAACAATAATAAAACTTAAATTGGAGTTATCTTTCTTGGAAATTTATCTCTTTATATTATACTACTTAGATTGTCAGTTCGCTCTTATACCAGTGGATTCGGGGAGAAATTAGGGTGATTAGGAGTTGTATCTCATTCAAATGTACACTGAAAAAATTATTCAAAACATCAGGAAAATTTTTCTCCTTGACCTATTTGAAGAAAATGTGATATCAGAAAGAAGAAAAAGTGAAAAATAGGTTCCAAATGGACATAATTTTTTTCTCTTCGGTTAAAAAAAATTGCTCATAAATAATTAATTTGTTGTTGAATGAAAGAATTGTATGATAGAAACTTTGCTCATGTTGCTTGTAGCTTTAAAACTTTGCTTTGACAATATTACAGAAATATGTAATATAGAGTGGCAACATACATTACTGTTTTCAATAATGTCAGGGATTATTGTTAGCAGTAATATTACAGTTTTAAGTAATATTACTGTTTTTAGTATTCTCCTGGACTGGTCAAGGACAAGGTGGTTATTTCTACTGGAGAAAAATTTTGAGATTATGACATCGAGACGTTATGCTTGGGGGAAACATTCCTGGTATAAACATATCTTCCACTGTAAGAATGCAGTAGGGTTATTATCGCATGGGGAAATTTTAGCGAAGTCCAATGATTTGCGAAATATGCGCAAATTACTCCCACGTGAAAATTACTCCCATGTGAAAATTACTCCCACGTGAAAATTATTCCCACGTGAAAATTACTCCCACGTGAAAATTACTCCCATGTGAAAATTACTCCCATGTGAAAATTACTCCCATGTGAAAATTTCCACGTTTACAATATTGAAATGGTAGCATGAATTTTGTAACCAAATATTGATATTGCCAATTGGCATTTACTTATGGAAAGTGAAGCCTGTGACATTATATAATACAATGCAAGATGCGTTTGTGAAACACTATACCCATGTTGGAAGCTATTCGTTTAGAAAATAGAGCAGAAAGGTCAAAGTGCAAGGTTAAGGTACCAGTAACTTGGTAAAAAGGTCAAGGTATTACCAGGGATTTTTTTGGCCCCTTTTTGGGGCCGTTATTCGGCCCCATTCCCTATGAAAAATAGCATCTTTTTTTCCCAATTGTGGCTCTAAAATTTCCCAATCACATATAGATGGAATTATCATTGAAATTAGTGAAATCTACTTGTTCAAATGTAGCGAATTTACTCATTATTTTCCATATTTTTGTAAGAATAAGAAATTAAATCATGTCGAAAAGAATATTATTTGATTAAACTTTCAATTCTGAACTCTTAATTGTATAAACTGTCATTTTACTTTTATATTAGTACTTCCCAAAATATTCCCAAACGTCGTTAATTTCCCAATTGCACGGGCCCTGACCCCATTCCCAAATTACTGAAAAAAATCACTGATTACATGTACATGTACATGTAAATTAAAGTCCTTCTGATCTCATAATAATGATAATACATAATTGAATTTGAAACATGAACCCCCTACATGTATATTACATCAAAGAGTATGCAAGAAATATTTTCCTTTAAGCAAACAAAAAGTTGGTGTTACAATTTTAAACAACCATGACAACAGAACAATGTAATGTAAATGTGAATTACTAATGAGAAAGTTACTTTCATTAGCATATTTTCATACTGTACAATGTACATATAGAATATAGGTCAAATTCAGGGTCAAGGTCACTAAGACAGCCAGTCAAGGTACATATATCAGATACAAGATCTTGTCATGTATGCACATAAGAAATAGTGAAGCTTTTTTCAGGGGTTGAAATTCGTGAAAAATTCCCAAGAGCCATGTGGGCCCCTAAGATATAAAATCCAGGAGCCCAGATGAAATTTCTGGGGCCCACACAAAATCAATTTTTTTCAAGGGGAGGGGGTATATGATTAAAATTCAACCCTTAAAATAAGGATTTCATATTTGCAAATTCTAAGGAGAGTCTTACCCCCCCCCCCCCCCCCCCATTTCTCAAGATTCGTGCTTGACCAGGTTGTAGAAAAAGGGACAAATTGCCGACTAGTAAAAGCTCTGAAATCTGTCCAAGAAAAAAAGCCTTCTGCTCTGCTTCAGTTTCTTAATTTGAAATGTCCGTTACATTATTATCATACCGGTACAGCTACGTTATAATCATACAGGTTACTTGTACCAGTAACATTGATCAGATAATCACTTTAATCTTATTGTTTGACCACTTAAGAGCTCACATCTGCAAGCCATTCATGCGAAATGGATTTAAATCTAACTTGCAGTCAGAAACTACTCACTAAGGAGCATACATGTATTTAAATTTTAAAATAGGGAAAAGTGATATGTTTTGATCTGACACGGCTCATTTAAAAGTGAATTTGAAGTCACTGCATGCAATTTTAGAAATATTGTTGCATCCAAACACTGGGGACTAAACGGAAACAAATTTTTAAAATTTATACCAAGAATTTTTTGTAACTCATCATGTGGGCGACCAAAAAAAAAAGTTGACGACTTTTGGTTGCCCACAACCCAAATTCAGCCGCCAATGCGTGTGGGTGAGTGGGAATTTTACCTCCTGTTTTCCCTGTGAAGATCTTAGAATGTGAGGTCAGTCATGAAAACATTGCGACATCAGTTGTGTTGATGGTATTTTCCTACATGTACTTTTAAGTGACTAAATGTGGCAGGGTTATCATTTGGATATAATCTGTAGAAAAAACATAGGGTAATCAAAGATTACATAGCTTGCCTATACAGGTTTTTGTTAGAACCAGGCTAAAGTTTTTGAAAAATAGGTCAAAGTCCATGGTCAAGGTCACTAGGTCAAAGGTCATGGTCTCAAATGACAGGTCTCGTCACAAGGTATCTACATGTGAAATATCTGAAAGCCCTACCCCTTATAGTTCAAGAGATATAGCCCAGGTTAAAGTTTTGTCTACGGACGACAACGACGCTGAGGGTATGGCATTAGCTCTCCGGACTTTTTCGTCCCGGCGAGCTAAAAATATGGGTTTCCAGTATTCCATAATTGGTCTTCTTATGTATTGTTATGTTAATGATAATAAAATTATGTTAATGAGGGCCAAAATATTTATGAATATCAAGGACTTAGAAAAGGACACATATAACTGATACAATACAGGCATTTGTTTAAGAATTGAATGTTTATTTTTGCCATTTCATTGGGATATGAAATGTCAGTTGTTGTATCACAAATTGTATAAAACCCCGTAGCGTAGCAATGTTAGCACTGCAAATATTCACAGTATAGGACTGTAATGTTTATCAATCGACATATGAAACTGTTTCAAGTTTCAATCGATACTTTTAGACCATTTGTACTGTTTCTTTCATGCGATAGATAATTTTAGAATTTTTGGCGTTGGTGTGAAAGTAGTTCAGGTCATTTTTGACATTTTATCACCTCATAACGGAAGTCACAATAAATGCGATCGACCAATCAAAATATGTAGATTCAGATTAACAAACAACATTTGGTAATTATTTATAATTAAACTGCGGATTCAGAGGTGGTGGGGACATGCCTCCCTAAAACTGATGTACCCGGGTATGCCCATGCAGATAAGATCAGCATGAAACACTTTTCTAATGAGAATTGTACATTCAGAAATTCACAATCATCTGACTGATCCACATACAAACTTGAGAGATTCCATAACTTATCATTACCCAAGAAGTTCTTCAACTGGCTAACATACATTAACTTTTCAAAGTCAGCACTCACGGAGCTCTGACTGTAAATCATATTAACATAAATAATCATTGATTCATTGTTTATAATGAGCATGATAATTTAAGTAATTCATAACAGTAGATAAGTTTAAAACATGCATCTTGTCTACTGCAGTTTTAATGACAATGACTTAGTGAGATATCACTGAATTCTAAATCACACAAATGCTGTATCATTGGTGTTGAGCGATGTCATTGATGCACAGATCCAGAATTTTAATTTCCTTGAGGAATTCAGTCCCCTGGACCAGTGCATGTCATGGAAGCATGAAAAAATAACATATTTGTATGCTTAATCATCAAAAATCCACTTACTTCTCGATGTTCTATTTATAGCATCAGGAGAAAATAGGTAATTTCCCCAGTCCCTACCAACACTATCTATAAATAGATTCACATAATGCAGAGCTATGTCTCACTCTCAGATGTGACAGATAGCAATCTTCAAATCAAAAAATGGACATATCTAGTGTATTCACCATTGATTTATTCATCTTTTACGTCAAATAAAACGCATTTTTTTCAAAAGCAAGTTGTGCAGAGCCAGAGGCCGATGACGCTCCGCCGCGGAAAGTTCAAGGACTGAATCAAAATGTAAAATCTTTAGCTGAGCTGAGCATTCAAACTAAGGACTAAGAAATATTTACGAAGCGTGCTAGAAAATCCTCACCACAAAAGCAGTCGTCTTCTCAGGGGTTCTTGGTTCAAAATGAAAATAGAATACACTGGACGATTCGATGTCGCTCTCTTTAGATTTAGACTACACTCATATTCATCATGTCCGTCGGACAAATACCAGGAAAATAAAAAGTACAGCTTCCGGATTTGAGAACTACGGAAACTTTTCATTGACATCTATAAGTGTCAGTTTGTATAAAAGATTAAATTCTTGTCGATAAATCAGGTTCTAAGGACGACTTTTAATAAAGTTTGAATCCATAAACGAGGCTCAGGGACGAACATAAAATTTCAAGACCTTTGCCTGCTTGGAATCTGTATCTTATCATTTGACGAATGACAATGCCGCATTGCGAATATCTTACATATATATATTGTAACAAAATGATGTGGAAGCAATGACTGCGTATTTGCGTACGCCTGGCTACACCACTGCAGTTTTGAATTCCTTAAAAATCCATTGGGAAATACTCTATTGTTATTTATGTACACAGTGCCGACTTTAAATAAATATTACTTACTTACTTACTTACTCTACTTTTGCTCTCGTGACAGACTTCTTGGACTACCGATAGTCAGTTTATCATTTGTGTGTCCCCGCCACCCTCTTAATCCACAAAGCCTAACTTTGGAAGAAACATTTACATATAAATTCCAGTGGCGGAGCCAGAGTGGCAAGCGGGGGGTTTTGTATCGACCCAAAGGGTCGATTCGAGGCACGAAGTGCGGCCGATCGGGGGAGGGTACGGGAGGGGGTTGCCCCCTCCTGTAGGTGGGGGTCCGGGAGCCTCCCCTGGAAAATTTTTGAAAAAATGGAGAAAAAAAAAAGGTGCATTCTGGAGCATATTTTCTCCTTATCTTCTCGAATATAAAAATAGTTTTTCCTTTACTGCTGGCAGGGGCGTAGCCAAGTCAAGTCAAGTAATATTTATTTTGAGTCGGAAATATATACAGAGTAACAAGAAACATAAGCTCTGTAGAGCTTTTAAACCGACTAAAAGGTGTTTTCGATGTTGACGTCTATAAAGAAGGGTTGGACCAAGAACAGACACTTGGGGGGGGGGTGACTTGCGAGACCCGAAGGGTCAAGTGGGGACAGTATGGAAATATGTTACTCATCCCATTGAAGGGGATGGGGTGCTCCCCCGAGAAAAGTTTGACTGATAAAAATGAAGCAAATTGCTGACCTCTGGAGCGTATTTTAGCTTAACTTAGATGGGATAACGTATGTAATTTGATGTCAGCAGACGATGAAGTGTATCTAAGATGAAGAAAACTTGAGATGTGAACATGAAATTCCCCAAATACTTATATGTACGTTCACATAAAGTCTTTCCAATCGACCGCTCGCACTTTGTTAGCGATCGTTGTACTGAGTTCGAATGAAACACGAGAAAATTTCGAAAAATGCATTCAAATCGGTGGTTTCTGGAGTGTCTTTGATCTATATTTCATAACAGTGGTTTACTTTAAATACTATTTCAAAAGACCCTCCCCCTTCTTTTTGGCAACTGCCGGGGGAGGCGCTCTCATTTGGGGGGGGGGCGAGACGATGTGGACGTTTTTGCGTATAAATGTACGCCTGGCTTCGCCCCTGGCTTGTTTATTTGTCCTCGCGGTAACATATACAATGTACTTAGAATATTGGTACGATATCGAGTACAAAAAAATTTGCTTATCATTGTTTTTTATGTGAAAGGGGAGGAGCTAGGTGTGTAGGTGTATGAGAAGAATTCTCGTACACTCAGCTTTGAAAATTTGAATGCTTAATTGTAGGCCCCCGGAGCATATTCGAGCTGTATAAAATGTTAAATATTTGCCCATTTTCCCGGTTATTTTAAAGTATAATTTTAACAAAATTTGTAGATGACAAAAATACTCATACCGGGTACATGTATTTGAGGACGGAAACGTGTAGGTTCAGATCCCCGTGCCATTTACATTGATTGTTTGACACACGTACATGTTTTGCAAATTATTTGAACTTGTTCATATTATAGTATTTGTTAATGTTAGTTTTCGGGAATAAAATAAACAGAAACCCCCCTCTGCGACGTACATTACAAAAACTTCGCGATTGTATGTACGAATCCACATGTACGAATCCACAAATACGCCAATTGATACGGTATCGAATCGATGTTCGATAAAATATATCAGAAAATTTTGTAAATTTTGTTTCGAAATAGTGAAATCTGGTGGACATTAAGCAATTTTTATTACTCAGTTTGCGGTGTTTTTTTCCGAGTGCTAATGTTACCAAAAAAAAAATATCGGAAACCGGGTTTTTTTTCCAGAACACCCCCCCCCCCCCCCCTATATGTTCTTATGAACTTGGACCTAAGTCCCTAATATTCATCAACAATTTTTGCCCTCATTCACAGACAGAATAAATAAAGACAATTTTGTTTGGAGGTGACGCCATGAAGGTCTGGTCACTGTTATAGATTAATTTCTTCATGCATATTTATTTAAGATTAAATGCAATTATAGCCGCCGACAATCGATGTTCGATCGCTAATTTTAAGTTTTTTTTCGATTCCGATCATTTTCGAAACTTGACAAACTTTTTTATTCACACTTTTCAAAAGATGTTTACATAAGTAGATTTTATGATTATAAGACAGTGACGAAAAGAAGAAAAGAGAGACATATGTACACTCATCTATACAAAACCGCAGAAACGGCCAATGGCACTAAGTATTGGCTATTGTGTTGGCTGCCGCAGATCCTTATAACACATCCGGGACCCAAATTCAGAATATGGCCTGCACCGTGCACGTGCACGAATCGGCAAGACTGACTATGTACATTGTATGACTCACTATGAATGACTCTAAATAAAGCAAAAGTAAACAATCGACAATCATATTTATTTTACCTTGTTAAGGTTTCATATCAATGATACGACCGGAATTCTACTTTCCTCCGCCGAATTCATTCAATCTTTGGTCTCTGAAGGGAAAGAATACTTAGCTTCTGAATTTAACTTCACTTACAGATATATAGACGATGTGCTGTCCATCAATAATTCAAAATTCGCGAAATACTTTAGCAGAATCTATCCCTCGGAGCTTGAAGTCAAAGAAACTATGTACAGAGGCAATTTAAATAAATAATTCAGCATCCTATTTGGACATAATGTTGTCCTACGACACTGATGGCCACATGAACACCTCACTCTATGCCAAACATGACGACTTCTATTTCAGCATCACAAACTTTCCTTTTCTGAGTAGTAACATCCCTTTATCGCCTGCTTATGGCGCGCTTATTTCTCAATTGATACGCTATGCCAGAGCAAGTACCAAATATATAGATTTTGCTCTGAGAGCTAGGCGTCTTTTAGATAAGCTTCTCAGTCAGGGATACGTTAACTTTGTGACCGAGAAACATCGTCACTAAGGAAGTTCTACTGTGACAGTGGATACGGGGAACTCGTCATACACTATGATGTCCCACTCAGTGTCCAGAACGGTGAATGATATTCTGTCGAAGACCACTTGGACTATCCAACCACTGAATGCACTTATATCTCCCGAAATGGAAGTAACCGGATGTAACTATTCTACCGAATTGTAGTGACGGGTGTTGCATGCAAGCAGGAGATGCTGACTCTTCCTGGGCACCTGGTATCACTCCCGTATTTGGAGTTCGCTTCTTTTCATGTGATGAAGGTTTTTGTTTGATTTCTTTGGTTCCTGTTGTATCCTGATTTTGTATGTCTTCGGTTTGTGTTTTTCTGAATAATCGATTTGTGCTGTATATTGGGATATGGTCATTATCCATATTTGTCATTGGTAGAGGACCACGAGTTCTTGCTTCCTGTGAGGTTTCGTGAAATTTTGTGCAGGGGTTGCAGAGGAGATGTTGAAAATGCGTCAGCCAATCAAAGCCCTCGGCAGCCATCCTTGTCGACCGATCGGCACGAAAGACACACATTTAAACTTGGTAAAGGACATTGTCTTCTTGCTTCCTGTAAGGTTTCGTGAAATTCTGCGCAGCTTTTCCAGAGGAGATGTCGAAAATGTTTAAAACTTTAACAACGGACGGACGACTTACGGGGCGCAATGACGATAGCTTACTTGAGCTTCTCTTAGGTGAGCTAAAAAGTTGAAGAGCAAAGTTAGAAGCCCTAAAAGCTCTATGCCCGAAATAATTGAAAGGGAAGATTTTGAAAAAAAAAACCAAATAGCTTTAATTTATCACTTCAGTTTTCTCATCTGTGACGTTTATGCTGGAACAGTATTATGGGAGGACCAAACGAGTTCTTGTCGGAAAAACTGTCCAGCAAAAAAAAAAAAAATTACAATGATAAATAAATAAAAAATCATTCCAAGGAATGCGTGTGTCGCCTGCGAAACATAGCGACACTTAGGAATCACTTTTATATATGGCGTGACAGACAGACGGACAGGCAGACGGACGGACGGATAACGGACAAAGTGATCCTACAGTGTCCCTATGCTTCGCAGGCGACGCAATAAAAACAATCTTAAAAGACAATCAATAAATAGGCTTGAAATATGGGGGGGGGGGAATGTTGGACGATATATAATGTTGATCTCTTAGCCGCGGAGACGTGGAAACAATTCCAGTCCGTCTTCACCCCAAAAAGACGTACCTCTCTCTCTCTCTCAATTTTGTAGTATGACTGTCCAGGACCGCACCAGTCAAGGTATGTTTACCGAGCCAGAAAATCAGTCTCCCCCTTTTAAAAATATTCAGATATGCCTAGCATAGACATCTCTACAGCAGGTATAGATAAACTCCTGAATAACTTACACCCCGGGAAAGCTGCTGGACCTGACAACATTAAGCATCTCCTGCCTTAAGAACTGCATCATGAGATTTCTCAATATCTCCAGGAAATATTCCAAGCTTCAATCAATAGTGGGTCTTTACCGGAGGACTGGACCAAAGCCAGGATATCTCCAATTTATGAAAAAGGTGACAAGGGGGATGCATCAAATTACAGGCATATATCACTGACCTGTATTTGCTGCAAACTCCTTGAATATATAATAACTTCAAATCTTCTCAAACATTTAAACAACAATAATATATTATATGACCTACAACATGGTTTCCGCGAGAAACGGTCTTGTGACACACAGCTGGTCATGCTTGTCGAGGACCTTGCTCGAAGCCTCCAGGAGGGTAAGCGGATTGATCTTATCCTTCTGGACTTCAGTAAGGCCTTCGACAAGGTGAACCATGCCAAACTTCTTTTTAAATACATGATTATGGGGTCAAAGGTCACACACTTGACTGGATAAGAGGAATTTCTTTGTCATCGGACTCAAACTGTTGTTGTAGACGGGAAAGAATCATCAGAGGTCCCAGTAACATCCGGTGATCCTAAGGGGTCCGTTCTCGGCCCCATATTATTCATCGTCTACATCAACGATATCCCTTCAAATGTAAACTCTAAGGTTCGACTTTTTGTTGACGACACGGCCCTATACTTGACACTTGACAAACAGGATGACAGTAGACAACTACAGAAGAACCTTGACAGCCACACTTATGGGAAGGACTATGGGACATGGCCTTTAATCCTTCAAAATGCCAAGTCATTCAAATTTTCTCGCTCCAGGAAACCTCTGCCAACATCATACACACTTCATGGACAAACACTACAAACCAAAACAGAGGCAAAATACTTAGGCATCACAATAACAAATAAATACTTGTCTTGTTGATCATTTTGAGTCTTTAGGGAAGATGACATTATACAGTATCTTAGAAAAAATAGTATGCGAAAAGTACCATCACTCTCAAAGTCAGACCGGCTCTCTTCTTGGACTCAACTAGCTTGCAACCAAGGAAACAAGCAAGACAAGCTTTGCAAAGTATACTTTTCCAGATGAAGTCTCACACGGAATCGGAAAAAATCGCTGAATGCAGAATGCCTCTTACGTTTCGCCCTTCTTACAAGTAATTTCTTATCGGTTATTGTTGAAGCTATATGCCTCTGAACCCTTACCTTTTGCAAAACGTTGTCCATTCTGAACTGCATGTTAACTTGTTTAGTCTACGTGTAACTCGTTTTAAGTGGAGAAGATAGGTGATTCCCAACCATTGCTATATTTATATCTTTAATAATATACCGGTATCTTTACCGTTAGTGAGTTACTCAACATGCTCAAGACAACAATGTTCGGAGGCTGAACATCGAATTTTTATTTCAGTAAAAGTGTACCAGACATGTAACTTCTCATGCGAGAACATAGTGCATTCTCCAGCAAGTGAAGTTTATGTCAAAAGATCCCCTCCTTTGTTTTAGAAAGTGAATCTTGTGGAAAAATTGCAGGGTGGGGAGGCCCTGACCATCAGACCCCTAGATCTGTGCTAGAACAAGAAATTATTTCAATTTGTGAATTTGGAACTGGAGAAGTCTATTCCAGCATTTCAGTTTTCTTTCAAGGATTCAAAATATAATCAAAATGATAATTCGGATCCAAGAAGTAAGCTGATATGTAGCCAAGTTCGATCAACTTCGGTTCGAAAATTTCTCTTATCAAAATGTCTTGAAATTTCTATAAAGTGGGTCCTGCAGCATCATATCCCACCCATCCTGGTACTTCTTTCGGTAAATGTTTGGACATAATAATTTTCACACTCTTTGGTAATATTGCATTGTTTAGATTGAAGATCACTGACGAGGGTTAAGTACCCAAAACGTGAATGTTTGGTCCATGCTGAAAATGTATCTGTTCTTAAATGATACTATTACGTTTAACATACGGTAATTAGTGCATCAAAGATGATGAAAATCATTGAGAAATATTCAAAATACACAAGTAATATATCAAATATACATGAATATAATAATAGCGATTTACGCTCAGCATGTAAGCTCTCACTTTATTTGGTGATTAGTTAAAGTACTTATATGAAAAAATTGCTTCGACAATTTATGTATTATGGGGATCATGTGTATTGTTATCATGTATGCTCTAAAACAGGAACGATACCAAAATACCCCCCCCCCCCAAAAAAAAAAAAAAACCCAACACCCCACATCCCCCTAAATAAAAGAAAGCGCTCTATCCCTTCATCGCCTGCTTATGACATTGTTTGTTTTTATGTTCATATTTCAATTGATACGCTATGACAAATATGGATAATGTCCATATCTCTGTATACAGCACAAAATCGATAATTCAGAAAATCAGAAACCGAAGGCATACAAAATCAGGATAAAACAGGAACCAAAGCAAACAAACAAAAACCTCCACCATATGAAAAGATGCGGAGTCCCGATATGGGAGTGAGACCAGGTGCCCAGGAAGAGTAAGCATATCCTGTTTGCATGCAACACCCGTCACTTCAATTCGGTAGAATTGTCACATCCGGTTACTTCCATTTCGGAAGATACAAGTATATTCCGTGGTTGGATGGTTCAAATGGTCTAAGACAGAATTTCATCCACCATTCTGGAGAGTGGGACATTATGTATGACGAGTTCCCCATATCGACCGTAGAACTTCCTCAGTGACGAGGTCAGTCGGTCACAAACGTATCCCTTACCGAGAAGCTTATCTGAAAGACGCCTTGCTCTGGGAACAAAATCTGTAGATTTGGTACTTGCTCTGGCATAGCGTATTGAGATATGAATACGACATAAGCTGGCGATGAGGGGATGTTACTACTCAGAAATGGAAAGTTTGTGATGTTGAAATTGAAGTCGTTAGAGTTTGTCATAGAGTGAGGTGATACCTGGAATAGTTCATTTTCCAGAAATATTTATGACCGTTTTAAACCTTGATTTTATATGCACAAACACCAGAAATCACATCATTTGGCAAAATCTTCCATTGAGACGTCACATCTGATCGCACTGTCTTGAAGCACCTTGATTTGTCAAACACAAAGCTTGAAATCTGGTTACAAAATTGTCAAGCAAAAGGCTTACAATATGATTCTTGAAATAAAAACAATAAAGAATGTTCTCTCTCGGGAGAAAAGAAAAATCGGAGAAACAGACGGAGACAATGCTACAGCTTTATAGAAACATTAAGGACAACTTTATCTAATGTACAATCTCCAGAGTCAAGTGCAAATGCGGAATGCACTGAAGATGGAGCTGTTAAGGTCAGGGTTGCGACTTTTCATAGAAATATGATAGAAGAAAGATGGATATGTCCACATGTACATGTAGAGTACCATCTCCTGGAATTATTCAGACCAAAAAATCAAAAATCTGCCCGTCTCGTTTTTTGCTATAAACTCCTTTGTTGACCGACAAGTTTAACATTTTCGTCTTTTTAAAGAATACCAAATCATAACTTTACATACCTCTGCAATGCAGAGTATTTCTTATAAATACGATTTTGCTGGGTACCATGGCAACAACTCGCAGTTTTTATTAGTAGCATGAGGGTCTACAGTTGCACTATTTTTTTACGTATAGAGCTATGTTATTTCTTTTTTTTTTCGAAAGCAGTCCAATCAATATGTACCCGAATTAGATTTTGCGCAAAATTACTGTTTCTGTAAATAACACGATAATTTATGAAAAAAATCAATATTTTGACCCAAAAACATAGAGTTTAAGTCAAAGTTCGAATTTCTAGTGAGTGTAATGAATAGTACACATTCTGATGTTTGAATCTTTGGTAGAAGATGTCATGCGAAAATAAAAAGAATCCTATTTTCAACGATTTTTCATTGAAAAATATAATACATTTTTCCCACAAATACCAATTCAGTAATAACAATTTCAAGGAGTGTTATTTTTTTCTGAAATAATGTAACAAACCGAGGTTATACCATGTATTATTTATGTCAGTTTCAAATATTACGTGATATGAAAATGGAGTTATCTCCCTATAGTCGCAACCCTAACCTTAAAAGGCGTCGTGCTAATAGGTCGCGACGCATTTCCCAAGTTACTTGTTTTCAAGAGCATGAAATGATAAAATATTACATGAATTAAAAAAAATCTTAAAAGACAATCAATAAATATATAAGCTTGAAATATGGGGAACAATATTTGTAGGACAATATTTATTCCTTACCCGCGCAGACATGGATTTCATAATGGAAATTGCGATATTTATGACATAGGGAATTGCAGGAAATAAGTACAGATTTCTCATGTTTAAAAAAAGTCGGATTTAGCTTTATAGGACATAAGTTTTATATTATATTACCGATCGATTACGCCCTTCTGATCATTTTGAGTCTATAATGGAAATACCATTATACAGTATCTTAGAAAAACAATAGTATAATGCGAAAAGTACAATTACTCTTGAATTCTGACCGACCCTCAGTTAGAACTCATCTAATTCACACCCAAGGAAACAAGATATAGGCAAGCTCTGCAAAGTACATACTTTTCCGGACGAAGTCTCACATGGAATCGGAAAATACAAAGGTATCACTGTTTGCAGAATGATGCCTTCTCACATGTCATTTCTTATGGGTATTGCCTCTGATTCCTTATTTACCTTTTCCAAAACTTTGGCCATTCTGAAATGCATGTTAACTTGATTAGTCTACGGGTAACTGGAGAAAATAGGTGATTCCCAACCAATGCTATATTTATATATCTTTTAAGGATATATATATATTTATCTTTACCGATAGGGCTTTACTCAAGTTGAAAGGGCAGAACATTGCATTATCGATTAATGTACAAGACGTGTAACTTCGCATGCGAGAATCTTGATAAATTCATTTCCACACCGGGTAAACGGATTTTACGAACCGGGCAGGATTTTACGAATCGGGCAAGGATTTTACGAATCGGGCAGATAAAGTAGCAAAGGCGATGAGATACGCGAAGTTGAAACTGTTGGGGAGATAGTATTAAAGGGCAAAAGTAAGCAATTGAGGCAATGCCTACCAAGATTAATGATCTATCCATATTTCTATTATCAGTTGAAGTATCCATGGCTTGATATTATCGCACATCTTCGATTTTTAACCAGAATTTCTTTTTTTTTTCACTAATCTTTTATCACAAAAGTGCGATTTTCTTTTGAATCAAAATGATGACTCGTGATTTCTACGGTTCACAATCTAGAAAAAATATTTATAGATATATTTCGAATTGAAGGATTGTTCTGTTTATCAGGATCATGCAGATAATTAATTAGCAAGTGTGATGGGGTACAATGAAAAGGATTTTACGAACCCGGGCATTGGATTTTACGAACACGGGCACTTGTCAGACATTGGATTTTACGAACACAATCTGTATAACTCAATCAATTCGATACATAATGGTTCCTATGCGTTTTAATTTATAAATTAAAACTTAACAAATAACTCTCTTTGAATCTTAGACAAACTATATAATGTATAATATGTTTATTATGTTTCATACATATATAGAAATATACAATTTGGCACAGAACGCTGACATTCCATCGCGGACGAATTTCAGTACCCAGTAAAAGTATTATTTGAATGTAAAGCCTATTTTGAAATATCACTCCGTAAGTTGCATGTATAATAGCTTAGTAGCCGTTTTTATGCATCAAGGAATACGTTCGTAGTTTTAATACATGTAGTAACGGTCAAATTTATATTCGGGGAGGAGTTGCTCCTTGTTAGAAAATTTTATCTTTATCCTTTTCACTGAAGAGTTGAATTTTGTATACTGTAAATTTATATAGTATTATATCTTACGCATCATTGTTCAGTTCTAAATATTGTTCTAAAATACAAGTATATGCACAACGAATGTAACTGCATTTCATATGTTAACACTCGTGACGTCACAATGCATAAGATCTAAAGGAACATGCGCATTACATGTACGATAAATGCACTTGCTGTGTGTTGCATACCCGTAACAAAACACAAATTAAGACACTTATTCTTTATATGAAATACTATGTGAAATTACTAACTTTAAGCTCACCTGAGCGAAGCTCAAGTGAGCTATTGTCATAACGCCCCGTCCGAGTACGACCATCCGTCTATCGTAAACGTTCAACATTTTCATCATCATCATCACAGACATCAGGGTATATTTTCAATTCTAACATGACTTGAGATTTTTCTCCCTACTACATGTACTATAGAACTCGCCTGGTGTAAAATATCCATTTTCATAAGACTCTGGAGCAATTCGTAAAAAAGAAAAATCTTATAAATTTTCCCTTCGTAGAGTCACGTGTTGACAGATTTAATATCTAAGTCATCAATCTTTTAAAGCAGAAGTGTCTGGCTAGACCGAAACCCTCTTGGTCGTTTTGTTGAAGGATCTTGAAGAGGATTATTTCAAAATTCGAGAATATTTCGACAGTAACTGATGATAGTAATAACTTAAGTTATGCTGTCAGGTTGGATCTCAATTGGAAATTGAATTTTTATTTTCAACATTGAACATTGAACACCCTCGCCCCCCCCCCCCCCCCCCCCCCACACACACACACACACACGAGATTCAGAATGTCATTTTAACCAAGTATGTATCAATAATATAACTTTTTTTTTACTCCAAGTGGCGTTCTGGTGTCGTACAAGTCATTCAAAATCAGTTAAGTTGCGCCAATACGCAAAACTGTGTCACAATACATTTTAGAAAGAAACATTGAATTATTGACAGATTTTTTTGCTTTTACATTTCACGTGCATTAGTTGCTATTCCTCCATATGCCTCATGATTACATGTACCTTTGAACTCGATATGTGTGGATTTTTCTGTATTTGACAAAAAATACACGTCACAAACTGAGTTATATGATAAATTGGGTAATCTGTGACGCGAAAATGTATTAAATTCAAAATATTTAGAACATATTTTAATAAAAGTAATATCAGTATTTTAAAAAATCTAGATCATTTCATACGCTTTGTAGTATTTTACTCTGAATTATACTAAACTCGATTGTCAAGCTTTACGGTGAATTACGTTACAAAATCTTTAAAGATCTAGGATGAGTTAAAATTAGAATTATATAATATCATAACATTACTTTTCTAACTTATAATAGACCAAACTTTAATAGATTGAAATATTTCTTCCAGAGGGAAGGGATGATAACAAATAAAAACACAAACACTCAAATATAAAAAATGTGTATTTGAGTGTTTGTGTTTTATTTGCAAACTTAAATAGTTTTTCATTGAATGTTTTACATTCGTTTCATTTTCAGAAAAATCCTTTTATTTCTTATTTTCTGAAAGATTCACTGATTTTGTGAATTACGTTACGCTGCTTTTACTGTGATAAGAATCGCAGAGTGCATTTCTATGGTCATGTCGTAATCGGGTGCTTATGCCTTTATATAAAGACAATCACAATTTGATTAAAATCAAGCTCCCTTACGTTCGGAGAGGCAGATAATAAACACAGATAAAGAATATGACCGTGAATTATGTAACGGTGAATTACGTTACGTAGTAGATACTAAATTCAGAGAAATATCTATTCCTGAGGTGATGGGATTTATCTTCATAATTATTTTACTTTCACACATGCTAGCTAGTGATAATACTTAATCTGTGGGCAGAAACACCATTTAAAATGTCAAATATGTACAATTTAACAAATTCTCACGATTTGGCCTTGCCCTCTCGACTTTGAGACTGCATAACTGTTAGGCACTTCTTTGATTAGCTAGTAGGCATTCTTTTTAATCACAATATTCTTCATTTTGCAGGTTATTTGATAAAGTTTGTAGTTGCAACATTTGAATGTATCTCATACGTATGTGTACTGAGAACAATAGTAATCAGATAATGCTGAAGTTTCCAAAACAGACGAGAATTTCTGCCATAACGTAATTCACACTCTGTAACGTAATTCACTTTTGAGTAATACTATCTTTATTGATTACAGAGGACAATGATTGCACAGAGTAATACTGAATCACACATATGTATACAAGAGATGATATTGAAGATAGAAAGAAAGAAATACACTAATATAAAGCAGCTATATGTATAAAATCACTTTGCTTTCCTTGTCTGTAAGATGTTCTATTTCAAGTATTTTAAAACGTGCCAGATGATTCAAGTTTGTGATATAATTTGATCTAGCATAGATTCAGATCCTGTTTGAAGGTCTACAGAGCAATGGATCGGCAAGGAAGTGTTAAGTTAAACATAATTATTTCATGGACAATAAAACTTTTTTAAAAAAATTGTGAATCACGTTACGGCACTTTCAGGTATGAAAATTCTAAAAATTGGAAACTTAACATAATAATTTTTGGGGTCTTCTGTTAAAATTTTTATGAATTGGGACTGTGGTTGTCAAAATATGTCAGTATAAAAATGAATTTGAAAAGCTAAATACATGTGAACACTCTTAATCATAACACATTGCATGACAATGTTTGAGACCATTTGGCTTTTAAATGCAATATTTTTTTTTATTTTTTCAAGTACTATTCGTGTCTTCTTGCTATAAAATTCTATCAGAGATAAAACAAGTGAAATCTTGCTCAAAAGGTGGCAGCATTTCTCGATTCGAAAATTACGTTACGAGGTACTTTCAATGTATGTCTTTATATTCTTGCCATTCCCTCTGAGTTATTGTAGATTTTGTAGTTTATATGTTTTCACTATTAACTAAAAGCAAAATCTGGTATGGGGAATCTGTGTTACTCTGTTCTCCCTTAAATTAAACTATCATAATTGCAAAACATCAATAACTTAAACTCCGTGATTAATTTGCACGAATAGGTTTACGCTACTATTTATTATAGCTGCTCTCCTTCACGAATATCTGAAAATCTATATTTAATGCATTCGTTGACCACCATAATGACTAAAGTTACAAATAAAGCAAAATACTGAACACTTACGACGTGTTTCATTGTCAGAAAATTGTATTATCAACATATGCCCTCATATGTAACGTAATTCACATACAATTACTCAGCAGTCTACATCTAAGTAAATTTCTAGCTAAAATGCTGATGAGAATTTTTCCTATAGCCTTTTCAAGTGTGGATGGGAGAGGCGGCAATGTCCTTCGGGCAAAAATCCTAGGAGGGATGAGGGATATGGTAGGAATCAATCTTTATTTCTAGAGCGAAAAAAAAATATTGTAGATCGAAGTTGGCAATTTTTTTTGGGGGGGGGGGGGTGGAAAATTATTATATTACCAGCGATTTGAAAATATTTGGGGGCGGGAGGGTGGAAGGGGCGAAAGCCCCTTACGCCAACCTCTCCACTGACATGGCCTTCACAAGAACTATTCCCGGTATTTCGTACATATTCATAAAAAAAACATCTATTTGATATTCTCACGGTTTATAAGTCCTTGATATTCTCGAAAATAAAAATTGGAAAAGGCGTTGTCGGGAAAAGAAAATAATATCTTCCGAAAAAAGGCAATAAACAGAAAGCCATCGGCGGGATAAATTCGTTATTCAATGTAGACTCGTCAAGTTTCATCATCGACCATCTTGAAATATATATGCATTTCTGTATCGCTTGCATTTTTTACGATCTGTTTCTGGTGGATTGAAGACCATTTTATTTCATCAATGTAACAGATATAATACACGACAAACTATAACACTGCCTTTAAAAAAATTATCTATTATCTTTATTTATTTATTTTTTTTTTTGGTATTTTTGTATTATATACAGTTAAACAATACATAGACAATACATCAGACATCAACACTCATACACCATTCACACGTCTTGCATACTTTTATATTAATCTAATAGTATGGAGAGTTTTCCCCATTTCTCTGAAAACATTTCATTTTTCATATTTTTCTTAAAGATATACTTTTCAATTTTAAGATAAGATATTATATCAATTTTTTTGCACCTTCTAGAGAGGGATGGCATTTTAGATTAGAGTTTTTTTGTCTAAAAATGTACTTTTTCACTAGATTAATTATGACGTTGATATTGCTATTATTATCATTTACTATCCCAAACATCAATATGCTTTTTACATCTAAGTTTTTATCTATGTTGCAGATATCATTTAGCCAAATGTTAAGATCAAGCCAAAGTTGTTGTGAATGAGAGCAAAAACAAAATATATGTGAAATGGTTTCAGGAAATGTGTTACAAAAGGAGCACATGTATGATAGTATCGCTTATTCCAATCTTAAATAAAAGAGTATTCGTTCCTAATATGCGATGTGATATTATATTTATACTATATAAAGTATTAAAGTAAATTATATTGTCTTTTTTTTTCAAAAGATTATCATGATCATCAGACTCTCAAACCCAAAATTTCGCTTTGCTGTTTTGAAAGATTTCCTGTTGATCTCTTCTTTTCCTATGCATTAAGTTATACGTGTAAGTCATGTGTAGAATGCTATTTTCCCTTGCACTACAGTAAAAATGGGAAATTATGTGTTTTGTAAAGCGTGTTCGTAAAATCCAGTGCCCGCGTTCGTAAAATCCATTTTCCTTACTTGCCCGCATTCGTAAAATCCATTTTCGAATACCCCTGTCCTGTAGAATGCCGTTTAACTCGTGAATACTTCGTTGCCCATGATATATTTTTACGATTCAGATTTACAGATGTCCCGTCTTGAAATTCCATGTATAATATGAATTGCAAAAGAACCCTGCTCGGAAATAGTTCACGTTTATGTGAAAATGTAGAAGGAAAAATATTTCATCTCGTCATTACGCAAAAATTTCAAAATGTAAGAAGAAACGCAAAAGACACATTATAAAGAAATATGTGTACTCGAAGAATCTAGTTTTCGCATTGATACAAGCTGTGTAAGAAAAGAGATACTTTTGACGGCACCCCTTATTCGCCAAGAACGAATTTGCCCGATTCGTAAAATCCTGCCCGGTTCGTAAAATCCGTTTACCCGGTGTGATTTCCCTAGGGTATCTAATTCAGAATGGGGAGGGGGATCCAGCAAGTGATTTTACAACATTATATGTAAATATCAGATAGTGAATAATTCAAGTGTGGGGAGGTCCTGCCATCTGTCACACCCCTAGATCTGCACATGCATTTTATGTAAAGCAGAACATCAAAGACTAGATGGCGACATGGTATATAGCACGTTCTGCAATAGGCATATGGAAATATAACTCATAATTTCTCGTTGTAATCAGTATATTTGCAGTAAAATACCTCTCTGTGATATTTCAAGCCTAATCGAAATATTGCCAAATAGATAAGGGAGCAACTATTTGATTTTTAAGGGAGGGGGGAAGACTTTGCAATAAAAAAATCCGGATCGAGATTTTAGAGAACAAAATTTTCCGGATCATGAAATTGCCCCCCCCCCCCCTCTTTTCCGACCTTTCCACATGCCAGGTTAACACTTTTTGTGTATCATAAACTAAGTACAAATAAAAATGAATGAATATTATTCAAAGGAACGAAAACTTTTCGTACAACTCTCGTATGTCTAATATATCTGATGTTTGTAAAATTATTTAGCACGCTATTTTAGTTTACCGAATATTCAATGTTTTCTTTTTTCATTTCAATTCTTTATTAATTTCAGTCTCGATTACGACTCAGAGATTATTTTACAAACAACAGATATGTATCGTTATTAACAGCGATTCTCACATTAAAAACAATGAAAAAAAAATGAAAGAAAGAAAGAAAATACTACAGCTATACGTCGTGCGAAGACTCATTTTATATTTCATATAAAACACCACATTCTAATTGTATTTGGATTTTGGAAAGAAAACCACTTTTCGCGATTACCATTTTTCACCATTTTGAAAAGGTGAAGTTCTTTTTGATAATTGATAACGCCGTATTCTTTCGAGAAGCGTCACCTTTAATAATTTCGTTGTCACATTGGTCACTTCATTGGCGGATCCAGGATTTTTTTTCAGGGAGGGGGGGTGTCCTACAGTCTGAATTTTTTTGAAGAGCAAAAAAAAAAAAAAAAAAAAAAAAAAAAAAACTAAGAGTCACCTTCGGCGTTGTCGGTAGGGGACTAAAAAAAAACAGAAAAAGGCACGTACTAGAAAATAAAGTCCTTGATTAACGAATGACAGCTCTGTTTCTTATTATAAATAAAACAGTTGGCTGACGTACAATAACAAGCAAAAAAGCATAAAATCTTGAATTTTCACATTTATAGTACTTGGTTCTAATATATAGATACAACAAATGGCGAGCGATAGCGAGCTAGCTTATTTTTCAGAATTGGAATAAAATCAGCAGCAATTAAAATAGATGCTGCTAAAATCCTCTATTCGTGTCTTGTTCAACATGTTCAATGTCTTTACTCTTAGTGCCCTTGTTTATTGACCAAGGTGTAATGTATATGGGTACAGGAAAGCGCAGCATTATTTCAAAATAACGTATGTAATAAATTCTGGCAAGTGGAAGCGAGCCAGAGAAAATTTTTGAAATGCTTATGGCAAAATATTATCAAAATGAAAGATTTCCAATACAAATTCATGTTAGTTTTTTTGAAATAAAACAACAAGAGGGAAATCGGGACTTAATCTTACGAAATATGTATATTTATTTTTTTTTTTTAAACTATGCTTCGAAGATTCCAGGGAGGGGGTCCGGACCCCCGACCCCGCCCCCCTCTGGATCCGCGCTTGCACTTTAATTTGTTCGTTTCAATGGCATGATATTGTTATAATACCTCCGTCTGTTTAGTTTTCTCGTTTCAGGGAAGGAATATTAATTTTGGGTTAAACATGAGTTGTTCAAATCCAGGTTATCTCGAAATAATCACTATTCATTTTATTCAAGTATGGCACTGTCATTCCTTACACAGGGGGTTGTCTGTTGTCAGGCAACCGATTTACAGCTGATACTGACTTGATTGATCAATGAGGGGGAACGTCTCGAGATTTATAGTACCTTTAAATCAAGACCATACACGTGACAATCAAATCTTTAAATAAAACGGTTTGTAAACAAATGCCCAATATAATCAAGACAAGAAACTACTAGGTATGGCATTTAATAATTTTATTGTGATAATGGTGTAATGTCGACCGTAGTGAAACCGTTTGTGACTAAATATATGACAAATGGAGATTTCAAATGTAAGGGATGTAAGTCAAGAATATGTTCAGGGAATATGGTCATTGGAAGCGTTGCTGATCTGGGACCGGACAGTCCAAAAAGATGTGCTACGGATTGGTACCATTACCGGTGCTTCTGGACATTGTCACCCTATAAAAATCAGTTACGAGGCGTGGACTCCGACACTTTGAATGAAATACTGGCCGGACTCAGTGGTTTAACAAAAGCTGATAAATTTACTTTCCAGAACGAAGCCAGTTGTCCCCCAGTGCTCAACAAGAGGCAGTCTGCATCCAGTATTTCCCACACAGGTGGTCTCCCTTTAAAGGACCTAGGTAGCGTAGATGGAGGTGATTACGAACTCGATACAAACACCTTTGACTTGACTGATTTAGTGTGTGTAAGTGTGTTCAAACACCAAACTAAAGTGTTTGTCAGTATTAGAAGGTTCTTCAAAGTTAGACCATCAAATATAGCCAAACCGTCAAAAATAGGCATAACTTTATCAAAGGACCAATGGAGAGAACTTATCAAAATTCAAAACGGTATTACGTCTGCAACCAAAATTATGGCAGTGAAAGGTTCGGAAAAGAAAACGAAAAAATCTGACAAAAAAAAGGAGGACAATTCAAAAATAGAGGACGAAGAAGACGACGACGATGAACTTCCAGGTGATGATTTGAGATAATATGACTTCGCGTTCCTTTAATTGAATTTTCTAGTATTCGAAAAAGATTATTAAAAAAAAAATTATACAAATATACTATAATTTCATATTCTCCAACAGATGAAAATTTAATTGAACCATAAGACACTACCGTCAATAATAAATAGTTGTGACAAATTTGAAGTAAAAATGTATACAATACTAGATTGTCACAGTATAATAAATTCCGTATATTTCAGTCACATATAAACGCTACAAATTTGGCAGATTAAGAAATATAATCTTTTAAATTGACAGTTTCAATGAATTTATGAAGTCAGAAGTACGACTTGACAAATTAGAAATAGTGTTAACAGTAAAGCAGAATGTTGATATTTAAATCCATTGTTGTTTTAATTACTTTTGGCAATGTATTTAAATGATTAATCATCATGACATATTAAACGAAATTTTACTTGAAAAGTCTGAGGCGTCGTACATTGTCAGCATGTTTCATCGGTCCTTACTTTTTGGCCATGCATATTTGCTCGTCAAATTTCGATTAAAAAGCTAATTTACACCGTTTTCAATCAAAGACGCATATCTGCTGGCCGGATGTGATGTGAGCTTGATTTTATGGAAACATGTAACACGTGATGTTAACAATTCAAACGCTCCTAACACATATCACATATATTTGTCAGTATATCGTGCGATATTCAAAAAACATAAAAATAAGCCGCCACACATTTTTATAATGAAAAGGACATTGTAAAATGACCAAAATATAATAGTTGTTAGTATACAAACAAGCATACTATAGTTTCAGTACATGTACGTAATAAAAAGTTACTTATTGTAATTGAGAATCTAATTATCGTCAGGATCTTCTTTAACTCATCTATGTACAAATCGACTATGACATAAAGTGGGGAGGGGGGGGGGGGTGTTATTCCATTGTGTAAGACTGAGTTGAAAATCAAAGCCTTTAGTAGTATTTTTATGATCATTATCATAAATGTGTTACAGTTATCTTTATGAATAATTTTGAATTCCAATTTTTTATGTAGGTCAAATTTTGTTTTCCCTTTCCTGGAAACGACGAGTCAGTATTTTTGAGTGCAATGAAGAAGCTGTGGTAGATATCAGAGAATACACGGAAGAAAAAACGTTCAAAAGATCTACTAAAGGCGTGGCTTTAAGTGTTGCTCAGTGGACAAAACTCCTAGAGGAAATGCCGAATATAGACTGCCTCGTACAACGTCTTGGAATTTGATGCTCAGATTATTATTATGCTTTTTGAAAATGATTGAAAATATAATATCACTGGAATGTATTTTAAGTTAAAATCCTATGTATCGGATGTATCCTACAGCTAAAAGTGTTTTTCTTGATATTTTTATATGTAAAGATAAACCTGTCGTAACGGTATGACTTTTTACTGGTGTTCATAACTGCAGATTTTAATGATAAAAATATCGAAAAAGACAGAGGGAAAACTCTTTTCAAACAAGACCACATGTAGTGAAACAAAACACAAAACACGTACAATAATGCTCCAACCAAAAGATCACGCGCAAAACAACAAAACAAATAGATTATTAAAATAACTAGAGAAGTTACAAAACATTTTTTAAAATGTAGGTGGCGCCACTAAAATGCAATATTAGGAATACGTCATTTCTGGGATACCGGAATTCGTCTGAACAATCACGTGACTTTCATCACCACGTGATCAAAAGTTAGGCACAAAATGGCGACCGAGTCACAAAACAAAAGGACTGTTCCAGAAATGAAAGAATTTCTCGCAGAAAGGGGCATCCAAACTTCAATTTACAATAAGAATCAATTAATTAAGTTAGTAGAAGCTGCGAGTGAACTAGGTTTAGAAGCAGAGGCCGATCCAGTGGAAGAAAAATCCCAGCATGATGAGGAACGAAGGACCGTCACAATGTCAACAGGCATAACTACGATCCTTCCCGACGTAAAAGACGTTACAGAATGGCAGTGTGACCTGACCATCCTTCCTACAATCGAAATAGGTGATATTATGGTTTATTTAATGACGAACTGTGGGTGGATAAAAACCAGACTTTCGTCATACAAAGAGGACAATGGATACAAATTGTTTGAAAATAGACACATAGACACAGTGATGTTGAAGAACTTGAATGAATTCACATACATAAAGTCGACATGCCTTCCGGAGACCAGGCAAAATGAAAAGCCATATCAGACATGGATTTTACTTGGCAATGATGGATCTGTAAAGTCAGGGGGCTGCACTTGCGTTGCGTAAGTTAATTTACACATAATACACCATTGTTCCTGTGTACATCTTGTTCTGTACAATAATATACAAGTTTGACACAGTGATGCATGTATCAATTGTAACCGTCGATTTGTTTCCACTAAAAGTTCAGCTAATGATTTCAACATTGAAAGAGAAATGTACATGTATGAAAATTGTTAGTTACACTCACTGTGTAATGAAGACGCTAACTGATTAAGAAAATAGCGTTGCACTGTAACTAGAAAACTGTGTATGAATTAAACAAATCATTTTTTACAAAATTTTTTTTTTTTTATATTTTAGTGATGATGGAAGCTGCAAACACTGTGTTGCCTTATTATTTTCACTGAATAACTTTTGTGAGAGGCACAAGGACAGAGGAACAGAAACATGCACGGACACCACATGTAGATGGGATAGGCCAAGGACTAAATCTAATCCTGTCACACTTCAAGGCCTTACTCTAGGATCCAATAATAAACGTGACAAGTACACACCAGTGTCAACTGATTTAATTGATTCGAGAAGTGAAAATTTGAAAAAAAATCTCTACAATGTATGCAGAAAATATGGTTCTGTTTTTTGTCATACTGTTGAATATGAAGAAAGTGAAAATGAGGATGTAACAAATTCGAATAATAATTTCTTACCTCTGCCTGAAATTATTCAAAATTATAAATCTAAAAATGAGGTTTTTAAGGAATCCGAACTTTTTCAATATTTACGCGCTGCTCACTCAACTCAAATGATTGAGTATGTTGAACAGCAGACTAGGGAACAAAGTGATAGTGATATATGGTATTCTTTTAGAAAAGGAAGAATCACAGCATCTATAATGGGTTCAGTATTGAATTGTAACATTGAGAGATTGTCTCCTGACAATTATATCGTTAGGAAGATCCAAGGCACCAATAATTTTTTTTCTACCAAAGCAACAGATTATGGGAAAGCAATGGAAAATGTTGCAAGAAGTCAGTACAGTAAAAAGTATTGTGAATCTCATATAAAATCTCAAGTTTCACATGTTGGTTTATGTATTTCTCCGAAACAGCCTTTTATTGCAGCATCCCCAGATGGTCTTGTCAGATGCCAGTGTTGTGGAGAAGGACTTTTGGAGATAAAATGCACCTTCACTCATCAACATAAATATACTAAGCAAATAGCAAGTGAAGAAAATTATAACGTATTACTTGAAAATGGTCAGGTGAAGCTGAAACGCAATTGTTCCTGGTACTGTCAGATACAAACCCAATTGTTTGCTACAGGGAAATCTTGGTGCGACTTTGTTCTATTTACTCACAAAGACATAGCTATAGACAGAATTTACTTCAATGAGGAGTTTTTTGATAAATGCCTGAATAAAGCTACTGCGTTTTTCCTGAAATTTCTGATTTGAAAATTTCAACTTTTGAATACATGTATATGACAAATAAGACTGTTACAAGTTTCAAGTTTTAATTGTCAAAATGTGGTTATGAGCATGATTCATCAAAATGTTCCATATTAAAACAATCATCTACATTGTCATGTATATAGCACAATACTGTTAAGATTTGAGACCTGAATGTTCATATTTCAGTGAATAATATCAAGTGATATAAACTATACAAAATTACAGGTAATTCGTATTTACTCTGATTACTTGGTTTATTAATATACACTATATACATGATATATTCTGTCTAACCTGATATTTAATTGACTCATCTAATTTGCTTGATTGAATTATTAAGCTCCAACTGGTCTGGTCACTTTGCTATGACAATACATGTAGAGTTTTAAGTGACATGTATATTTTACGTACAATTAAGGGGAGAACAGAAAGTGAGCTACATGTATAGCTTAAACAAGTAAATATGACATCCATTATTCATGTATGTGCATAGATAATTTTGAATTAAAATCATGTGACCTTGACTATAATGAAAACTTGTACTTCATTTTATGACTTTTTCAATTAACAAAAACAGCAAAGATCTCCAACTTGACAATAAGCAATATGAACATTTTTAATTTTTCTTCACAAGTGGCTTCTGCAAATTACAGAAGAATGCAGCTACAACAACCATTGGATGGATAAGTGACTTCATGTTCCATGGGATTGTTTGTGAAATGAGCTTAAAGGTCTTAAGGCGCTGAATTGCCCGCTCAACATGGATTCGCAAATTAGCTATTTGCCTTGTTTTGCGGATCTTCTTAACACTTAAGTACCTACCCTTCCCCCACTTACACTTGCGAGTAAAGGGTGGAATTGTCAGATATGCCTTCCTTTCCGTGAGTAAATCTCTGATTGTGAAGCCACGATCGGCCATAATTTCATCGCCTGGTGACACTAGTTCAAGAAAACCACTGTGCATTGTGATATGTCTATCAGATGTATTACCACCCCATACTTCAGAAATGAAATTGAAAGCACCTGTAGGGGTAATACTTACCAAGAATTTTACAGTGTTGTGGGACTTGTATGTACTGTAAGTCCTAGCATTTGTGCTTGGGTTTCTAGGCCTCTGTATAAATATTTCGGAGCAGTCTATAATGGCTCTAGTGCGGGGAAAGGTTCTCAAAAATGATGAGGGCATGAACTTCTTTATGAGCTCTCTTGATGGCCATATGATGAAACCCTTAAATATGTGAAAGAGGCAGAACATCCATGTAGTAAATACAGAGGATACCCTTGAACCTGATACCCCAAACAACTGAGCCATGACATATACTGGCAAGGCTAAGCGAAACCTAACCAAGGTCATGATAAGCTCATCAGACATGGAGAGCTTTCTTGAAGGTCCAGGTTTGTCTCCTTGACTTTGATATCGTTTCTCCTCAGTGCTATCGCTACCTGTCCAGTACTTCATTTTTGACCCTAGATCAATAGCAGTATCTTTTACAAAATTAAAGACTTCAAGATTGGGTAGCCCAGTGAATCTTCTAATAGATTCGTCACTCTTTGTGACTTTCTCAACAAAGATATCTTTAAACAATGTATCTTTATCTTCAAGTTTTTTCTTAAGTTGCTCATTTTCTAAAAGAACATTACTTAAATCAACAAATTTCAAATCAGTCTGTGTACAAGCGTTTGATGTTTCATCTGCCTCGGTATGATCTGTCACCAACGAGACTCTGCTATAACTGTGATCTGCATCAACATCTGTCCGTTCTGCAATATTATAAAGATTTGCTATTGTAATTAAAGTATTTTTTATCTTACAATTTTCAAAAATATTGATTTAACAATAATATGGGTGTGAGTCGGTAAAAAAAAAAGAAAAGAAAAATGAAGTGCAACTGTGGGACTCGAACCAGGGTTCCGTCGCCTTGACCGTGTAGGCCTATCGCTCTAACCAATTGAGCTGTCTCTACTCACCACCTAGTGAAAACCATACCGGATAAAACCGGGAGTCTATTTAGGAAATAACGTTGAAAATTAATTAAATTGCGCATAAATGGAGATTGACCACATTTATCACTTATGCCTTGCCATTTCTGTGTAATTCTCACTACATCCTATTCTTTTAATGGTATATATAGCTTATTGAAGTCATACGGCGAAGACGGCATATAAAGTTCAATTTTTTTGCCATTGCTGAAATTGATTAATACTGATTCCATGACATGTATTATATATGAATATGATATATCTATATTTTTTTTCATCCATAACTCAAATCCATTAAAAATTGGGGGCGGGGGTTACACAGTGAGTCTCGACATAGGCGGAAATACACCAATTGCGAATCTTTCTAATACGCAAACTGCATTTGTTTTTAAAAATATTGTTAACTCAACCAAATTGTGCTAATTCTGTTATAGAAGACTCTTAAGTTTTCCTACTCAGTGAGTTCTTACCCTTTGAAGGTCCATTATCGTCAGTTGTTACTGTCTCAAAATTTATGATGGGCAAAAATCGTGGGCCATTAACATCATCTACTATCATTGGTTGCCGAGTGGATATTTCCCTTTGTTCATCCGAAGATTGCTCTGTCTGTACCCCTACGGAATCAGCTGTAATGAAATTTCATTTGTGATGTACATTTTTTCATTAGCAGTTCGTAAATATATCTCCGACTAAAACATAATCTTTTTAAGCTTTACTCTACTTTTCACAAAAGGTTGAGTTTTACGTTTTTTTTCTCCCAGTTAAACATAAGTTTGATCACCTCCCTGTCCAACACGATGCTTTCATTGGCAGACATAAAAAATGTGAGACCCACGCATGATTTTCTTTATATATAGAGATTTCATATAATAATCATCCCCCCTCACAGCTAAATGGATTATCTGAATCCGTAGCTGATTAATTATTCGTATAATCTGTATGTTACTATTCAGGTTTTAATGTTGTCGATGTAGAAACAATACTGATTTATTAAATCTAATATTCAATAAAGACAAACCTAGTTGAGGAGTGTCTGTCGTGGATTCTGCTGCAGAATCAGACTTGTCAAGGCACCTCTTCAAAATTGAGTTTGAACTTCTTGTAGAGATGTCTTCGCCATAATTGTTCCATGGAAACAACTCTGGGACAGCATAGTCACGTTTATTTGACTCTTCCTTAAAATGTCGTGAACATACTCGATGATGTTTGCGAGGTTCATAGTCCAGAGGTCGCCGTATCATTTCTATCCATTTAGACCTTAACCGGGGATTTTTTAATTTAGTAGGGAAGGGTATAAATGTTACATTTTCCATCCAGGGGTACTTATCAGTTTTATCTTTCTTCCTACTGTCAGATTTACAACCTGGAACTACGCACCAGTACTTGCTAGACGCCTTCTGTTTGCGTTTATACATTTTGAATTTTCCCGCGGTAAAAGTGCCTAGATTTTCTAGGACGTCACGTGATCGCGATAGTGTAATTCTATCTCCAGCCATGAGAGTTCCGATATCCCAGAAATGACGTATTGCGGAAGTTGATTTGCATTGTACGGAATTTTCTTGTGAATTGGAATGGTTTTTTAAGCAAAGTAGACCATAATAAGATGTAAGATGCACTTTTTCTAATAATGAATATAATGTTGTGAGGCAAGTATAATATTGTAGATTTCAGTGGAACTGAAACTAATGTTGATTTTTTTAGCTTGCAGTGGGACATCGTAAGCTGTGTTGTATAGCATAATACACATTGGCGTAGCTATTTTGCTTCATCATCCACATTTTTCCCAAAATTTCTAAATTTTCATCAATACTTTTCTCTGAATTTGACACAATTCTCTGGAATGGCTAGTTATCGTGTACCTTCCTTGGCCAAATCCCTGCTTTGCAAAACTAGTGCATTTACCAGTTGTTTAGGGTCTATCAAAATACCCAGACCCCTTTCACAACTCAGAAACATCCCCTTAATATATGTTAAGCTACTGTTGACCGATTTGGATAGCAAGCGTAGAAACATTCGGATGATTCTATTAAATCCTGCATATTATGTAAATTTTCATTAAGTTAGATCTACTGATGCCTGTATTCTGATATTTTTCATCAAAATCAAGCTGAAAAAGGGGAGGGGGCAA
The DNA here is from genome assembly GCA_028142955.1 of Pinctada fucata. NCBI lineage: Eukaryota > Metazoa > Mollusca > Bivalvia > Pterioida > Pteriidae > Pinctada > Pinctada fucata. Next base: position 44,220,344 of record AP027104.1, on the reverse strand, counting down.
TGAATTTAGCGAGGTCATTTAAAGGCTACACACCTGCTGTCCTACATATACTTTTTATTTATTACATCTGTTTTGTCGGATTTCCTGCATGGCCATAGAACTCGATCCAGAATTTTAAGATGTGCATAAAAAAGATCAAAATCTCATTACGTTTAAAGTAAGTAGGTCCCCAATAATATGTTATTAGGTTTAAAATCTCGTGAGCATAATGTCACTTGTTCACATTTGAATGAAATTAAAGCTTGTGAAGTGGAGAGAAAGAACAAAAAAGACATTTTGGTGATTTAATTCAAAGGATTTAATACTCCGTATGTGGTACATATTATTATGAATGAAATGCAACAGTTCATATTTATGTTTGAAGTTTTTAAACAGATTTTTTTTTATTTTGCATTATTGTGCATTTGGTTAAAGGTTCACGCTGTGTTCTTTGGTCGAATATATGTACTTATATCAATGTATGTCTATAAAAATACCTGTACGTATTTTTTGCATATATATGTCATGTATCAATATTCCTGTTTCGCAGGAAAATTATAAATGTTGCAATTTCTTGCCATTATGCTTTAATAATTGATACAGGAAAATGTATTATATTCCAAAATAAAGTAAATCAAATTTACTTTTCAGTATTTTGTATAAAAGAGATCTTTTAATTTCGCTGCAACATGAAATTATGTTTTTCTTTTCGTCCATCTATGGGCGAACAAATACTGCAACAAGGATCTTGAAAGGATAAGGAGAGTCAGGAGAGTTCAAATTTCAAGATCCTCCACTAAAATTGTAAGAAACCTCATCTTTTAAATTGACAGTCTCAATGAATTTATGAAGTCAGAAGTACGACTTGACAAATTAGAAATAGTGTTAACAGTAAAGCAGAATTTTGATATTTAAATCCATTGTTGTTTTAATTACTTTTGGCAATGTATTTAAATGATTAATCATCATGACATATTAAACGAAATTTTACTTGAAAAGTCTGAGGCGTCGTACATTGTCAGCATGTTTCATCGGTCCTTACTTTTTGGCCATGCATATTTGCTCGTCAAATTTCGATTAAAAAGCTAATTTACACCGTTTTCAATCATTATTGTGCATTTGGTTAAAGGTTCACGCTGTGTTCTTTGGTCGAATATATGTACTTATATCAATGTATGTCTATAAAAATACCTGTACGTATTTTTTGCATATATATGTCATGTATCAATATTCCTGTTTCGCAGGAAAATTATAAATGTTGCAATTTCTTGCCATTATGCTTTAATAATTGATACAGGAAAATGTATTATATTCCAAAATAAAGTAAATCAAATTTACTTTTCAGTATTTTGTATAAAAGAGATCTTTTAATTTCGCTGCAACATGAAATTATGTTTTTCTTTTCGTCCATCTATGGGCGAACAAATACTGCAACAAGGATCTTGAAAGGATAAGGAGAGTCAGGAGAGTTCAAATTTCAAGATCCTCCACTAAAATTGTAAGAAACCTCATCTTGACCTATACCTTTCAATATGTAAATGAAGCCTTCCCGCACCCCACCCTCCCGAACTTGACGGGATGGACCCTTATGTGAAAAAAAAACAGATCAAAACATAATGACCTGACTTTCTATAATAACGATACATTTAACTTATATCGTACTTACAAGAAGAAAACATATGTATCAACAAACGTCCCAATCGAACTAGAACCCTAAACGGACCCTTTCCCAATATTTGATTATTATCCATCATCATTCAAATTTTACTTACTTGATTTCCACCCTACTAGCTTGATCAGTTCCTATGTCACATTGACCGTTAACGATATAGATTATTCAGCAATGAGTATTGTATGATACATATATATTTATGGATTAACTAGAGTAGCTATGACTCACATTCTGTCAGCATACCGATGTGCTGTATTTTACACAGCTATGCAATTCAGTATTATTGATTTCGGATGTATATGATCCTACAGTGATAAAATAGATGCCATGACGTATCTTACATTTATCCAATATCTCGCAATACCTAGAAAAATGGACACATTTAAATCTCTTTTGAAATGTGACATTTCACCATTTCGTAAATCTTTTAGAAACCATATCACATTTTTATAAATGTTTTTAAAAATTATGCCCAGTATGTATGTATATCTATTTCTCCGAAACTTTATTAGCCTTGGTCATACCTTTTTAACCATTTCAGATGCAGTTTTGATATTTCCATGTGGATTGCTCATGACAAGACCTTGACCTTGGATTTTGACCCTTTTTTTTAAGGAAAATCATCATCATCTTGAAAGATAGGATGCTTACATTTCGCATATGTTTCTTCCTTTTATGTGCTGTCATAAATGTTTGATGTTTCTGTACGTCTGTACGTCTGTTCCGATTGTTTTGTACGATCTTCTAGTGGATATTATTGTGTCTTTTTGCGATTTGTAGTTTTGTCTGAAGTCATTTAAGGAATCACTGTAAAAATTTTTTGTTTGATCGAGGTATCAACACCAAAAATTGAGGGAAAACTGCGTCGTGCGCGTATCGCAAGATGCACAGGTTTTCCTTCAATTTTTGGCGTTGATACTTTGGTCAACCAAAAAAAAAATTACATTGATTACTTATCATTTCATTTCGTTGCTTTTTCAACGTTTAATTGCAGCTATGAAATCGTGTTGCTGAGGACTTTGCTTATGACGTTGCTAATGGTAAACGTCCTCAAATTCATTAGCATCATTTAAAGGTAGATAAATTTAAAGCATGGACCAGACATGCACGTTTAATCAATTGAAACAATGAAATATAGCCAATATCTGTGAAAATCATGTCCAAAATGTACCAAAAGACGTAGCAAGATGGCTTGGATATGATGCTACAGGACCCAGGTTTCAGAAATTTGAGACAATTTTGTAAACCGAAATTTTTTAATGCGTTTGAAGAAACGACCAACCGAAATTGATCGAACTTGGCTACATGTGACTAAGCACGTACTGTGTCCCGTTTTGTGTTGATACAGGTATCAACAAAATTTCTCGGCCAATCAGAATCGTCGTTTCTGAATTATAACAATGGAAATTAAATGATTTATGTTATTTTCTTGTGGGTTTGTTTCGCTGGATGAGTGCAGGATGATTATGCTGAAGATCATTCACTTTCCTTGTGACAAGACCATTCTATGGTGACCGTGATTTTGGACCCCATGACCTTGACCTTAATGATTGACATAAAATGATGATTAATTATAAATAATTACGCAAGAAAAGTAGTATATGTACATAGACTCAATCTTCCCCGATAAAACCGCTTTCAATGCTTCTTAGAGATAGATCATGTTGTGAAAGTGGATTATGATTTCGCAGGAAGTCAAGTCCCTTTTTCTGTCCTTATGATATTTATCTACCATTCTTTTCGAAGAATCTGCATGTTGGAAACTAGTTTCATACTGCATAACTGCAATTTCTTGCAATGTAAGATTATGTGGCTCCCCTCATACTCTACTCTTGTCAATCCTCCTGTTGATTTTACACGTCCCATGAAGGCCTGCATGTTTGATAAAAAGATCCCTCGATTATCCGGCCAAGAATATGTTCTTTCGCCTTTTCTGAAAGAAAGGAGGGGATCTCCAACAGCTATTAGTTGCAGCATCAACAACAAAACACCCAATAAAAAAACAAAGCAGATACGCACAGAATGAGACGGAAATGGTACAATGAACGACAAATCTCACAGAAGCATCAGACATAAATGACTACACATAAACCAACGAGACTAATGGGTAATCGATGTCGAATTAGGACGGTCATCTGCCACGTCAGTAGCAGATGGTATGGTTATCCTGGATTACGTGCGCACAACCCGTCCACTTTTCAGATCACCCAGAGGTCTCGAAGAACGTACAATTGTCGTGTAAAACAACCTCCTCACTGTTAGATGACCACACACGAACAAGACGCAAAACGCTGGGCCCCAAGAAACACAGATGAATATGTAAATGGATATAAAAAGACGGCGTACGTAATACAGTCCGTGCTCTGCCGGCTGTAGCAAGCTCATTCATGTTATCACCCGAGGAGTCCGACTGACATTCAGGGAGGACAAGTGGTCGAGACCCAATTTTCTCTAAAAAAAGGTTTGGACAAGGCCCGTCATGGAGTCCCGTCGTCATAGTCAGTAAGAGTGTAAGTCTTCAGAATGCACTGCTACAAGACTGTAGATTGGTCAAGTACCAAGCCTAGTGTCCGTCTGATGACATAAGGATCATATTCACGGTATAAAAGACGTTTGATGATTCTGACGCATTTTCGATGGTTTTCCTTCGCCTAAATACACAATAGACTTCGTCTAAGTATATGATACCGGGAAAAATGGGAGGGTTCTGCACATGCTATTCGGATAACCACACCATTTGCTACTTGCGTGGCAGATGGCCGTCGTAAGTCGGCACCGATTGGTCTATTGGTCTTGTTGGTTTATGCATATATAGTCTTTTGTTTTTAATGACTCCATGTCGTGTGTCTCTTTTACGTCTATTGCTATGCTTGTCTACTCCGTTTTTTTGCATAAAGTGTTTATGTGCTTTGCTGTGGGTACTGCAAAATGGTCTTATTGGAGATCCCCTCCTTTCATTTGTTAAACATGACTTTGACCTCAAATGATGATTTTAAATTTTCAAGTAAGTGTTCAAGAAAAGAAGTGCATGCACATAGACATAATCATCCAATATAAAACCGTTATCAATGCTTCTTTTGTGAAAATTAATTATTATATTGCATGAAGTCAAGTCCCTTTTTCTGTCCTTATGATATTTATCTATCATTGTTTTTGAAGAATCTACATGTTGGAAACTAGTTTCATACTGCGTATCTGCAATTTCATTGAAAGAAATTTTGGCTCTCCTAATCCTCTACCTCTTGTTAATTCTCCTGTCGATTTCACACTATTTCTGTTGTCAAAATTTCCTGAAAATTCTAAAACGTGGGTCCTGCAGCATCATATCCCACCCATCCTGCTACGTCTTTCGGTGCATTTTGGACAAAGTATCTTTCACAGTCTTTGGCAATGAGACATTGTTTAGACTGAGGGTCACTGACGAGGGTTAAGTATCCGAAACGTGCATGTCTGGTCCATATTGCAAAGGAGAAGATCCACTAAGCGTGATTCACGGGCCTGTATTTAGTGACTTTTTTAAAAGATATAATTTTGAATCACTTGGATGTAAATCTATCTACCAACATCGGTATTTGTCAACGGTTAAAAGTTTGCTAAACTGTGTGTTCCATTACGTCATTTATGACGTCAGACACTGGTGACGGTACAGTTACATGTTATATCCGTATTTTTCGTTATTTTTCATACATTCTTTGCAGGCTGCGTACCTAATTTTAATTTTAGATTAACAATTTTGACATATTCTCAATATATGTTCATCTACGTACCTACTTGTGCTCTATATGAAAACCTTTAATACCTTATGCTATTTTACTTTTAACCATCTGGTTGCAGTAGGGGGTCACATGACTCGTTTTACCGATCACTGCTTGTCCTGTGGTTTCGGTTTACAAACTCCTCTAATTTGTTTCTTAGCGGATTTTGACAAGTTTTGTATTGATGAAACCGGGAGAGAAAATTTATGTTTAACGATTAAACGATATTTTAGGTAAGATATATCACAAGTTTGATATCTTTAATTATCTTTGATTATAAGGATTTTTCTCCAACACCTTCCTCAGTGATAATGTTAGTCGGTCACAAATGTATTTGTGTCAGAGGAGCTTATGTGAAAGAAGACACCAAGGTATCAAAATCTCTATTTTTGGTACTTACTCTGACAAAGGTCTCACTCCCATATCGGGAATTCGCTTCTTTTCATATGGTGTAGGTTTTTGTTTGTTTGCTTTTGTTCCTGTTTTATCCTGATTTTGTATGCCTTCGGTTTCTGATTTTCTGAATGATCGATTTTGTGCTGTATACAGGGATATGGTCATTATCCATATTTGTCATAGCGTATCAATTGAAATATGAATATAAAAAAAACAATGCCATAAGCAGGCGATGAAGGGTTATTGCTACTCAGAAAAGGAAAGTTTGTGATGCTAAAATTGAAGTCACGATTGTCATAGAATGAGGTGTTCATGTGACCATTAGTATCGTAGGATAACATTTTGTCCAAGTAGGATACTGAATTATTTGTCTCTGTAATTTCTCTGACTTCAACCTCCGAAGGATATAGATTCTGAAAAGCCTCGAAAGGTTATTCACGATTTTTGGATTATTGATCGACATCACATCGTCTATATATCTGTAAGTAAAGTTAAGGCAGGAGCCAAGCATCTTTTCCATTCAGAGACCAAAGATAGAATAAATTCAGCTTCGTAGGAGTAAAGAAAGGTGGGGATCTAATGTCAACGAGGAGTGGGGCACAATTAGTTCCAATTGGAATTCCATTTCTACTGGAATACAGGATATACTTTAGGAGTTTTCTGATAATAATTTGAAATTTTACGACGTTCTTTCAAAATACAGCGCGTGCAGTGAGTTACATCTACTGTAGTAATTCAGTTTTAAACTGAACTCGGTTGACTTTGAGATCCTCGCTATAGACCCCCAAGCAGAACATATTTCTTACAAACAGTTTTACACAAAATGTATGACATGTATCTTGCTGTTCAATTGAAGGCTTTTTTCTATGGCAACTTGTGTAGCCATTACAATAATGCGGAAGGGTTCCAACTCTATACCTTCTTGAAGAAAATTTCAAACCATTTTATTATGTACCAGACACGTGTTTCGAATATTAAATTCTCATTAGTGATGCTTCCAGCCAAAATGCTTTTCATAAGCTGCCCAAATTAATTTCACTAACGCCCTTTGGTTTTATATTTAGAATTAAACTTTGTGTGTTTACTTGACAGAGAGTACAACTAAAGTTTGAAATAGTTACAGACATGAAACGATGGGATACACGCATTATACGATAGGATACATGTATGATACGATAGGATACTCGAGCGAACACGATAGGATAAGATACGAAAAATACGATGCACGATACGAAAGGATGCACGTTACACAATACACGATACGAAAGGATACAATGTTAAACGTCTTTTAATTCAATAGCATCATTTAAAACTTGATAAATTTACAGTATGGACCAAACATGCACGTTTCGGGTACTAAACCCTCGTCAGTGATCCTCAGTCTAAACAATGTAATACGGCCAAACAGTATGAACATTATTATGTCCAAAAATATACGAAAAGACGTAGCAGAATGGATGGGACTTGGCTACATGCCCTCGGGGACTCTTGGTCCACCAGCAGTTACACTCGCCAAGTAGTTCAAATATTAAACGTCTTTTAGTTCAATAGCACGATATGAATGAATACATGTTGAATAATGCACGATAGAAGAGGATATAAGATAGGATAAAAACACACAGTTATAAAAACTAACATGAATCAAGGCAAAGCCTTTTTGTACGAGCGGAGAGAAAATAAATATGATTATATAAAATAATAAAAAAAAAGATCTTTCTTTTTCATTTTCGTGTATTATAGACTATGATGGTTTATCTACTTTCTGTTTGATGATTGCCAAAAAACGTAGTATAAGGCAATTGGAAATACGGAAGCATTTGTAAAACTGATCTAGACCAGCAGATGAACATTTTAAAGGGGGGGGGGGGCTTAAAATATGCTTCTTTATAATTCTTTTTAATTTTGTAAGAATAAGGTTTAGGCTAGCTGAAAATAAATTACATTTTGCATATCGAACAAAAGAAAAAAAAAACATTCCGACTTATAACAGTACGAAACCACCCGAGACGAGAAAAGCAATCAGAGCGAAACGTCTCGTTTAAAACCGGAAATGTAGGATTTCCTAAAAAGATTCCGTGGTTACGCCGTCTTATTGACGCTTTATCGTTACCTGATTTACGGAAAATGTTTTCAATAAATTTAACCAATAAACAAAAATTAAGTATAACATATACGTCTACTTGGAGTCGAAAAAAAATTAAATGGCAATATCCAGCATATCCGCAGCAGCTCTGTCTGCGAAGGGACGAAAGTTTTTGAAAGCATAGTAGTACATTATCATTCTTTGATTCAGCATATTTTCTCAATAAGGTACATGCATGTGTATCCGCGTTACCATAAGTGCGAGCTTCGCTCACAAAGGCCTTTCGGGCCTTTGCCGCGAGCTCCGCTCGCTATAAAGCAACCGATTAGACTTCACAGAATACGATACGATATATGTTATATACGTTTTATGTTAATAATTGTATGATATTTGTATGATCATAAATAATATTCGAATTAGTCAGTAAGCCACAATTTGTTCGCTTATTAAATCCTCAGCTTGGAATCTAGTATTTTTCATTAACTATACCCAATTCGTAATAAAAAATAATATTAAGAAAATACGTGACTTGACGGCGGGGCCTATTACCAATCAAGTGAGACAAGTCGAATGGATGCAAGTATAAAACTATACGTAAATAATGCATGTTAACTGATTTGAATGTATGTAATAATATTTATCTGATTTTGTGTTGTGCTGATGTCATTTAGTTCAAGGACTTTTTTGGTGGCTCCGCTGAAAGCATCACTGATGAGAATTTAATATTCGAAACACGTGTCTGGTGCATGTAAATTGGTTTGGAATTTTCTTCAAGAAGGTAGAGAGTTGGAACCCTTCGACATTATTTATCCTATGTACTTTGACCGGGTAGAGTTTGAAGGCTTCGATCGGTCTAGTCATATTACCCAGAGTTAGAATGCAGGTGTAGAATAGGCGGTAATATGACTAGACCGATCGAAGCACGTTTTTTCTTAATATTATTTTTTATTACGAATTGGGTATAGTTAATGAAAAAAAACTAGATTCCAAGCTGAGGATTTAATTAGCGAACAAATTGTGGCTTACTGACTAATTCGAATATTATTTATGATCATACAATTATCATACAATCATTAACATAAAACGTATATAACATATATCGTATCGTATTCTGTGAAGTCTAATCGGTTGCTTTATAGCGAGCGGAGCTCGCGGCTCCGCTCGCGGCAAAGGCCCGAAAGGCCTTTGTGAGCGAAGCTCGCACTTATGGTAACGCGGATACACATACATGTACCTTATTGAGAAAATATGCTGAATCAAAGAATGATAATGTACTACTATGCTTTCAAAAACTTTCGTCCCTTCGCAGACAGAGCTGCTGCGGAGATGCTGGATATTGCCATTTAATTTTTTTTTTCGACTCCAAGTAGACGTATATGTTATACTTAATTTTTGTTTATTGGTTAAATTTATTGAAAACATTTTCCGTAAATCAGGTAACGATAAAGCGTCAATAAGACGGCGTAACCACGGAATCTTTTTAGGAAATCCGACATTTCCGGTTTTAAACGAGACGTTTCGCTCTGATTGCTTTTCTCGTCTCGGGTGGTTTCGTACTGTTATAAGGCACGGTCCATTTGATATTCAGGGGGGGGGGGCTTGGGTTTTTTGTCGGAGCAAGATTATTTTTTTAGCATCGGACCAGGGCGAAATTATTTTTTTCTTGCAAAGTTGGAGCAAGGAAATGTTTTTATAACAATTGATGTGAATTATATTAAGAATGTTTGTGTTTTTTCAATAGAAATTCTTTATTTTTACTTAAATTACTTTAAACATTACTCTATTTTTATGTAAAACTTGTATTCAGTTCTAAAGTGAGAGAGAAAAAAGATTTTTACAATATGTGATATATAATTTTCAGTATACAAAATGTATATAAGATCAAGTAACATGTAAAAGGACCTGATTCAAGTTTTAATATGTAGAAATGAAAACTAGTGAAAAACTTATTTAAATTCTCCTTCCAAGCTTGAATATAAAATATTAGACACTATGGTGATTCATGTATCTATAAATAGTTATAAATTATATTGATAATGTATTTAAGCAATTTAATTGTTTTTCAGTCACATGCATGCATATACTTTTGATTTTTTCAAATATGAACTTGCCATTACAGAAGAAAACTATGGCGAGCGAAGCGAGCCAGAAATTTTTTATAGAAAGTAAAAACAGCGGCGAGCGAAGCGAGCCGAAAATTTTTCGGGAATTTTCAGTGAATTTTATGGTTATTCTTCAAATTCAAATTACTTGTAAGAGCAAGATTATTTTTTTCTGTCACACCATAAGCAAATTTATTTTTTTCATCAAAATTCAGAGCAAAATTATTTTTTTCGAAAAAAACCCAAGCCCCCCCCCCCCAGAATATCAAATGGACCGTGCCTAAGTCGGAATGTTTTTTTTTTCTTTTGTTCGATATGCAAAATGTAATTTATTTTCAGCTAGCCTAAACCTTATTCTTACAAAATTAAAATGAATTATAAAGAACCATATTTTAAGCCCCCCCCCCCTTTAAAATGTTCAAACGGAAGCGTTTTTAAACATTTTGACGTTCAAGGTCAATATGTGGACGTCAATCTCCTCCTACGTTCTCGATAATGCGTGCAGTTATCTGTGAAATTGATATATCTTTGAACGAAGCAGGGTTAAAACTAAAATTCATTCGCTTAAATTTTTCAAATAGGGAAACTTTATTCGATAACATCTTGTTGCAAAGTACGAAAGTTGACAAAATTGAAGAAAAATTCTTTAAATCATAGCTTATCAGAGAAACCAAACTTGAAGTATCTTATTTATGATATCGCTAAAATCTCCAAGAAATATCTTGTTTTATCATGAACTTGAGTTTACTTGAATTTGTTCAAAGGCAACAGGCGGTTGAATTTCCGCCGATGACGTTCTAAAAACGATACGTTTACGGCGTTAGCCAGGGTGTCTCACTTACGGGATATTTTTGTATATATAAAATAAATGATACATTAGACTAAATATTTATTACACTCAGATTGTAGAAGATAATTTTCTGTTTTCATCGATACCAAACATGTCGAAATCCGCCAAGAAACAAGCGAATTACGGAGGAGTTTGAAGGCCGAAACCTAAAAACAAAATGAAAAAAGGCCACATATAAAAGTACTGCACTCGATATCTGATGACGTCAAACGATTATTGAGCCTCCTTAAGAGGCCCTGAACATGTGGAGATAATGTCACCAAAGTTTGATGTGCAGGTCCTGCACCGTGACAATGTAAAGCCCTTTCAGGGGAGATCATACCCACCATGGGTTAGAGCTATTCGATATGCCCTGCAAAGGGCACCATCCCTTACAAGGTCACATCTGGAAACTGGTACCCCGTACTTACCTCCCATAAGTGATGCACCGCCTACTGACAATGTGAAGAAAAAGGTCACTGAACATGTACCTGATAACTCGTACTTGCCTCCCACGAGTGATGCACCACTGATCGACACTGCAAAGAAAAAGGTCTCATATTTTCCTAAGGGAAGGAATGACCCATGGGAAGAGCCGATGGAGGCCAAAATAGTTTCATGTGACGCATGCAATGGGTCTACATGTAGGTCCACCCAAAGCCCAAAGGTACCACCAGGGAGTATGCAGAATCACTGCGTACTCATAAATGCCCTCCATGTTTTCTCAACGTAAACCGGGCACATGCGTAACCACCATCCCCAACACACCTTGCCCCTATACCTAGAAGGTTCCCGCCTCAAACCCCCGTCCCTCAAAGGGACCCCTTAATCCCCTATAGATATTATGGGTAAAGTACCCATTTCTCCTTGATCATCACCCCTTGTCTGTTATGGGTTTTAGACCCATTTCCTACTCCATACCCCAGCAATTGAATTGCTTTTTTTATTTATTTATTATTCCCCCCCCCCTATTTTCCCTATCCGAAAGTCCCTTTTTTTCTAAAAGGGGGAAGGGATTTGGGAATTGTTTGACCTTTTTAGGGTCATTCCTTATTCCCTCTACTATATGTAAATATTACAACAGGCGCTTCAGGGGCTGTAAATATGTTGTGTTAGTGTTGTTACATTTATTCTTTATTTGTGTGTTCCTTAACCCATAGTAAGTAACATGGGATATCTTTGGCTTTAGCCCTCCTTTTGAGGGCGATCTAAAACCGTGCAATCCATACATGCAACTCCAATACTACCCCTTTCCAGTAGGTAATCAAGTCCTTATCAACAAAAGGGGGAAGGGTGTAGTAGTTATTGAATAGGACTTAGGTCGAACCTACCCCTACGGAAGCAGGACGGAGAGATGCGTACAAGACGATATGCTGGCCAGCAGAATAAAGAGCTCGTGGACCTAGAGGTAAGCCTTCTCTATAGTTTATTCCCCTTCCCTGCCCAGTACTCCCTGTAGATAGATAAAAACCACCACTCGGCATACTTCATGTAGATGGCGTTACCGAAATGAATTTATGCGGCACTGACTATTGTACTCTTTTAAAATAAAGTTTATATTGTTAAAATTGTTTATAATTATAAAGTTAAAATTCATTGTGAAAACGTTTAGTTTAGTTTAAACATATTTTATTTCCGAAACATTTGAAAACGTTTAACAAACATTTGCAACAGATATTTACATTGTGAAAACATTTTTAAATAACAGTCTATTCGTAAATATGAACTTCGATGTAGATGGCGCAATCGAAATGAATTTATGCGGCGCCGCCTCTGTTATTATTTTTCTTCCATTTGTTTATAAAAAGTTGAACTTTGTCGGTTCACGAAAATTGCGCCTGTCGAACCACCTGTGACAGCACTCAAATGACATGAGGGGGAAATGGGCAGAATTCAAGTGTGAGTTATTGTGAAAAATTGAATCAATGAATGTACATTTAAGCCTTAACTAGAAAGGGTCAGATTTGTGCAAGAAATTGACAGATTCAATATAGATATATCTGGAAAGGTGCTATTTTTGAGGTAAAGAGGGGTCAGAAATGGGGTTACTTTTTGGATTTTTTACTCATTTTCAGTGATATTTGTTGCTAAGCTTATTGATTATTCTGTCAAAGGTAAGTAAGCAGTATATATCAATATACATTTTGTAAGGCACGGTCCATTTGATATTCTGGGGGGGGGGGGGGGGGGGGGGGGGGGTGGGGGGGCTTGGGTTTTTTTTTCGAAAAAAATAATTTTTCTCTGAATTTTGATGAAAAAAATTAATTTGCTTATGGTGTGACAGAAAAAAATAATCTCGCTCTTACAAGTAATCTGAATTTGAAGAATAACCATAAAATTCGCTTAAAATTCCTGAAATTTTTTCAGCTCGCTTCGCTCGCCGCAGTTTTTACTTTCTATGAAAATTTTTTGGCTCGCTTCGCTCGCCATACTTTTCTTCTGTAATGGCAAGTTCATATTTGAAAACATCAAAAAAATGCATGCTACTGAAACAATTAAAATGCTTAAATACAGGTACATTATCAATATAATTCCTTTCTATAATAGATACATGTATCAACCATAGTGTCTGATTTTATATATACAAGCTTGGAAGGAGAATTTAAATAAGTTTTCACTAGTTTTCATTTTTACATGTTAAAACTTGCATCAGGCCCTCTTACATGTTACATGACCTTTTATACATTTTGTTAACTAAAAATTATATATCGCATATTGTAAAAATCTTTCACCTCTCTCAGTTTAGATGTGAATACAAGTTTTACATAAAAATAATGTTTGGAGTATTTTTAAAAGTGAAAATAAAGAATTTCTATTGAAAAACAAAAACATTCTTAAAATTCACATCAATTGTTATAAAAAAATTTCCTTGCTCCAACTTTGCGAAAAAAAAAAAATCTTGCTCCGACAAAAAATCCAAGCCCCCCCCCCCCCCCCCCCCCCCCCCAGAATATCAAATGGACCGTGCCTAATATATCACTATTAAGTATATACATTGCCGTCTTGGTGCTTATAAGACACTGACAAAATAATTGTAAAACTGTTCCCATAGCAACGATTTACAGAAAACCCAAACTGGCTCAGTCTCTAAATTTCATGCAATTCTTGTGAGCATTTATTTTAGTTATAAAGAAATTTTAGTCCATATTATGAGTTATTGTATTTGCTTTGAATTCATCAGCTCTTGCTTTTATCCCCCTTTGTTACAGCCAGTGCAGGATAGTGGTTTTATTTGTACATGATACCGGTTATACGCTCTCCTCCGTCCGGATGTTATGATAGGGTGCGTTCTCAAGGACTACTGACCGTAATGGTAAGGACGGACATGGGTTATTTTTAACCAATCAAGGAAGTGATGACCGTTGATCTTATCGTGATAGTCAGAGCTGTTGGTCTTGCTTCGAAAAATGATACCAGCGTCAGGGATGAATCCAGTGGCACTGGAAGAAAACAGTATTTAGAAGTACAATTTACTGTGAAAAAACAGAAAGTGTGAATGACCGACAGTAGTTGATAAGCTGCTCTCTGTGGTTGGTAACTTAATTTCATTCTTAAAAAGTTATCAGCTGCAGAGCCATTGTCGATAATTCACACTTGTAGTCGGAACACACTGAAAATTAATAATGTCACAAAATGTGCAGAGGAAAAGAAAAGGCACAATTTCAAATATAAATATATTTACCAGCATCGTGTACAATCAACCGATTTCCTTTTCCGCTTGGGATGTGCCTTTCACATTCACTGCAGTCCATCATTATCTTTGCATTACTTATTACATGTAGACGGAATTGACGTATTCAGTCGCGTAGCCAGACGTACGCAAATGCGTCCACATAGTTTTGAAAAAAAAGTGTAAAAAGGATAATTTTAACGTATAAAACTGCACTGTAAGTGTGTAAAATCCATTAGATTCCGTGGTTTTGTTCCTTGGATTCTCACGAATTAGGGGCCTCAAAGTTATCCTGAACATTGAAGAAATACAAAATATAAGTGGATGTAATAATTTCTTAAAATATTATCAAATTATAGAAAAAATACCAATGGATTGGAAAAAACGAATAAAGGAATTTAAAGTTAATAATAGTTTATTAGAGGTATGTGAGGACGACGAATTACTTATAAAATTAATCTCTAATAAATGTATAAAATTTGTTTATGAAATTTTAAGAAATAAAGTCTTCCAATCCCCTGATACAAGAATAATGAAATGGAAACATGAACTTGGAAATATGAATGAGGAATACAATCATTATTATCTTCTTCCCAAAAAATGCTCCTCCGACACCTCCCTAATTTACTTTCAGTATAGAATTTTAAATCGAATACTTTCTACAAATACATTTTTTATTCAGACTCAATATAAGTGAAACCAATTTATGTTCATTCTGTGCTGTTGAAGAAGAGACTCTCACACATCTATTTTATGATTGTGTGCACGTTAGAAATTTATGGAATGAAATTCATCAGTGGTTAGAAAATAACTTGATACGTACTATTAATTTTGATAAAATTGATATTATGCTGGGCAGTAAATCTGGAACAATATTAGAGAATCATATTATATTGATTAGTAAACGATACATTTACTCTTGTAAACTAAACTCTATGCTTCCTTGTTACTCACACTTACTTGCTAAGATTAGAAACATAAGAAATTTAGAAAAGTACATTGCCAAAAAAAATTGTAAGATTCACCTATTTAACAAGAAGTGGCTTTTTTTGAGTGAAAATGACGAACCTTCTGTTCAATGATTATTTCTATTTTATAAATGTTTCCTATAATTCCTTTCTCAAGAATATTATATATTTACTAACATAATTTACTTAAAACAATATTTACTGTTGCACTACTTTGACGTATATTGTAGCAGCTAGACTTTCTAATTTGATACAATTTGATAATTTCATAAATACAAAGTCATGCATTTCATATAAAATTTTCCCAGTTATATATAAAATATAAACCATATACTCATAGATACAATGATATTATCTTCATTATTATGTCACTTATTATATACATGATGTATGTTGTGTGAAAGCAGGGGTGGAATGTATGAGGTATGGAAGTGTTTGAATGAATATGTTGTGTGTACACTATATGTATATGAAAATCTACCAAATAAAAAAAAAAAAAAAAAAAAGTTATCCTGAACATCGACGGCGGGTGCGGCTAGCCAACATGGATGCTTACTCCTCCCGGGCATCTGGTCCCACCTCTAGCTTGCTAGGGATCCGTCGATGTTTAATTTGGTGCTCTATTGTTGGTGCTGTTGAGATTATCGTCAGGATCTTCTTTAATTCTGACTGTAAGTGCTTCCACTTGAAAAGTACTCTGGCTGCGTACATGTACCTGGAATATCATTAGAAAACAAAACTCCTTTTTTCAAGCTCATTACCCTTGACTCGCATTCAAGGTCTTAATTATGATTTATAGGTCACAGCAGTGCCTAGTTTAGTTCAATTAATACGAACAACCTCTGTGATCTTGAAAATTATTTTGAAATATGCTGACCCCGATCTTATCACAGAGCTTGCCTACCTTCGAGAACTGTATGTCAACACACCAGCAGATATATATAACCTCAAATAATTACACATTTACTTGCAAGAAGTACTATTTCGACAGCCTTGTTAAAGAGTTGAGTTTAAATTCGACACCTGCAAATCCCACGTACTCCCAATAAACCTTTCTGCCTCTAAAATAATAGATAACCACAATGTTGAACGTCTTCAAATTCAATAGCATCATTTCAGATCAGCTCTCGCTTCCTTTGCCTTTGACACAAATGATTTAGATTTAGATTTACCATACTTATACTGCATACCTAAATGCATAAGAATTCGTAAAAACAACGTTTCATAGCTGTTTCCTCAAAATGTTCTTTTCTTACCAAATTTTTATCTGAAATCAAATATGGACTTAAAAAATATTGTTTGACAGTAAATTCTGATAGCGGTATTAACCAGATGTGGATTTTAAAGAATTCGAATGAGGCAAAGAAGATCCTGACGATAATCTCAATAGCACTCACAATAGAGAACAAAATTAAGCATCGACGGACCCTAGCAAGCCAGAGGTGGGACAAGGTGCCCGGGAGGAGCAAGCATCCTCTGTTGGCTAGCCGCACCCGCCGTCGTTGTTTAAGCATGGAAATGAAAACAATATATAATATCCATGCACTGTCTGATATGTTATTTCGAATGAATTTTTAAACCATCTGAAATCCACTCATTTTTATAGAGTCCATTCGATTAAAAACTTTACACTACAATCCCACATTCTAAAATTGAAAGAAAGACTCGCAAAATTATAAGTAATGCATTTACAAGCAAGAACGGCAATCGAAAGTACAGATGTATTGTTGTTAACTCTGACAAAACCTACTCTGTATAAGAAAAAGTCCGATTCTGAAAATAAGTACACTGAAACAGATCTTATTCAGATGTTAAACTTCTTAATCGACAACATTTTTATTGCATTTGGAGAAAAGGTCTTCCATCAAATTATTGGAATTCCAATGGGCACCAAATGTGCCCTACTCCTTCCTGACATATTTTATTCGTACGAACCTTAATTCATTCAATCTTTGGTCACTGAAGAGAAAAGATACTTAGCTTCTGACTTTAACGTCACTTACAGATATATAGACGATGTGCTGTCCATCAATAAACCAAAATTCGAGGATTACCTAAGCAGAATCTATCCGTCGGAGCTTGAACGCAAAGATACTACAGAGACAAATAATTCAGCATCATATTTGGACACAATGCTGTCCTACATGTATGACACTTATGGTCACATGAACACCTCACTCTATGACAGACGCAACGACTTCAGTTTCAGCATCGCAAACTTCCCTTTCTGAGTAGCAACATCCCTTCATCGCCTGCTTATGGCGTGTTCATATCACAGGCACCAGATTCCTAGAGACAAAATTATAACTCATCTAAAACGCCCTTTCTCTTCTCTAGATTCCTAGCGACAAAATTATAAGTCATCTAAAACGCCCTTTCTCTTCTCTTTATCCTTTTACAAGGCATGGCAGCTCCCATGTTGTAAATCGAGTCGAAACCAACACTTTACCGTTAGCGGCAAGTATGACAACTCGAACTAACATGTAAACGTCTTCAAATTGAATAGCATCATTTAAGGACAAATAAATTGGCAACGTGGACCAGACATGCACGTTTCGGGTACTTAACCCTCATCAGTGATCCTAAATCCTAAATCTAAACAATGTAATATGCCAAAAAGTATGAAAGTTACTATGTCGAATAATGGTACCGAAAGACGTAGCAGGATGGGTGGGATATGATGCTACAGGACCCACTTTTTAGAAATTTCAAGAAATTTTGATAACAGAAATTTAGATTGCGCATGCTAAGAATAACGTAGAGTGTAGGTTTCGACTCCATTTCGTGTTTTTTGATTAATTGCGGCTAAATGCAAGCAAAATCAAAGACAAGAAGGTTACGATCGTGAAGAAAAATATCTTTAGAAAATAATGATATATAGCTTTATGCTGAAATCCTGTTGAAACTTAAGATATTAAGGGGGTAAAGAGGGGGATGGTGTTTCAACATGGAAGCTGTCGTGCCTTAAGGAAGTACAGAGAAGAGAAACGGGAGTTTAATATGTGGTTTTAATTTTTTTTTTCTAGGAATCTAGCGCCTATGGTTCATATCACAATTGATACGTTATGCCAGAGCAAGTAGGAAATATAGATTTTGTTCTGATTGCTAGGCGTCTTTCAGATAAGCTTCTCAGTCAGGGGTACGTTTGTGATTGACTAATATCGTCATTGGGGAAGATCTACGCACGATACGGGGAACTCGACATACACTATGATGTGCCATTGTCAACAATAGGGAATGATATTCTGTCTTAGACCATTTGAACTATCCAACCATAGACTTTACATATATCTTCCGAAATGGAAGTAACCGGATGTGATATTTCTGTCGAATTGTAGTGACGGGTGTTGTATGCAAGCACGAGACGCTGACTCTTCCTGGGCACCTGGTCTCACTCCTAATTTGGTTAGGTATCCGAAACGTGCATGTCTAGTCCATGCTGCAGATTTATCTGTTCTTAATTTAAATGTTGAAATTTGAAGACGTTTAACATTTATACCACACTTGGTGAGTGTCACTGCTGATGGACCAGGAGTTCCCGAGGGCACATGTAGCCAAGTTCGATCAATTTCGGTTGATCGTTTCTTCAACGCATTCTAAAATTTCTGTTATCAAAATTTCTTGAAATTTCTAAAAAGTGGGTCCTGCAGCATCATATCCCACTCGTGCATGTCTGGTCCATGCTGCCAATTTATCTGTTCTTAAATGATGCTCTTCAATTTGAAGACGTTTAACATTGAAGACCTTTAACTGTGACGTATTCCTAAACCGGCCATTAAATACAGACCCTTGGGATGAGGATTCAAGATCTCCGTCAGCTCGTCAAATTAAAACTCGTTACATGTAAACTGCAAATATTAATGAGAAAAGGAGGGACGTTGAAAACCTTATATATAACCAAATGGAAATACGGCTGACTGCTAAGGGCAAAAGATGACTGCGAATAGTTATATATTCAATTGGCTTTATGTGGCTTTTGAACTTGATAATACCATACAACTATCGGACAATTAGTCAATAACATATCAAAGGACGTTAGCAAGTAATATGTACAATGCTTTTAAAATGTACGAATGACGCGAAATAATAAAGATAAGTACTATCATAGATATATCAATGTGTGAAATTCAATAGAACAATTGGATTAAATAAACATGAGTTTTAACCTGTAATTGTAAAGCTAATATGCGAGTTCTTACTTTATTCATGCGATTCATCCGGTTCTTCTTGGAAACGAAATATTTTAAATGCTTCATTCGTCATTCAGTGGTTTTTAAGTGTTTTGGGTAGCGGGCATTTTATAGGTGTCAATAAGAGAAAAGGGGATTATTGATATTTATGACGTGAAATCTAAAACAGCCAATAATATGTTAAGATAATTGGTCATATAAAATTCATGTTTATTGACATTCATGAACCTAAGCACCTTGGGTGTTCTTAATGAATGATGGATGTTCTTACTGCGCTGATTATAGCATTCATCTTAGGAGTCGAAGCAAATTCCATACAAAAAGAGGTAAGAACTGAGTAAATTTCTTGAAAGGCAAAATGAAAATTCCATTGCGACACTGCAGCTTAACTTCTGTGGTAACAAAATGCAATATTGATTAATGACTGTTTTGATTAACAGCAGGCTTTCAAGTGGTGTTTAGGCAAAAATTAAGGATTTCTATAGGGCCAAATTTCATTAAAATAGGGCATTATAGGGCAAATCTAACATAACATAGGAGAATTATGGGGTCTTTTTCCATACTAAATATTTTTCAAAACTGAATATACCATAATATGCGACTTTATTGCGTATACAGTTATATTATAGTCTGCGTTCTCTGTGTTCAGAGAAAACTTTGGAGAATGAAGCGAGATGGACTTTTTTAGGATGTACAGCAGAATCATGCTGATTAGGCACGGTCCATTTGATATTTTGGAAGGGGCGGGGGGGGGCTTGGTTTTTTTTTCGAAAAAAATAATTTTGCTCTGAATTTTGATGAAAAAAATAAATTTGCTTATGGTGTGACAGAAAAAAATAATCTTGCTCTTACAAGTAATCTGAATTTGAAGAATAACCATAAAATTCGCTTAAAATTCCTGAAAATTTTTCGGCTCGCTTCGCTCACCGCAGTTTTTACTTTCTATAAAAAAATTTGCCTCGCTTCGCTCGCCATAGTTTTCTTCTGTAATAACAATTTCATGTTTGAAAATATCAAAAGAATGCATGTAACTGAAACAATTAAAATGCCCAAATACATTATCAATATAATTTGTTATTATTAATAGGTACATGTATCACCATAGTGTCCAATTTCATATACAAGCATGGAAGGAGAATTTAAATAAGTTTTTCACTAGTTTTCATTTCTACATGTAAAAACTTGCATCAGGCCCTAGCAATTACATGTTTTATGACCTTATATACATTTTGTTTACTAAATATTATAAATCGCAAATTGTAAAAATCTTTCATCTCTCTCAGTTTAGAAGTGAATGCAAGTTTTACATAAAAATAATGTTTGGAGTAACTTAAGTAAAAATAAAGAATTTCTATTTAAAAAACACAAACATTCTTAATATTCACATCAATTGTTATAAAACAAATTTCCTTGCTCCAACTTTGCAAGAAAAAAATAATTTTGCCCCGTTCCTGGGCGAATAATGTTTGGAGTAACTTAAGTAAAAATAAAGAATTTCTATTTAAAAAAACACAAACATTCTTAATATTCACATCAATTGTTATAAAAAAAAAAGTTTCCTTGCTCCAACTTTGCAAGAAAAAAATAATTTTGCCTCGGTCCTGGGCGAAAAAAAAATCTTTCTCCGACAAAAAAACCCCCAAGTCCCCCCCATTGCCATCAAATGGACCATGCCTTATTTAATGAAGAGGATATAATGAACATTATCATTTAAAAACAATATTTTGCTTCAAATGAAGTTTTAAAATATAGGATAATATAGGTTTAAAATAAGAAATTGGCCATTTGTGGCAAAAATATAGAGAAAATAGTGACAAATATGGATAAAAACTGTATCTCCATATACAGTACAAAATCGATCATTCAGAAAATTATAAACCGAAGGCATCAAAATCAGCATAAAACAGGAAACAAAGCAAACAAACAAAAACCTCCACCACATAAAAAGAAGCGAACTTTCAATACGGGAGTGAGACCAGGTGCCAAGGAAGAGTCAGCATCCAAAAAAAGGGACTTTATAGGAAATATAGGTACGCTTGAATGAATACCTGTAATAGATACGACAGGCAGCCGTAAATGATGGTAAGATATGTGCATTTACAGAAGTCGGTGATGATGTCCTTTTTTTTTTTTTGGTCTATTTTTTTTATCTAGAGGGAGGGTAAATCTATAGAAGGCTCTTCATAACAGTAAAGGGCTTGTAACATAGTATCCCGGGACCCAATGTTTAAAGTTTATTTCAATACTAATGTTCGCACGAGGAAATGATGACACGAGTGCTCATTGTCCAAGGCGTGTACGCCACAATCAGAATGTTTTGTTCAAGTATTACTAAGGAAGTATTTCGGGGTGGGGGGGGGGGGGTGTTGCCTGCGAAGCAAAGATTTAGGGATCACTTTTCTTCACCTATGATTTACTTCAAGCGATACTGAATGAAGGTTAATTATCAGAAACATGCATGACTGGTGAACCTAATTATTTCTATCTAGAAGGATGTTCTTTTGCTAAAATAAATTCAAATCTCAGAGTGAGAAGATTCGTTTTAAATCAGATAAATACTTTGATGTTACATGTATCTATAAAAATACTGAAGGTACACGAACATTTGTTTTTATTCATACATGTATTTATCCATAACGCAAAAAGGCTCTCTACAAATTTGTTGCAGATGATTACCATATTTTTCTTATATATTCTGAACCTCAACTGTTGACACAAAATACGTTTTTTGAGCTACAGTAATTTGCCATCATAAGATTTGAATTTTCTTTATCAAAATCGAGTTTTCATTGATAAATATGGGGTTTGATACTATCGGAAGTGAGATTGATTTACCAAAACTGAGTTTGATCATGTTAAGGAGAAGTTTACAGTACAAATAGATAACTTTATCATATTCACCTTTAATCGTAAATCCAAAATAAATTGTAAAGTAATATTGATGATAAGCCAAACTGCATTTCACAGGATTTGATATAACAACAGCATATTTTTCTTCAGAAATGCATGAACAATGGAGGAACAGAATTTTCAGTTATATTCTTGGAGAATATAAGATCAGGCGAACCTCTAAGATTATATCTTAATACAAATTCGGATCAGCATGTACAAGTTGAAATAACGACACCAACATGGGTTTCACTAAGCTCCGTAAATGTCAAAGCCAATGTTACGTCTGAAAACACTACTATCGTCGACTTGCCAGAAGAATTGAGATTACAAGGCAATGTTATTGACCATAAAGTTGTTCGTGTTATTGCCACGGATGTCGTTTTTCTGCACGCATCAAACATCCAATCAAATAGTGGAGATGCATATATTGTATATCCATTATCAGTTACAGGAACTGAATATCTCGTTCCCTCTACAGAAGAAAGCGATTTAGTGGTTGGAGTAGTTGCGCATTATGACCATACCATAGTTCATGTTCAGCTACCAGTTGGAACGCAGGTAGAAGTGAATGGGACGGTTTATCAAATGGAATTTGTAGCAACATTGAATTGGTTTGAAGTATTACATCTTCACGTTGATCCAGCGAATTATATTCTTGTTAAATCCGATAAAGATGTTTCTGTAAATGGCGGACACATCTTTGAAGTAGTGCAAACAATATTAGGTACAAGTGGAGATCATACTGAAGAACAACTTCTACCGATAAGCTTTTGGTCAAATGAATACATAGTTGCACCTGCTTTGCCATATACATACAGTGGGTATGGAGAAAACGTGAAGATTTATGCATACTATAATGACACGTCCGTTGAAATATCATATTCATCAACAAAGACACTTGTGAATTTAGCAGTTCAAGGGGATATGCATAAATTCAACATAAAATCTGGCGAAGCAGTTATGATAAAAAGCAATATGAATATTGGTGTATTCCAGTACGGCGTTGCGAGTCCAGACTCAAATTATCCAAGTGATTCGTACTTGTTGCAGCTATCAGGGACTGATCAGTATGTTCAATCTGTAACATTCCCGACGTTCCTTACATCTAGTAACGTTATATTTGACAGACTTATGCTTGTCTCAACCAACAATGCAAAAAATTCCATCTTTCTTAATAACGAACTTTTAGTGCCAACCTGGAAGAGCTTGGGTAGCACTGGTTATTCTTTTACGTATATAAATATTACAGAAAGTCGCAATATATTGAATACAAGTGATTATGGAGGACTGTTCAATGCTGTGTTATCTGGAGTTGACCATGCTATTCAGTACGGACTAGCAGTTGGGAAATACTTGGTATGTTAAATTTGCACCTTTTCATTAAAATTAGCTTTTGACAGTTTCAGTTGTATTCATAGTTTTTTTGGTTTTTTTGCTTGAATTAAAAAAAATTGTTGAATATCTAGTGATTTGAATAAGAAAAAAAATCTGTTCCAGACAGTGTTTCAGTAAAAATAGGGTATCTCACACGAAGAAAAAAATAAGGATATACCTAAGATAATTTTCAACTCCCAATATTTTCAGCTTGCTCTTCGAGTTATTGGTTATCGTTAAAATAGCATTAAATGTTCGCGGGTAGGTCTTTTGATTCGATAAAAAGCATTTTCTTTAACTTTTAAAAATCGGTAGAAATTCGTTGAAAAAAAGTCAGTGATATGAAACTTAGTTCAGATCACTTTGCTATTATTACAATGTTGTCCACTGTAACATAATAGCGAAATATATCTCAATTCTATAATGTTATAATTGACAGCCCTAGTTTATGTGTCTACTGGAAAAAAACTGTTCAAAAAAGATTTTTTTTCCCATTTTTGATTCACATGATTCATGCATATTCTTGAACCCCATCTGTATTCGTCTTATGCTTGCAACATAGATGTTTTAATCTCATGCTCAGTCACCATAAAGTCTGATAGGAATTTCAACTTTTGGTATGTCCTACCAACAAGACAATTATTATATAATCATACGGCAAATTCGGATATTTACACCCCTTCCAGAAAAAAAGAAGTATGAGTATTGAAATATTTTGGGAAAATTTTCAAAAACGCTCTCGGCAAATAAGGATGAATAATGGGAGGAATATTAATGCATTACTGTTTTTATTAGTAGACATATGCCGTTTATAAAGGAAAAATAAAAATGCATGACAATTTATGACCACATGAATAATGTCATAGCTGACATTTTATATTCGATATATTTTTATGTGATATCAATACGGTGGCTAAGATTTCAACATTAGAGTAAAAATGCCTTCTGCTAATGAACTTTTTAGCATAAATAAGACGTTTAACATTTGAACCACTTGGTGAGTGTCACTGCTGGTGGACCAAGAGTCCCCGAGGGCACATGTAGCCAAGTTCGATAAACTTCGGTTGATCGTCTGTCTCTTTAACGCATTTCAAATTTTCTGTTACAAAATTTCTTGAAAATTCTAAAACGTGGGTCCTGTAGCATCATATCCCACCCATTCTGCTACGTCTTTCGGTACATTTTTGGACATAATACTTTTCATACTTTTTGGCCATTTTACATTGTTTAGACTAAGGATCACTGACGAGGGTTTAGTACCCGAAACGTGCATGTCTGGTCCATGCTGTCAATTTATCAGGTCTTAAATGATGCTATTGAATTTGAAGACGTTTAACATAAAGAACAGATTATGTTAGATTGTGTTTATTTTATCTGTAGTCATTACAATGTTGTTTTATTGGAGATAATTCCCGTATTCCAACAATATCCAAATCATACATTTATTGAGTTGTTTAAATTAACATTTTCAGATCCCTTCACGCCAGCCTATCAGCCAGGATATTGCTTCTTTAGGTTAGTTTTCTTGAGACATGCAGCTTTCAAGATATCAACTGTATGATATTTCATCAAATTACCTAAACTGCTCCTGATAAAATAACATCTATAAAGTACATTGTAAATCATTCTGTTTAGTTTAGTACTCTTTTTTTTTCATTACAATACCTACATGTATAAAAATATATGCATATCCCTCATGACAAAACTTTTGCTTTGGTATCAAATACGTTTACATGTAGCATATACCCTGCTAACGACATACCTCTAAATACTTGAAAAAAAATCGAACATTGGTCAAATTCATCAAGTTAATGTTATTTCTTCTCGACTTTGAGACTGAGTTTTTTATATTTGAATACATTCACATTGGCTGAACGCGCGTATGTAAATAATTTTAAATACTTGGTTTAGATATCATATTCGGTAACCTTATATCATATCTGAAATACCATAGTATATTGTTCAGTGCCCAGTTTGACAAAAATTCTAAGGAATTTTCGTAACGTTCGTCACCAGACGGACACTAGGCTTGGTACTTGACTAATCTACAGTCTTGTACCAGCGCATTCTTAAAACTTGATAGTTTATACCAAATGCAGCCGTCATTGATGATTTATGATCGTATTTTATAATATATGTTATCTATTTCATTTTTCAGACGTGAAAATGAGCAAGTTTGGACAATTGTCTGAAAATTCAGTTCCATCTCTGCCATCGTCATATACTGGTCCAGATTCGATTTTCCAGTGCTTAAGGATATGTACAGAATTACCTACATGTGATTATGTAGTGTTTAATAGTAATCTAACAGCAGCTTGTCGAATTTATAAACAGAGAGCATATTGCAGCCATGAACAAATTGAAAGTGGTAGCGATGTTTATTACAGATATGTGTAACGAGTATATATAAGGCCAACCTAAATAAAATCTATGTTTGACGTCCACTGCTCGCGTAGGTTTTGGACCCCCCCCCATTATAATTTTAGAAATCAAGATTTGTGCGATCAGGATTTTCGTAACTGTCACATTTCTTTATTGTACATTCACTTTTGTGTTTCCATAGATAAAATGCAGGGGAGTTCAAACATCTTGCTTGTCTTTCTGAGACGTTTTAGCCTTCACAAACGAGCATCAGACTTTGAAAACAGTAGGATTATTATAATACAGTGTACAAAACGTTGCATAATATTCTGATACAAGATTGACTGCATGGAAATCAAGAGAAATAATTGTCAGTTTTGCTCGTTTGATCCATACTCAGATACTGCACTATGATAGAGTGATACATAAAACACTTTCATGGTGTTTAATGGTCCTTGTCCCTGTAAATTGTACAAGTGTCACAGATACACTTCAGAATCTTAGTCTTGCTTCTTGGCATCTACCTGTCATCAGTAGAGAGAACGTTTGCCAAGGACAGAGATGTCGAAAGAGAGTGTCAGTCCGAAGGAAATATCGAGGCCTGTGAACTTGTATATTAGATAGGATCTAATTCATGTAATGCAACATGGCTTAATCAAGACCCTTACCTTATAATACAGCACACAAACCATAATTTACAATTCATGTATAGTGGTGGAAATGGAATGGTTCCCCATAATGTTTAATCCTTCGGCCGATCCTGACCGTTCAACCACCCGTCTACCTACGTCCTATTCCTGTGGTCTCTATAACACACCATGTTAAGTGTCCTGACGAGGGATGACTTTTTGTGTTAATTGTCCTGGATTTATGTGTTTATCCATGATTTTATGTGTCTCAAAATTGTCTTTCATCTCTTTAAACTTTCTATTATACATTTTTTATTAGAATGTCCATGTCATTGGTACATATCACTATCCTTTCACCAAAAATTGAAATACACGAAATTTAAAGAAGTTAAGTATGTCCTGACTTTTTTGTGCATCGGAACAAAAATGTCCTGGATTTTTTATGTAAAGACCTGGATTTTCTTATTCAATATGCAAGACCTATCCTTAGCAGAAATGTAAAAAGAGTGTATATTTGCACCAAACGAACACATATTGGTTATGTTAATCCTGTTGCGGATCCAGAATTTGGAGGGTGTGCAAAAAATACACTTTTGATATCGAAAAAGAATTACATGGCTTAAGAAAGAATCCAGATCAGTTGTAAAGTTGACATCTTTTCGGGTACAAGAGAACGTTTTTGTTATTGGCAGGAGATAATTATTAGTGTTTGCGGAACTTTAGGATAGAAAGAGAAACATTTTTTAACGCTGTGCGCTCCATGTCACCCCCACTTCTCGAATTGAATACGCAACTGGATAAGAGGTACGTTTTTATAAATGGGTAAAAATTTTGAAGAGACAGAGTATCTTTAATTTTAAATTCAGACAAATGAGCAAATATATCTCGGCGTTTTTCCAATGATCCTTCGTCTTAATACAGAAAATCTCAAATACTGATTTTTTCGACTTTCTAACTTCATTTTTACTAACGTTCTATCAAGTATTTTTATTCCTATAAAAGAACACGTCATCGGATCTAATCCGCAAGTTGAAGGGGTCCCATTCCTACCTTAAACCGTAGCATAAACATAATTTTCCTTATCCAAGATGTTTCCTCCCGAATTATGAGCGCGAAATGCCGCCGTGTGCAATATCAACCTTGCTAACCCTCACAACCACCCTCGCTCTTGAACCCTCAGCTGTAAGTATTCAAATAAACAGGAATAATACCTTTCCACCGCATAAAGTTCTAATAGACGATTTTCATATTACCGCACTTGACTTGTATTTTACACATCTTACGACCCGACATGACAACATTTGACGTAACTTTTAACGGTAACGTCGTATCTGAATCATGACGTCACAATTAGAAATAACATCAAAAGTAGTGATGTCGGGTCTTGGAGCGTCTCAAATGCAAGTCTAATGGTAATATGAAGAAGGTCTATTTTAAAATAGATCGGATGTGTTTCAGAAGCATTTGATTTAAGCATAATTTATTCAAATCTCCTTTCTCCTTTTCTTCAGATTTGATTATTAATTTCGCACAAAAGGAGAGGGAAGGGTAATTCAGGACATGTACCCCCTCCCGCCACCTTCTTCATGTACAGTGGTATGTATAAGCTCTATCTTCAAGGTCGTATGAGCGGGTTGGTAATATAGTATAAATTTGTAAAAGGTGATCTTTCTTCAACAGAACAAATGACCATACACCCGATTCTTGTCCTTTTTATTGATTTTTTGTTTGTTTGTTTGTATGTGTCCCCTCGTACTATTTCCATTAGAGGTATACCTGTGGATGCAAACAAGATAACAAAACTACATCCAATATTAGATTATGACACACAATTGTAGGTGACCAGTGGCGGATCTAGGATTTCTGAAAGAGTGAGGGGGTCAAAGTCCAGTTTCAAAGACAATTTTCACGGAAAACTGACAAGCGAAAATAGAAGCTATTCTAATTCCTCCCACTGGATTCCTTGATTAATGACTTACATCTTATATGATTGAAAGATGATTGCCGAACCTTTTTCCAGAGTTAGAATAGAAATGAAAGACAATTACTATCTGTATTTTCTGTCAATTTATTTTGAGTCTCAAACATAATTTAATGTGAAGGTACAAGGAACACCAAATCACACAATAGGAACATGTAAATACAGAAGACAACACATAACCAACGAGACCAAATGGACAGCCGATGCCGACTTTGGACGGCCATCTGTTACGCAAATAGCAGAAGGTGTGGTCCCCCGGATTACATGCGCACAACCCTCCCACTTTTCCGATTACCAAGATGTATCCACAATTGTGGTGTGAAATAACCTTCTCACTGAAAGATGAACATACAGACGGCATGACGCAGCCCCCCCCCCCCAAAAAAAAAGAAAACACAAAGAAATATAATGGATGATAATGATGGTGGAGGTTTTTGTTTGTTTGCTTTGGTTCCTGTTTATCCTGATTTTGTATGCCTTCGGTTTCTGATTTTCTGAATTACCGATTTTGTGCAGTATACAGGGATATGGTCATTATCCATATTTGTCATAAAAGCAGAAGGTATACGAAATACAGTCCGTGCTCTTACTGATGAAGCATTTAAATTGTCTATTTTCTCTATATGACATATGCAAAATAACAAAGATGTTCAAGAGTTTTTTTCCCTTTGACTTTTAAGCCCTGGGAGTCTTATATATGTACTCAGGGCATCATCACCTTTAAGAAAAGATATAGTTTATGGTACCTTACAAGGCGTAAAATTTATCATATTTTACAACGGGGATGATGAAAACGCTATATAAAATAACTCTACTGTACAATGAATACCTTAAATACGGTGATGGAACGGTCCTCCACGTTATTTAAGTTACTATTCGCAACCAACACTCATCATAACATTGAACTTTAAAACTATATAGATTGTGTTTTCTGTCCGCGAAAAGAATCAATTTTGTAGTTGCATCGAAAAAGGCCCAATATCTCAACGTTGTAAGAAATGAGGTTGAATGAAAACGTAAGTAAGCGTAAAATAAAACTCGCATATCAAATTCAAAGATTTCTGTCGAAACCCCCATCGCGGGAGTTGTGCCCCATTGACCTTTACATGACTATTCGATCGAAGGGACGACTATCAGTAATTATTATGCTTCCAGTGAGTTTCTTCTGTGATAGGTTCTACTCTACCATATTGTGACAGAGAACGGTTTAGGTGTACACTATCACCTTTCCAAGTGTGCTCTGTCATGCTTATAGTGCACCCCTCCCTGTCTTTCCAAAGTAGTGTTCTTGACATTATGTAAACGTCTTCAAATTGAATAGCATCATTTAAAAACAAATAAATTGGCAACGTGGACCAGACATGCATGTTTCGGGTATTTAACCCTCATTAGTGATCCTAAATCTAAACAATGTAATATGCCAAAAAGTATGAAAGTTACTACGTCGAAAAAGTATACCGAAAGACGTAGCAGGATGGGTGGGATATGATGCTACAGGACCCACTTTTTAGAAATTTCAAGAAATTTTGATACCAGAAATTAAGAATGCCTTGAAGAAACGATCAACCGAAATTGATCGAACTTGGCTACATGTGCCCTCGGGGACTCCTGGTCAACCAGCAGTGACACTCACCAAGTGGTATAAATGTAAACGTCTTCAAATTGAATATTAGCATCATTTAAAAACAGATAAATTGGCAGCGTGGACCAGACATGCCCGTTTCGGGTATTAACCCTCATCAGTGATCCTAAATCTAAACAATGTAATATGCCAAAAAGTATGAAAGTTACTATGTCGAAAAAGTATACCGAAAGACGTAGCAGGATGGGTGGGATATGATGCTACAGGACCCACTTTTTAGAAATTTCAAGAAATTTTGATACCAGAAATTTAGAATGCCTTGAAGAAACGATCAACCGAAATTGATCGAACTTGGCTACATGTGCCCTCGGGGACTCCTGGTCCACCAGCAGTGACACTCATGTTATGCTGACCTGCTTATTTATACAGACATGTCGTTTTCATACAAGATATTGAATTAAAGTTGTTTGCATACCCAAGTAAATGTTCATAGACATTTATTTTTTCCTTTTAAATTAATGCCAAATTTATGTTGCTATATTTTTTTCTTGTTAAATTTTGCCTATACTAAACGACCACATTATAGATCTTTTACAGTGAAAGAGGGGTATCTCCAGAATATGTTTGTCTGTAACACAGACTTGAATGAGGCAACTTGTGCAATCAATGTTCATAACATATATCTTGAAAACGTTTTTTTATAAAGGGAATACCAGGTATACAAATGACCAGAGCCACGAACGGCGATATCGGCCTAAAGTTTTCGTATATTTTCAAACACAGACAATGTTTCTAAATTATCAACAAAAGGAAAGGAGAACATTTTGTCTTTCGAAAACGTGCGAAGTTACAAGATTCCGGACATGTCTTAAGAAGATATAGAGCCCAAAACCAAGCCAGGATTGACATTTCCGGTATTTTTGTGAGATATCATGAAATTTGATCGATAATTTCGTATAGGGCCGGACATTCTACCAAAAAAATAATTATATTTAAATATTCTTTTATTATACCTGTGATTATTTCGATGAAGATTTTTTTGGTAGAAGGTCCGGTCGTAGTCGAAAATTAAACTTTTATGAGTTCTCTGTTGGCACATTTCTTGACAAATTGTTCATCAAAGATGGTTAGAACGTCATGAAAAAGACTTCCCAGAAGATGAAAATGAGAAGTTGTATTTCAAGATAGGTAGTAGATGATCTGAAAGCTTTTAAAATTATGTAAAATTTTATAAATTTGGCTGTTGATTACTTTTACACCTATTTCAAATTATTCCAATCCTTCAGAAAACTGCTCCATAGTAGATAATGTTTGTGACGTCATTTATACCAATGACGTCATCAAAATTGACGTTTATGAATTTCCTGAAATGTCAAGTTGTGCACTCGAGTAGTTACGATACATATTTTCGTTATACTTAAATCTTTTGAACCACTCTATGTCTTCCCTGTATATATCGGCATGTATACACGTGATGCTAAGAGGAAAAAAATAAGAGAATAAGGCCAAAAAAAAAAAAGATTTCGTTTGACGGGCACCGCCGCATTGCCTAAAAACCGACCGCATTTCCGATTTTTATCGCGTGTTTTACCATAATTTTAAAGTAGTCAATTGAACATCGTCGTGCTCATACAAATTGTTTGTTTACATATTCTTTACTTCACTAAATATATAAATTGTAAAGCTGTAACTCAATACTTGTTTACATAAAATAGTATTATTTACCCGAGCTGTCGTATTCAATTGTTGTTTGTACGGTAATCGCGACCACGCGTATATTCCATATCACGGACGAGGTAACGTAACGTAAAATGATACTTGACTCTGTTGTGATAATCTGCAAGAACATTATTCTTTATTAAATTATCTAATTTATCAGAAATTTGAAAACGTTTTTGTTTAGAACTCACCGTTTAAGTCAGATTGATCAGCCGGGAACGCCGGTGACGGGATCGAGGGGAGGGGCAGAAATACTAAACGATCATAATTTCGATTCGGATAAACTAGTCAACTAAACCCTAAGCACATCGCAGATACTTTAAAATTTCCGAGGGATAGAAATTCAAATTTGCAAACAACTTGCTCAAGTCCGACAGTGAAAAGGGATGACGAATCGATCAGGATACCCTTGTGTAATCGTTGTTAAAATCAAGGACTTAAATACTGTTTATAAGTCCTTGTTAAAATTTAAACTAAATTGTCAGACATGCTGTGATCGGGAAGGCAAACTTGCTCAATGGGACGACGGTCTTTTCCACTTGGACTTTAAACTTTCCTCACGAAAGGGCCATTCCAAAAATGATCCATTTTCGAAAAGCTATGCATATGCATGCATTATGCATCAGACGTTAGCACATTTTTTTTTTGTCGCGAGATTCCCAATTTGACCATTTCCAATGAATAATTTACAGTACATTTTTGCATGGATCACAGAACAGCCAAGACCAAACTTTCAGCCACCTTTCCTAAATTTTATGTGTGCACGGATGGGCAGCTTCATTTTCAGCTTTGTTGATATTAGGGAAGACATTTTGTACAAATTTTATTACATCAATTTGTACCCATTGACTGACCAATTTTACGGAGGAACGCATACACAAGTACCTTAACGTAGATAAGATACGTAAGTGGACGTTGGAGATTTAAATCTCAGGCGCAGATGTCGGAGAAAAATCAATATTGTATCAAAATAGCAAAGGACTTTTCAATTGTCAGTGAACAGAAGAATTTTGTGCCTTAGAGTTCTGACTGGCCATGTACAGAAAGCTGTGATCTCTGTATTACTGCTCCTGGTGTAGATCTACGTTACAACGTAGATACGAGAACAGAACTTTTAATAGATTTAAAAAACAAAAAAATGGACGCCGTAGAATAATGGCACCAGGGCGCAGCGAGTTGCCGATTTTATGGGCCATTTTCTATCAGAATGGGCCATCCCAATCCCTGGACATGTTTCTTTGTATTTTCCCTACTCTTTTGCCGACGACAAGGGTCAAATTTTCGGTCTAAGCACTGAGCAACAATTACGAGTTTCACTCACTTAGTTGCACCTGAAAGTAGTTCACAAAATGTTAACGTCATTTGAAGTTTTAACCTTACACAGGGCAACGGTTAGAGATTGGTGATCCTTTTTAGCATAAATAAGATGTACACCATACATGTATTTAGTCTACATCTTCATACTGGTCTGCCATAGGACATCGTCTGTCATATGATACATATAATAAGTGTGACCAAATCACAGAATATCTAGCAAACTTCAGGTATGGAAATGCAATAAGTATATTACAGGAAGACGTTGGGTTATCTTGTTATGGGTTATCTTGTTAATCAATGTACTAAACATTACCACTTCATACTATACTTAAGTTTTGATGTATTTTCAGCATCAAAACACTTGAATTAGAAATTTGGTTAAAGATAAATTACAAAAAATGTACATTCATCATATTTCACGTTTGCAAAAAAAAAAAAAAAAAAAAAAAAAAAAAAAACCTGCCTCCCTCACTTTTTTTTCTAAAAAAGTGCCCGTCAAACTAAACATTAATTTTGTATGGCCTAATTTTAAAATCTTTTAAAGAAGGCATATATAATGTATGTGGGATTTTGGGAGTTTCGGTTCATTTGTTTGTTATATATATGTATGTTATTTCCTAAAATGTTCCTAAAACGGGAATAAAATATGTAAACAAAAAATGCATCGGCTTTCTACAATTATCCCATACGATAGTAAGAGAAATTAGAAGATAAGGGGTAGAAAACGTGATTGAAATAATGAGAATTCGAAACATAAAAGAAAGACGTTATATGAATGCAGCATAAAGAAGCAAAATAGATCGACACCCAGGAAGAAACATTTATGATCTAATTCTTTTAAAGAGGAAGTGGGGATTTTTGAAGACAAAAAATAAAAAAGATAGAAAACTTGAAATCAAATGATTAATTTGAAATAAATGATTGACGAACGATATCGAACCAGCGAATTTTGATTGAGGTTCAGACTATGCTGGATCAATTCTCTGTCCGTTTATTTTGATGTAATATAAAGTCCAGCGCCCAATATAATGGATAACAGGGGATAGGAGACCGTGATATAATAATTTATTCAAAGATACCATTTTCCTGAAAATAAATTTTATTGAAAACGAAAAATTTATTCCGACGGGTCTGGGTTGAGAAAAAAAAAAAAAGAGACATAAAAAGTTTTATTTGAAAATATGCAGTAACGATCATAATATTGTCGAATTTGTAAAATTAAATCTCCATATACCTCCGTTATAAAAAGACAATACATTGTAGGTGGCGCCAGCGAAATGAATAAGAGCTGCGGACCCCAAATTAAAAATGACGTTTTCAAACGGCTATAGCAGTGAATGTATGCGTTAGATTCGCCTGAAAATTTGAATTTATACAAATGAGAACGTAAACTTTAATATGAAAAGAAAGATTTTGCATTTAAAGATTTTGTAAAATTAATTAATTTTCAAGGACACCGTACTGTTATAAAAGCTTTATCATCAAGTTCTGAAAACAAAAATCACATCATTTAAAAATGTTGACCGCAAAAAGGGGAGAGTCTAGAACATGCTCCCCTTCTCGCCCTGGCCTCATCCCTCCCTTTAGATTCGCCAATCATCCGATATTGCAAAAATGTGAGAAAAAAATTTTGATTCTTAAAAAGTACGCGAACGCTGCAATTCATAACATTCGAACATAAATCATCTTTGCTACAGTCCATCGATCCAGAAATTAATAATGTTGTGCATCTATGACATCGTTTTGTCACATTCATGGTACTGTTCTGGCAGATTTGGATCAGTGGTTTTCTTATTCGTGTAACGTACCTAAGTTTTCATTCCTCTAAGCGCGAATCATTACGTATATGTATTCGTATTCCATACCTCGATCTCTATCTTGATCACATTAATACACGCTGTATTATTGTAACGATAGTAGCAGCCATCGTCGCTATCGTCTCTAAAATATCCAACTCGCCGACTATCGATTCTATCTCTGAGAATCGATTAATCGGAGTAAATAGATCTACACCTCTTTGAAAAATGTTCTCTCTTCACACAAAATGACACTAAAAATGTATCAGAATGGGAGTCATGGCAACGGATTCTAGTTTACTTATGGAACGATTATCGCTGACGATCGATTGTCGGTCGTTGAATGGCCAGCGATGAACATTACTAATCGATGTTGAAAATCAAACGCGATTGTCGCCGACATCGCTGATTACCGGTTTGTCCGATTTAGTATCTTGGTTTTGATAAATTCGTGCATTTCCCTTTTATACTATTATTTTTTTCCCAGTACTTCAAAGTACATACTAGTGTATGACATTTTCTGTTGCATGGTATTCAAGAAAAAGAAGCTTGAACGAATTGATAGGGTATCCATAGTAGTTGTGATCGAAAGTGCTTTACTCAATAAAACAATTTTATTCAAAGAAATAATGATTTGGTGTTTATTTCAATTCATTGTTGGTTGCAACATGAAGAAAATAAATGTTTTAAATTTTCCGATTATAGTAATAATGGGTTATGCCCATCCGATTATTTCCGCTTATCGATTATGATTTAACATCCGATTGCCCAACACTTATACTAGTACTAGCACATACACGTGAGAAGAGTCACACGTATTTCTCTAATCAATAATTATATATGTCATGATAAGAACGGGAGCATGAAAAGTAATTTAAAATACGAAATATTCAAAATGCAACCATCGTTTTTTTCTCTATATTCAAAGTCCGCTACCCTTGACCCGAAT
Organism: Pinctada fucata; assembly: GCA_028142955.1. Classification (NCBI taxonomy): domain Eukaryota; kingdom Metazoa; phylum Mollusca; class Bivalvia; order Pterioida; family Pteriidae; genus Pinctada; species Pinctada fucata. Next base: position 44,184,100 of record AP027104.1, on the reverse strand, counting down.
GGGACCCTTCGCTTTTATGTTAGAAATATCCCGCCCCAAAATTCCTGTATACGCCACAACCTCTGCAAATGGGTATTACACACTGATTTTAGAAGGAAAATCATGCAATGAATTAAGACATTATTTTCCTCATTTTTCAACTCGAGTTTTAGCTGTACTTATTTATATTGAGTCATTGACTCGTATGCACCGAAGTGTACGGAAGGGGGTTTCAATTTAGCCGATGTATTATCTCTGTCTAGTCCAGCAACTGACCGCGAAATTGGATTAAAAATTGATACGTGTAATTTGAGCCTACTAGTTTATAGGAACAAATTTGAAGTACTTATAGATGTCAAATTGAGTCACATCAATGTTCATCTTCATACATCGCATAAAGTGGTGTATCTACGGCAAAATTAAGTGGATGCTTTAATTATCTAGATCTGCAGCAGATATAGAACCGTGTTTTGATGTTGTACAGGGGTATTCACTTTTGATTGGAGATATTCTGACAACTTTATTACGAGAAAATCTTTGAATTTAACGGTATTTCAGAAATTTTCGGAAAAAATGAAGAAGCATGTATACATGGTATTCCTTTGTCTGATCTGATACAGCCGAACACTCTTCTAGGACAGTTTGAACGTATCGGATCCGTGATTCATAAAGATGGTAAACATGAAGTCTTTCTTTGTTTTTTTTTTTTTCATATAATCATAAATAATGACATCAATTTCTTGTGGATCGATGCAGCTTACATCTTACGCAATTTAAACGAATACAAAAAGTAAAAGTATTACATTGAAGACATGCATACTGTAGTTCCAGGACGAACATTTTCAGCCTGTGATTTCGAGCAAAGGCAAAACAAACACGGATTGTACATAATAGATTGTACACATATTGTATTTATAGAAATTTTCAAAATATGTTTCCTTTAAATTAATATTTCACACATTTTCTCAATGTAGAAATATCTCTTATCACTTCTAATACTTAGTAATTCATGGTACTTGACCTGACATTATGCGACGTCATATGTGAAAATGACGTCAAATGACGTCGCAAACGATATACCATACCCTCAATTCACATTAAAATATTTTGCTTCAGCAAGGTCGTAAATCACAAAGTTGGCCAGTTCTGAAGTGCTGAAATATGGTATTATCAAAATATAAAAGATGAACGTTGTGGCAAATTAGGCCGATTTTGCCGTTCGTGGCTCTGGTCCTTTGTTGCTGTACATTATCAAAGATCAGTAACCATTAATCAGGGTTTTGGCACATAGTGCTCTCCCCTTCGGGTCGTGCACTATGTGCCAGAACCCTGACTACTATCTTGGCATAGTGAACACTAAACCTAACACTATTTTATAATTAGTCTCCAATATGTATATAGTGGAAGGACATCGAACATCTTTATCTTCCCTAAAATTTCAACAACACATTTTTATTATGGCAAATATCAATTATATGGAAGAATATGAAAATAATTTACTATCTAGAATGATTTGCTCGATGTTATTTCTAGATCGATACACTTTAGATATCAATTAGATATATTTTTACCCTACGTATTATTCTGCTGAAAGCATCACTGATGGGAATTTAATTTTCGAAACACGTGTCTGGTGCATGTAAATTGGTTTAGAATTTTCGTCAAGAAGGTAGAGAGTTGGAACCCTTCGACATTATTAATATAGACACTTATTTCACGTTGCAGTGTGGAGCAGTTAAAATCGTTCCCCATGGCCTGATGTTTGTCAAGTGTATTAATTACTTCTTTCCAGCTCTGTCACCTGAAAGAAGCTTTGTTTTGGCCTTTTATCAATGTGACATCATATGTATATTTTTTTTGCTATTTCGGAAACTAGCCATTTTACCTATAAATATCATCGAAATTAAAGGAGTTTAACATCTTAGCACCATCCCTCCAATGCTTTTTTGAACATAGATTTTATTTGGATATGCTACTGAATCGACCCTACAGGAAATTTGGAGCCGCGCACTCTCTGTAATGTAAATGTAAAAATCTAACTTCAAAAAATTAAAAAGGGCGCTACTGAAATTATATTTGGTGGCTCCGCAGAAAGCATCACTGATGAGAATTTAATATTCGAAACACGTGTCTGGTGCGATTAAATTGGTTTGGAATTTTCTTCAAGAAGATAGAGAGTTGGAACCCTTCGACATTATTATTCAGATACATGTACATTTTATCTATTTCCATACAATTTGTAGGAAGCACAGATCGTTAGTAGCCTGTCTGCCCCATTCTAAGAAAGAAAATATTTAAATTTCTACGTTTCAACACTCCTGGCAACTTCGGACAGTTATCTGCTGCCTTAAACAGCAAATGGTGTGTTTATCCGAAAATTGTGACACAACCAACTGTTAACCTGATACATATTGGTCTCTTTTAGTGTAACAGACATGAGCTAATACATGCTCTGTCGTCAATACCAGTTAAGCACTTGAAATCTATCTTGGATGAAGCAGACTGAGGTTTCATTCTTAAGAAACACTGATTGATTCAGACTTAATAGCATTGTCTCATTCGCACAGTATAAACTTTATCCTATAGTGAAAAACACCTCCCCTAAAAGACGATTCATTAAAATCCCATTTATTAACAAAGGTTTTGATCTTCTAAACATCTCTAATATTTTTCGGGATCATGGCGTACAAAGTACCATTCCTCAATATTTTGAAAATTTAGAGCCACCTCTTATTTGTTATAAGTACAAGAAACCTATTCGAAACTTTGTTTTTAACTATTATAAAGTTACATCGGATCCTGACATACTTGAATCGTGTCCTGCTTCTTGAGAATGTGCAACTTTATTTGGATATGATACTGAATCGACCCTACAGGAAATTTGTAGCCGCGCACTCTCTGTAATGTTAATGTAAAAATCTAACTTCAAAAAATTAAAAAGGGCGCTACTGAAATTATACTTGGTGGCTCCGCTGAAAGCATCACTGATGAGAATTTAATATTCGAAACACGTACTTTTTCGACATAGTAACTTTCATACTTTTTGGCATATTACATTGTTTGATTTGATTTAGGATCACTGATGAGGGTTAAATACCCGAAACGTGCATGTCTGGTCCACGTTGCCAATTTATCTGTTCTTAAACATGTTAAATGATGCTATTCAATTTGAAGACGTTTACATTCTAAGTATCTCTACAAACCAGCTGGCCATGTTCTTACAGGTGACTTTTCAATTATCCAAGACAGACAGCTCCGTGGTCTTCTTAAAAAAGGACCTAAGTATAGAATCCCATCCAAGATAGATTTTGTCAAATGCCGTGAGGTGCTTACGGAAGCCTTAGATAATTATACGAAAAGATGGTGTAAATCAGAAGGAGTCGAACCGCATGCTCTGAATGACTGGAAAAACCTCATTTGAGATATAACGGATATTCGAATAGATAACCTCCATAAAAACTCTCATCTTTTTCAAAATCCACGTTCCAAATCAGAAAGATATTTCAAATCCAAACTAAGTAAATAACATGAAAATTATGTCTTTGCACCAGCTGATAAAGCAGCCAACAACACCATTATCATTTGAAAACGTTACTATATATCAACTTTGGTTTCGGAACTTTCGTCTACTTATACATATATCAAAAGCAATGAAAGTGCATCTAACATTTTCAGCAAGCATAACAGTGAACTCTCTTCATTCAATATCTCTATTTCTAAATTGGATCTCCCAGCACTATATTGCATACCGAAACTGCACAAGTCTCCTTACAAATTTCGATTTATTGCTAATTCTAGTAGCTGCTCCACTACAATTTTGTCTAGAAATCTGACGTCAGCACTTACGGCTATTAAAGAACACATAACTAGATATTGTGAAACGGTTCTAAACAGGAACGATATATATATTTGTTTTGGTCTATTAAGAATTCAGGGGATGTGATTGACAAAATGAAATCTGGAAATTTCCAAGCCAATACGATTTCTTCATACGACTTCTCTAATATGTACACCACAGATTTATTTTATACACTTATGAAAGAGAATTTATCAAATATCTTCAAAAGCAAAGAAAATTTGATGATCTGAAATGTTTCAATAATACTTCTAGGTATCTGAATGATATTCTAACCATTGACAATCCTGCTTTTGAATTATATAAGAATGAAATTTATCAACAAGAATTAACACTTAACAAGGCAAACGTTACAAATACAGAAACACCATCTTTCGACCTAAATATCAAAATTGTAAACGGAAAGATTCATACAAGTGTATATGACAAAAGGGATGATTTTGGATTCAACATAGTAATTCCCCTGGCTTGGCGGTGATGTTCCAAGATTACCGTCTTACGGCATTTACATATCACAGCTCATCCGGTACGCTAGAGCATTTACTGATATTTTGGATTTTCACAGTAGAAATTTACAAATTACCAAAAAACTTTTAGGTCAAGGTTTCCGCTTTCATAAACTAGTTAAGACTTTCTGGAAATTTTACTAAAATTACAGTCAACTTCTTTTAAAATTCGGATCTATACTTGCAACAGAGTACATTACTATGGGTATTACACAACCTGTCTTTTATGGTGATATGATAAACAAAATAAAAAGGATCAAAGGTAGGCAGCATAACCATCGAAAATGCGTCAGAATCATCAAACGCCTTTTATACCGTGGGTATGATCCTAATGTCACCAGACGGACACTAGGCTTGGTACTTGACCAATCTACAGTCTTGTACAAGCGCATCCTTGAGACTTGCACTCTGACTGACTGTGACGACGGGACTCTATGACGGGCCCTGTCCAAACCTCTTTACAGAAGACAGGGCCCCGACCACCTGTCCTCTCTGAATGTCAGTCGGACTCCTTGGGTGATTACATACATGAGCTCGATACAGCCGGCAGAGCACGGACTATTATGCATGCCCTCTTTTTATATCCATTTACATGTTCATCTGTGCTTCTGGGGCCTCTACGTTTCGCGGTCTTGTTTGTGTGAAGTCATCTTACAGTGATGAGGTTGTTTTACACCACAATTGTACGTTCATCGAGACCTCTGGGTAACTCGAGAAGTGAGAGGGTTGTGCGCATGTAATCAAGGATAACCACACCATTTGCTACTTGAGTGACAAATGGCCGTCCAAAGTCTGCACCGGTCGCCCATTGGTCTCGTCGGTTTATGTGTCTTATAGTCGTTTGTGTTTGATGTTTACATGTCGTGTGTCTCTTTTCCGTCTCGTGCTGTACTCGTCTTTTGTGTTTTTGCATCGGGTGTTTTTGAGTTTTGCTGTTGATGCTTCAACGGGGTCTTGTTGGAGATCTCCTCCCTTCCTTCATGAATGGAAAGAAAACCTTCTTCATTCTGAGTTAAAGATCCTGACAATAATTACAACATCACTCACAATAGAGCACCAAATTGAGCATCGACGGACCCCTAGCAAACAAGAGGAGAGACCAGATGCCCGGGAGGATTAAGCATCCCCTGTTGGCTTCCCGCACCCGCCGTCAGTGTTCACGCACGAAAATGAAAACAATATATAAAATACATGCACTGTCTGAGGTAAAGTCTATATAGAAAGTGCCATGGCGACAATGTCAGGGAAAATAATCAAAACACTTATTCACGGGCAGGAACATGTTATGTCGCCTTACAGATACACTCATACAGAAAGATATGCATAGGCAGTATATGCAATATACTAATGATAAATATCAAGTCTATATCATGCTCCTCTGGTAGTGTCATGTTCACGAATTCAATTTTGGACTTTTTATTATTTTTCTAAAATTAGTCCGTTGTCAATCCATGTTAGGCAAATTATGTCCGTTGTCGGCTTTGATATTTCAATGGACGGAATGATACTTATAATTAAAATTAATCAAAACCGTGATATACTGTAAACAGTTATCAATACACATAATTTAAATTTCAACCAATTTAGAATAAAGACTGATTTGCCTAGAATTGAATTCGTCGAATCATCCGTTTTGTTAATATATCCATAACGTTAAATCTTATTCGTCCCCTGGGATGTGGGTAAAAAGCGTTAAATATAAATGGAGGCGAAAATTTGACTGTGTACAGTATCTTACTTTATAAATGTATTTTAAACCGATGTAGTGTAGTCGTTTTCTCATAGGAAAATTGGCTATATAGTGGGTTTCTTCCCCCGGGAGATATTCCGCATAAGACTTTCCGCTATATATAAGCATGGATTTTCCACATAGAGAAGAAATGATATTAGTATATAACCATTTTCCCCATGTTAATAATTTCGCCGGATTTTGTTTACCTTCAAATAATGCAAAATACATGGAAAAATGCTCGAATGGTCTTATATATATACCGGTATATTGCACCCGACGTCTCCTCTTAACCCACAAATAGTCTCTATCACTCTTGGGAAGTTTACTTAGTAATTCGACTTTTTATCATCGGTTCTGCAGAAGAAATTCGACATTTTGAAAAGTTTACAGACTGACGGAAGACAGATGGTATGCTGTAATAAAATAGTGTACGAGTCTTCCGCTTAGTTGAGCTTTGAATATATGCATTATGGACACTCTTTTAATAAAGATGCTTTTAAATAATTACAAAAAGTAAACAGAGCAGGAAAAAATTACTCTTCCAGGACACTTGATCCTACTTTCATTTGTAGAATATGTTAGAGGTTTCTGGGAAAGGGGGGGGGGGTAGACAAACACATCTATTGAGTTTTAGACACATTCAAATATTCAGACAAACATATATATACCGACGTACACATTCATCAACAGATACACTCATACAGAAAGATATGCATAGGCAGTCGGATAGACAGGTAGACAGACATACACAGATGTACTCACACACATGCACACAAAAACAAGACATGTATTGACTTTGATTTCAGTAAATCCTAAATTTGTCACAGCATGCAACACAGACAGAAAATCAGACTCAGCCAGAATCAAGCAGAAAGGCACACATAGTCAAGCAACCACAGAAAAACAGACACAGGGAGACACAAAAACAGATGCACACCCAAAGACAGACACTGATCAAAACACAGACATGCACATCCTGAAAGAACATCCTGAAAGACATACACAAACATGTGCAAAATGACAGACACAGGGACATACACACAAACAAACGGACAGACAGGTATGCCTATAGACAGACAAACACTCAAAAGACAGACAGATGCACTCACAGACAGACACACATGCTAACAAACGCGGTCAGAAAGTGCCATGGCGACAATTTCATGGAAAATATTCAAAACACTTATTTACAGGCAGGAACATGTTATGTCGCCTTACAGTACCATTGTCAGAGGTATTTAAAGTTCTGCTCTTAAAACCGTCCGTTGACATTATGCCACATGTGAGGATATGAACGAAACCATCCGTTGTCGTAACAATGACCATGAGTAGAAAGTATGATTTTCATATAAACGTTGAAATTTTAGCAGTAAAACACCCAAAAATTCAATTGGGGATAGTGATAACACTAAGCTATTGGTTTATGTGCTTTTCTGGTACTGAAATATAGTTTGAAAAGAGGAGATCGAGTTGACGTCCTTTGATCACCATGTCTGGCACATGTGTTATCCTTCCTTTTTCTTGAAATCTATGGATATTCAGGTTTATTCAGGCTTATTCCATAAAAATACTAATGATAAACATCAAGTCTATATCATGCTCCTCTGGTAGTATAATGTTCACGAATTCAATTTTGGACTTTTTATTATTTTCCTAAAATTAGTCCGTTGTCAATCCATGTTAGGGAAATTTTGTCCGTTGTCAGATGTCCGTTTGTGTATGTCTTTCAGGATGCACTCACAGACAGACACACATGCTAACAAACGCGGTCAAAAGAACTCTTATATTTGTAACAAATAAGAGGAGGTTCTAAATTTTCAAAATATTGAGGAATGGCACTTTTTACGCGATGATTCCGAAAAATATTAGGATGTTTAGAAGATCAAAACCTTTGTTAATAAATGGAATTTTTATGAATCGTCTTTTAGGGGAGATGTTTTTAACCAAAGAATATAGTTTATTTTGTGCTAATGCAACAATGATGTTCAGCCTGAATCAATCAGTATCTCTTAAGAATGCAACCAGTGCTTCATCCAAGATAGATTTCAATTGAACTGCTGGAACTGAAGAGAAAGCATGTAGCAGTTCATCACTGCCGCCGTTGCGTGCAATGATCAGTAGATCTTTCAGGGTACGATGTACTCTAGGTCTTTTTCTGAGTTTTGTTTCGCCTTTTACCGTGAGACCTATGCTTCCGTTTAGTATTAGGGCGGATTGAAAAGACATTAATATTTGATGAGGTCGAAGAAATAGAGAACACGTAGTGCTGAACTTTTTTAAGGTCAAGGTCGCCTTTTTTGCTGTATTTCCATACAAAACTTGATAACATACATCAAGCTTACAGAGATGGTGAAGACAAATGCGACAAGAATTACAAATAAAAACAAATTAAACTCTTAAGGTCAAGACCATTTTTAAAAGTCAAGGTCGTCTATTCAAGGTCAAACGTATGACAGATGCAATATATTTGAAGAAGGCCAAAATATCACATACACATAGTTTGTTAGATAATTCTACTGGCCCGGCAAAATTTCTACTAGAATCGGGAGTCGGGCTCATAAAGTTTTGTGAAAATTGCTGGCTAGACAGTGTTGCTTTCTAAGCTTGACATAAAACGTAACATAATAGTTTACTAAGAACAATTATTGTGCATTTATTGCAAGAGTTCTTGTAAAATATACAAACTGTTTTAATCAATTCATACAACATTGTCAAATCTGTTGTTACGATTTTAATAATTATGCTATTCATTTGCAGAACAATACGATATATATATTTGGTCAAATTAAATGCATTTGTGGTCCCTTTGGTGAGATGGAGGACTTAAATTAAAGTACTCTGACGTTGCACTCCCATACAGACAAGTATGACAATTGTTGAGAGAGTTGCGATGGCGTAGTATTTGCCAACTCGCTGTAAGTATAACTTCTGGTTTTTCGTGTAATCTACGAACGCAAAGGTCGATATAATTTTCCAAAAGGTCCATTCAACGCTTGATCGAAGTTTAGACATAATGTGCTCATTCGCAGTTATCACACCTCCACGGAAAGGAGCGATAAGATGGTGACTAATAGGGTAGGCAGGATCACCGTACAGACTGTAATTTGTTCTACCTGGCATGGTCATGTGACGTTCCAACAAAGGAAGAAGCACGCTCTCTCGTTGCTTGGATGCGTCGTGCCGTCTTGTTTCCATAGGGCCGAATAAAGGATCCCGGACCTAAAGGCCCCTTTTTTGATCACTCAAAAATCGAAGAATTCAATGTCATTTGTATGACTTTTTACATAAAATGATAAATTGACCATTCGTGTATTAGATAACTATTAAGATTTCGCTTATATTCAAAGATTTTACTATGTGTGATGTCTGTTTTGTATGTATGTTTTTTGTTCATATCTTTTCTGTACCATGTCATATTGGTTTATGAGAAAATAAATTATCGTATCGTGACAGGGTATTTGGCAAGTCCGGATAAATCGCCATCGATTCCGGCCTTGAATATTGTTTTATCAATACATATGCATGAGAGGGATCGAACAAATTGTCACATGATCACATATTTTGTGAACACGACCAATCAGGTAAAAATCAATATATGCTAATGAATCGATACTGTCGGTTGCGTGATATCAGAGGTGTGGCTTTATGTTAATGTGTATACTTTTGATGCTACTTTTTTCGTGGGTTTTCTCTGATGTGAACATGAAGGCAAATTGGAATGGCTAATTCCTTCTCAGGGAGATAAATAAGTATCTGTCTGTTATTTTTCTGAATTAGCCATTCTTACATGCATCCATGCCTAATTTTGAAAAAAATTTATCAGACATAGTTCAAACAGTTTATACGGTCAGTTCAATAAATTGTGAAAATTTTGAAAACCAAATTTTTAGCCTTTCCTAAAGGTCCGGGATCCTTTTCTACGATACCGTTTGGAATAAAAACTGACTTGAACTTGAGTCCATGGGTTCTCTTATGCCCACTGTATACAATCTGTTGATTCTCAGACGGTCTGCAGATTGGACGAGTAGTCCCATATATAAATCCCCAGCAAATTTCTAGCGGTGCTCCGATATCACTGATAGCATCTGTATAAACACGCAACAATTGTAGTCTAAGAAAGCTCTGATTCAAAGGATGCAATCGATGTGAATGTTCATCATAGAGGAAGTCAAATATTCTATTAGAAATAAAGGATAATTCAGATTTCGAGCGGCTGAAAATTGGTATCAAATCGTCAAACCTGTTTGGATATGACAGTCTTCGTAAAGTTACTCAAAGTCTTTCAAGCTGTGCCTTATGCGCAGATAAGTTTTTCTGGAAGTTTGAGTGCAGTACATAAAGGAACAATGCCATCCTTTTCAAATCTAAACTGAGTTCAGAACTGCTCGTCACTGAACTCCGATATGTTCATTCTGCTATTACTGTAGCGAGAAGAAGAGGGTAAACACGACAAAAGCAACAAATCATCGTCATCATCGATTTTACTTGCTAGTCTCATGTCATCCATCTTTAGTTTATCTCTGTAGTGTATGACGTCATTTTACTTATTTAAATGAAAACTGCGCGAAACTTGACGTTTCACGTCATGCTACACGTAAAAAATCTCAACCAAAATTACGTGTACAGCAACGTGTGTTGTTCGTGTATTTAGAAGTACACGTACGTGTTACACGTACGAAATCTCAACCTCTCTATTATATCAGTAGAAACATACGGTTGGTGGGTTGCATTTCTGATTCGGAATGCAACAGTTACTGTTGTTAAATGGAAAGTTTTCTGTAAGTCTTTAAAGTATGACTACTCTGAATTTTATCCTTCACGTTGGGTAATTATGGATGGTGATAGACTTGGAAATACTGAAAATGAGCGCAGACACTGGTTGGGCGGTATGTAGATGGTAATTCATGCGATAAAAGTGGAAGTCCCTTGTAAGTGCTTTGATAATTCAAAATAAGAGCTTCCAATCATGACCCCATATCCAAGATTAAAACAGAAAATTGTGATAAAATAATTTCAAAAGATCAAATTGATAAAACGTGCTTACATGTATTATACAAGAATATTCCCTCCGATCATTGAACGGAGACATTTTTTTAATTTTCAATATACCATCTTCACTGAAATTATTGCGTTTTAAGCCGAATTGTATATTTAAATAGGTAAACTGCTTTACATCAATAGTATCATGACAAATATGGATAATGACCGTATACAGCACAAAATCGATAATTCAGGAAATCAGAAACCGAAGGCATACAAAATCAAAATAAAACAGGAACCAAAGCAAACAAACAAAAACATCCACCACATGAAAAGAAGCGAACTCCCGATATGGGAGTGAGACCAGGTGCCCAGGAAGAGTAAGCATCTCCTGCTTGCATGCAACACCCGCCACTTCAATTCGGTAGAACTGTCACATCCGGTTACTTCCATATCGGAAGACATAGAGTACAATCTTTGGTTGGATGGTTCAAATGGTCTATGACAGAATATCATCCACCATTCTGGAGAGTGGGACATCATAGTGTATGACGAGTTCCCCATATCGACCGTAGAACTTCCTCAGTGACGATGTTAGTCGGTAACAAACATATCCCTGGCTGAGAAGCTTATGTGAAAGACGCCTAGCTCTCAGAACAAAATCCGTATATTTGGTACTTGCTCTGGCATAGCGTATCAACTGAGATATGAACACGCCATAAGCAGGCGATGAAGGGATGTTGCTACTCAGAAAAAGAAAGTTTGTAATACTGAAATTGAAGTCGTCACGTTTGTCGTAGAGTGAGGTGTTCATGTGACCATCAGTGTCGTAGGACAACATTATGTCCAAATAGGATGCTGAATAATTTGTCTCTGCAGTTTCTTTGACTTCAAGCTCCGAAGGATAGATACTGCTCAGGTAATCCGCGAACTTTGGATTATTGATGGACAACTCATCGTCTATGTATCTGTAAGTGAAGTTGAAGTCAGAAGCTAAGTATCTTTTCCCTTCAGAGACCAAAGATTGAATTAATTCAGCTTCGTGCGAGTAAAGGAAAATATCGGCAAGGAGTGGGACACAATTGGTCCCCATTGGAATTCTGACAATTTGCTGAAAGACCTTTCCTCCAAACACCACAAAAATGTTGTCGATCAGAAAGTTTAACATCTTAATAATATCTGTTTCAGTGTACTTATTTTCAGAATCGGACTTTTCTTTTACAAAGTAGGTTTTGTCATAGTTACAGTCCTGCAACCCACTTGTTTGACAAAAAGGTGGCTAGGATAGGATGAAGGATGTAGGATAGAAAGTGGATAGAATCTTATCCTATCCTATCCTATCCTACATCCTATCCTATCCTATATCATATCCTACATCCTATCCACTTCAATCTGTAATCAAATCTTTCTTTTTTTTAATTCTAAAAGTTTTTAGCAGACAAACATACTCATTTTATTAAAATCGATCCATTTAAATGTCTTACTTGACATAATGGGTTAGGTAAATTTTAATTCAATTAAAGAAAGCTTGGAGGTTTGTTTTGATATTTTGTTTCGTTCATTACAAGTGCAAAAATGGTAATAAATCATCTAAATAATTTTCATTTTCATAAAATCCAAAAACAGCGATAATTACAAATAATGTACTTTTTATGCATGGATTTGTATCAAGTCATTTAGTTTTAATCATAATCTCGCTTAATGTGCTGAGAAGTAGATAAAGGTGGATAGGATAGGATGTTGGATAGGATGTAGGGTAGAATGTAGGATTAGAATGAGGTGGATAGGATAGGATGGGATAGGATAGAGTGGATAGGAGCTGGATGTTGGATGGTGGATAGGATAGAATTGTCAAACAAGTGGGTTGCAGTACTGTAACAACAATAAATTTGTATTTGCGATTACCGTTCTTACTTGTTAACGCATTAATAATAATTTTGCGAGTCTTTCTTTCAATTTAGAATGTGGAATTGTAGTGTAAAGTGTCGAAAAATCAAAGGCTTTGATCGAATGGACTATACTAAAATGAGTGGATTTCAGATGTTCTAAAAGTTACTTCGAATTCTTTGAAATCCACATCTGGTTGATACCACTGCGAGAAAATACTGTCGAACAATACTTTTGAAGCACAGATTTGATTTCAGATAATACTTTGGTGAGTGAGATCGATACAGATTTGATAGAACATTTTGAGGAACCAGCGATGAAACGTTGTTTGTACGGATTCTTGTGCATTTTAGGTATGCAGTATAAGTATGGTAAATCTAAATCTAAATTTTTAGTGTCGAAGCCAAAGGAAACAAGAGCTGATTTGTGATTATCTATTATTTCAGAGGCAGAAAGGTGTGTTGGGGTGTAAGTGGGATTTCCAGGTGTCGAATTTAAACCCAACTCTTTGACCAGACTGTCGAAATAGTACTTTTTGCAAGTAAATGTGTAATTATTTGAGGCTTTGTCCGCTGGTGTGATGACATAATGTTCTTGGAGGTAGGTAAGCTCTATGATAACATCAGGGTCTTTAAATATAGACTCGAATCTTGTGTTCACAGTTGATTTTAATCGGTAAATTCTAGATAAAAGTAACCCTCTGATTGATTTTATCCATTCGGAAAGGTCGTCGAGCTGTACATCCTCTTTCATTGCCCAACGTCTTGCATATTCCTCACGAGAGTCCATGATGATTTTGACATTTTTGTTCCATGTAAAGGACATACTTTCTCTGTATTTGGGACCCTTTTTTAACAATTCTCTCAACTTGTCGTTCTTGACTATACTAAGGTCGCCAGTAATACCGTGTCCACAAGGAGAGTAGTTGAATTCCGATGAAGAACATTCGCAAGGAAGTGGATGTAGTGAGGGATTATTTAAATCAATACACTGCAAGAATCGTTTGTAATAAACCCTTTTACTGTAACTTCGTTCCTGTACCTAGCGCATGCGCGCAAACACTTCTGGACGGCAGCTTAGCGACTGTTAACAACAATGGTTTTTGATTGTGTTGTATATCAATGTTTTAATCGTCAAAAAGAAGCTGCAAAGGAGCGGGGGTTAAGTTGTTTTCGTTTCCAAAAAAATAAAAGGAAAAGGAAATGCTGGGTGAGGGCCATAAACCGTGTCGACTGGGTTCCAAACGAATTCAGCCGGATTTGTTCGGACCACTTTTCAGAAGGTTGGCACAGCGATGATCCTGCTGATGAAAACTATGGACCAACCATTTTTATGTATAAGAATGCCCAGACTTCCCATTGTTAGAATGTCAGCGACACAACAGGTTGTCCAAACGTAATCTGCAAAAGGTATTTCACAGATTCTATGTCAATAAAGCCTGCAATAATAAGTTAAAGTGTTCATTAATTTGTATGATACATGTACAGCATTTTTAACTATGTGAATTGTAATATTATTACATGTTAAAATTTCGGTTGACATCATTTGAACATCAAATACTACACTGATTCTATATATGCATCATGTTTTGTATGCACTGTAATGGCTTTATATAAAAATTGAACCTTGTAACACATACACAATGTTCATTAACCCCACCCCATTCCCACCATGTATTCTAAAATACACCCCAACCTTTTTTCCAAGAGTCGAACATCAGAAAGTACTCAAAACAGTGTGTCAGACTTCTGTGTCATGGAACGTTACCAGTGTCATTGAATGTTAGACATATAATTCCCCAATTTCTGTATATTCAAATTAATACTACCCTTAATGTTTAAAATCTCATATTTGATATGAATTTATCTCTGAGTCACTTTTAAACAGGAAATAACCATGCATACAATTGTTTTACAGGACCATATGCAATCTGAATCTCTAGAAAAGGAGCTAAAGCCTCCATTCGCGTTTCAATATAAAACATTAGAAACCACAGTACAACTAAAATACAACACAAGAAAAACACTTATAAATACTTCTGGTCCTCTTAACTTTTGCATACACAGAGTGCATGTATATACTGTAACTAAAATTCACTGCCAACATACAATTTAGCTATAGATAGGTTAAACTTACCCCATAATTGAGACATTACAAAAATATTCGTAGATATGGAGACTTAAACTTTAGACTAGATAATAAATAAAATGGCAGTAATTTTCACTGATTTCAGACTCTTATTTATAACCCTGCATTCTTTTATAAAAAAAGCTTTCTTTCAGTCCCTTAATCTGAGTATATGCCAAATAAATGGTTGGGATCTTATTAATTCAATTGATACGTCAACTGCTTCACAGGAGCTCAGTGCCACAACCCTCAATGATATCTCTCTCAAGTCAAAGTTAGTAGAGGAGAATGTCGTTATGGGTAATTGGAATTAAGCTACTGTGAATAGTTTTATATTTTTCACAAGAGACGTTGATCTGTTGTAAAGTTGTGCAGATAAGTTAGCATTGATTCTTTACATTTCTTTTTCATGAAATTACTACATTGGATCACACTTTCATTTTTGAAATAAATTATTAAAGGAATTCAACGAGGAGGCAAAGAGGGAGAAAGAGAGAGAGGAAAGCCATAAGAGTTTTTCTCTTGAAAATGCAGCATCCTATTGTATGCAGCCTGCAGTACATGAAGATTCATCATCTCCTGATGCAGAAGACTTAATGGCGCCGACTGATGATGTTGACATTCAAACATTTGAAGACATTGGTATAGTATTTTAGATATACTAACTTAGTACACTAACTATATTACATTTCTCATTATAAATTACAAAGAGTCTAATTTACTGATTTCTTGGTTGGAATCGATTATTATACCTGAATTGAAGGACAGAATCTTTAATGCTTTCATGTGAAGAACTCTGTGTTTTTTTTATCATATGGTACAGCTCCATCCAACCAAAAACTATGTAATACAGACATTCCTTAAATATATAGGAATATGACCCATCCCCTTGCTGAATGTACAGTAATCATGCATTGTATTCATACTATATCTTTCAGGCAATATGCATTTTACTTTAACTTTAAAGTTATAGTCTTGTGAATGGTGAGTGATAGGGCTTGCAAACTTCACAATATTGGGCTGATTTGTTTCCCAAATAGCGGCATGCGCCTATGTGTGCCAGTTCAAACTAAATTTAAATTTAGAACTTGACCAAGTGATCTTGACATTGACCTTTGACCTACGTTTAAACTGTAAGAGGTAGGGTTTTGATATCTCTTATATAGATTCCTCATGACCAGATCTTTCAATTGATATCATGACTTTTGACCAAGTGACCTTGACTTTGACCTACTTTTGAGCTATAAGGGAAAGGGCTTTGACATTTAATCACACACAGAATCTTCATGACCACAGCTTTTTTATTTTGCAATGGTATTTATTTAAATGACCTTAATGACATTTCTGTCTGCACAAAATAGCTTTGCAATCCGGCCTTACTGCTTTTGGCAGTTATTTACTTTAACTCTCTTTAATTTTCTTAGTAGATCTTTTGTAATCGCTAAAAAAGTAATGATATACATGTATTTTACAGGGCAGCAATGTGATCCTGATCCATTGATAACTAAATATGAAAGGATGGAGGCAGAACTTGAGAAAACAAAAAGGGACCTCAAACAGCAGAAATGGGCTGTCGAAAAAATTAAAGACAATGACTCCGCAACAAAATTCTACACAGGCATACCGACATTTGCTATCTTCCTATGGATATTCAAGTAATTATTTACATGATTGGGGGGGGGGGGGGGGTCACAAACTGACAGGGTATCAGCAAATTCCTTTTCAGAAATATATATGTTTTACTGTGAGCGACTTGGCTCAGACTAGCAGTGAAGCGCTTATATCTGACAGCTGAGAATTCCTCCAATACCCTGTCAGTTTTTATGAATTCTTTGGATAGTGTAAACACCTGATTTGAACGACATTACCTTGAGAACAGTGTTGACAGCATGGCAATTTAAAACTGCAATGAAACAAATTTGCAAGTTTTTTTTTATATTTATTGAACCAATCAGAATACACGTTACAAACAAAGTGTATTAGAATTAATGTTAATATCCAATCAACTGCCTCTACATTGCTTCAAAATGTTGTAATGACCTTGAAAAAGACAATCTTACCTTGAACCAAGGTCATGTTCATTATTATAAATAGATAGTTATAATAATCTAATAATAGCAGAATGTTAACCATACAAAACACTGCTGTGACCTTGAATCATTGTAACCATGACCTGGCATGAAAGCTGTGTTTTAGAGATTATTTTCATCAAATTTGACATTGAAGGATAATGTAAAATTACTGAACATAATCATGAATTAATCAATTTTCAGCTATCTTCAGCCAAAGGCAGAAAATATGACATACTGGCGAGGCAATGAGGCAGCCTGTACAGACCGACAGAGATCCACTACCACAACTTTAAGATTTATAGATCAACTGTTTGCTGTCTTACTGAGAATAAGATTAGGCAAGGTCCATTTGATATTCTGGGGGGGCTTGGGTTTTTTTCGAAAAAAATAATTTTGCTCTGAATTTTGATGAAAAAAATAAATTTGCTTATGGTGTGACAGAAAAAAATAATCTTGCTCTTACAAGTAATCTGAATTTGAAGAATAACCATAAAATTCGCTTAAAATTCCTGAAAAATTTTCGCCTCGCTTCGCCTCGCTTCGCTCGCCGCAGTTTTTATTTTTTTTTTAGATTTGGGCTCGCTTCGCTTGCCATTTTTTTTCTTCTGTAATGGCAAGTTCATATTTGAAAATATCAAATAAAGTAAAAAAATGTATATGCATGTAACTGAAGCAATTAAAATGCTTAAATACATTATCAATATAATTTATTATTATTTATAGATACATGTATCACCATAAGTGTCTAATATCATATACAAGCTTGGAAGGAGAATTTGATTAAGTTTTTCACTAGTTTTTCATTTCTACATGTAAAAACTTGCATCAGGCCCTCTTACATGTTACATGACCTTATACATGTTATATACATATTGTATACTGAAAATTACATATCACATATTGTAAAAATCTTATCTCTCTCAGTTTAGAAGTGAATACAAGTTTTACATAACAATAAAGTAATGTTTAAAGTAATTTAAGTAAAAATAAAGAATTTCTATTGAAAAAACGCAAACGTTCTTAATATATTTCACATCCATTGTAATAAAAAAAAATTTCCTTGCTCCAACTTTGCAAGAAAAAAATAATTTTGCCCCGGTCTGGGGCAAAAAAAATAATCTTGCTCCGACAAAAAACCCAAGCCCCCCCCTGAATATCAAATGGACCGTGCCTTAGGTCTTTTTGTCCAAGATGTTTCTGACAGATTTCAAATATCTACATCCTACTTTTCCAAAATTTTCACCACATGGCTTTGTCTCCTTCATGCAGAACTTAAAGAACTAAACCCGTTTCCCAGTCGCAGGACAATTGATAAGAATATGCCCGAATCGTTCAAATGAAAATATCCACGTACTAGAGTTATTATTGACTGCACAGAGTTGTACATTCAGCGTTCTTCCAGTATAGTGAATCATAGTGAAACTTTCTCTAACTATAAGCACCATACCACTGTAAAATTTCTTGTTGGTAAAACACCAAATGGAGTGATCTCGTTTGTATCAGATGCTTGGGGTGGACGAGTATCTGATAGGAATATAACCATTCAGTCTAGTCTACTTGATTTACTTGATGAAGGGGATTCATTAATGGCAGATAAAGGATTTACAATCAATGATGTAGTAAGAGAGAGGAAATTTTTCCTTAATATACCACCATTTAGGGGCATAAAAGAGCAATTTTCAACTGATGAAGTGTTTGAAACACAAGATATAGCAAGACTAAGGATCCATGTGGAACTTGCAACCTTGACCTATATAAGAATCCTAAATATATTGTGTTTGACCAACACATATGCATATATAGATTTTACAACTTACCAGACTAAAATATAACTGAAGCCCTGTAAATAAATGTATTGAAAATTTAATACATGTATATTTGTTAATTTTGTTTCTTGTTATATAAATTTGTTGAACATTAAATTGTCACTTTGTAATTTAGCTTAATTTTTCATTTCACCTTAGAGAAGCAAGCATGGAAATAGTGACCTTGAACCCATAGTTTTACCTTATTGTCAAAAATGCTCTAGTAGTTCATATGTCATATTGCATAAATTTGGGATAGATATGATTGAAGAAAAATGATGACAACTTGAAAAGCATGTTCTACAAATTCCTTGTCAAAACAAATTCTCTCGACAAATATATTGTTCTTAGGTGCCCCAGTCCACAGAACAAAGTCACACCAAGGTAAACCCATAATGGACATTTCACCCTGGACCTGCGCATAATATGGATGGTTGTGTTTGAGGCTTGGTCCCTCACTTTTATTGACCAGACAAAATGATGCATCAGCAATCATCATTATATCATTTATTTCCATATCTTTAATGATCTTTCCTTTAAAGGAATATGGACATTTGATCTCTAATATCCCCACCGATCCGTCTTCTTTATATACTCGTCCATCACTCGTTGCTCCTAAGTAAGCAAAGGTTGAGCATAGTGTAATGCCGGTCTGCTCCACTCTTACTGTACCAAACTGATTCTTTAGCATCAAGTAGTCACTTCTTGCCTGACTCTCATGGTCTATTCCCCACTGAACCTGGGGTGGTAACTTGGTATACCTAAATTGAATAATATCTATTATAGAAATGGTACCTTCAAGATAATATTTTAAAACACGAAATAAAATATCTAAAACATAAGAGTTGAATAAGCAATAAGGGGTCAGCAAATGTGATAAATTAAATTCAGTATCTTTATGACAGCAGCTTAAAGAAAATGGTTAAGGTACCTCTCAAGATCAGAACCTTCCATGACTTGCTTTATCAAACTTTCTGGTCGGTCCCCTGCCTTTAAAATTGAACCAAAATATAGAGCTAGTTAAGCGACCCCTGTGTAGATCTCTCCAAATACTGCACTCTCTTTGTCCCCTTGTGTGTTGCTCTATGTATGCTTGGACATCACTGTCAATACAGGCCGGAGGAACTGAAAAATTTTTTAAAATTTTATGATTTTTTAGCTCGCCGTGACGACCTTGGACTTTGACCTTCTTTTCAAAAAACTTTAACCTAGGCTATATCTCTTGAACTATAAGGGGTAGGGCTTTGATATTTCATATGTAGATACCTTGTGACAAGACATTTCATTTGACCTATAAAGACCTCGACCTTTGACCTTCTTTTCAAAAAGTTTAACCTGAGCTACATTTCTTGAACTATAGGGGGTAGGGCTTTAATATTTCACATGTAGATTCCTTGTGATAGGACTTTTCATTTTAGACCATGACCTTTGACCTTGTGACCTTGGACTTTGACTTTAACCATTTCCTACTTTTTAACTACTCATATTTGGCTCTCTAAGAGATAAGACTCACTGTAGATGAATAGAATCCTAATGACAATACTTTCCGTATTTTGGAAGTTATTTGATTTTTGACAAAAACCTGCTACGGCGAGCTATGTAATCTTTGATTACCCTATGTTTTGTTGAACCTCATGTACATATTGGTATAATATAAACCATAGACAATAAATGCAGAATTTATATGATGGAAATTATTGATACTGTTCATATGATTATAAACACCAGTCTGAGAATTGAAAATTATGTGCATTCAGATTGCATATTTAATTCATTTTAATACTTTACTCAATAAAACCATTTAAAGATGAATTTTACCATTATGAGGAGTGAAAATCATATTTTCCATTTGAGCAACCATTGGGTCTTTATATGTTGTCACTTCTTCCTCTGTAATAGGTTCTGGGGCATCCTCTGGAACATTCTCCCATAATGTTAGAATTCCTGTTTGTAGAAATAAATATTAAGTTATTATATGAAAACCTTAATATCATAACAATGTGTCATTATTTATCTAATTTCCAATAATAAAACTTCTTGTTGTCAATTGTTTGATCAAATTGTTAATTACAACATAATTATAAGTACTAGTAATTATACAAGTGATTATGTAATTATTGCAGTACTTAAAACAAATGAATATATAGCTTAATTATAATAACCGGCATCTGGCGAAATTTTGCGCAGTTTCTTCAGATGTTGCATCTTGTACTGGTCGCTTGTACATCTTTGACTTGAATGTCTTGGATCAAAGTCATTGGTGGCCCTCACATACTTTACTTTCAAAGCTGGTTTTGCCAAGTTGAATTTTGATATTGGTTTTGGGTCTCCCTTTTCCTTCCTTGGCACCATCCACTGACCTAAACTGCAATATAAATTCTTTATTTAGAACTATAAAAATAAGAGATGAAAGCATTTAAAAGATCAGGCAATCTTGTATTGTTCCTCAAAGGTAACATTCACCAGTACATGCATACATATAAATTAGTACATCATATGATAAATACTTGTACATGTACATTACATATTATTCAGGTATCATACAGGGCACTGTGAAAGAATACTTTACCAACTTAAGTGCTTGCTAAGACAAAATATGTTTCTTTTACACAAAATAATTAAGTTGTGCACATACCCAATGGGACATTGGCAGAATCCATATTCAATACTGCAATCATCATTGTTGAGTGTAATACACACATATACCTCGTACCTGTGCTTCTTCATTGATGCCAAGCACTTTGCCCTTACATACACAGTTGTACTGTCAATCTGTAATAATTAAAAAATAATATATATTGTTTCACAATCTTAATTCATGCTTAAAAAATTGAAAATAATAAGTTATATATTCAAACTCTTGAAAACTTAAATGTAAACTTTAAGATTCGAGTGGGTGTTTCTTCAGTAAAAATTTCGCAACCTCTGATGCTAACTTTAATATTGTTATTATATGATAAAATACATTTTAAAAATTCTCACAGGTATTACTTTCTAGAAAATAGGATACTGAAATCACAACTTATCTGAGATATCTTGGATGTCCCCTGCATCAAAATGTTGGACAGCCCTATCCAACCCTTTAAAATTTTCCACTCCTGTATCATTCTCACGAGATCGTACTATCATATAGTTATAAATAGATGAAAATGATGGCTTTGGCAGGTTCTGAATTGGCACAGACACATAGTCAACTTTGTGAAACGGTGGTAAAACAATATCTGACCCTGAATCAGTAGACCTTCTAGTATACGTAGGTATCAAAGCCTCATGACATGTCTTGGACCTAACAGGTACAAGGGCATCGCATGGTGTCTGTAAAGTAATGAGTTATGAGACCAAATCTGCTTTCAATTTACCAGTTACAGATATATCATTATCTAAGCACATCTGCCTCAAAATACCAACTGTTAATTTGTTTAATTTTTCGCGGTTTGCCATCTTGTTGTCAATGACGCTCCGTCCGGAAGCGTTTGTGCACATGCGCGAAAATTACAGGAAAAGATCTTATTGTAAATTTTAGATGCAACTGTTGGTGTGTAGCTATAGGAAAAACAAGGAGTTTCTTTTCTTTTGAAATATGGTGGGATTTTTTCTGTGACAGTTTTGTGATTCAAAATTTGACCAAGATTCAATTCATCAATACCTTTGTTTGCAAATCTTACTTTAATGAAAGGACGGTTTGTTTTCTCCTCTGATTTATCTGATCTAACTGCTTGAAATGAACGAAAAGTAGAAATATCCATGATGACTCCTTGTAGTCTGTATTCTGGGAAATGTGCATCGGTAAATGTGAGGTCCTTCGTATATTCGTAGATTTCGTGTAACTTCCGTAAAGGAACAGAGTATAATTTGGTACGAATATAATGCAGGCCTAGAGGCTCATTCAAAAATGGAACCAAGTCATCGAAGGAGAAACTATGTATCTCAGGCCTATTATATTTACGAATGCCATGACTTCGAGGTATTCTTTGTAGTCTGTTGAATAAGCTAGTTACATTTACCGATTGACAACCGGGACTTGTTAAGTTTCCTAAGGTGCTTATATTATCGTTGCTTACCTGTTATAAGATATTGACAATGTATATTTTAAAAGGCTAACCGCTTTATTTTTTCGTGAATCATTAAAGCAAAACCAGAATATACACGAAGTGTTTATTTACTGTATTGCGACTCAATGTTTTTACATAATAAAAAGCGAAGTCTCCCAAATCTTCTACCGGAAACCAACCTTATGGACATAATTTTCAAATACTATGAAGTAAAAAAATGATCCCAAAGTGTCGCTATGCTTCATAGGAGACACAAAAACGTATCCAGCTAAGCTGAAACTCTTCTAGACAAAATTTTACACGACGAACAACGAGAAATGAATTGTCCCAGCGTGGGACGAAAAAATAAACCTTGCCCGGACGCGGGTATGTTAAGGCGTTCCATGGACATATCATCATCTTTATCGCACCTTTGTAATGGGCACCTCTTTCTCTCAATAAAATATACTTTAATTAAAAGTATGAATATGTATTTTATAGAAGGAAAGTCAAGGGTCATTGGCGAGTTCTACAGGTGTGCTGAAAGTCACGTGATCGCTATTTATAGCACATGAACACAGTACGGAAAAGAAGCTTCGAGTGCAAGTTGTACCACTATTTTCTCAGTGAACTTATGGTTTATGTTGTGTAGAGAAATGTTCAAATTTCATATATCTTGCTACGACATGTCGTGAATTCCATATATTTATGGATTAAATTAAAGAATTCTACGGCACCCTGATTTTTGCGTTGCACCTTCATTGACTAAGTCCCTGTATAGGTTTAATATGAAAAAATCAAGTTTTCGTAGCAAGAACTATATAGATAAATCATGGAAGATTCGATTTTCACCAAACTTCTTTAATTTATTTTGATGAACAACTTGCGCTAATCTATCTTCTGTGAGCACCCCTTAAAGTTTTCCTCCCGAGAACCATTTCAAACGTTCAAGTGATGCGCGATTGACGGGGGAGATAATTTCTCAAAAAAGTTTCAGTACAGGTAAATTTCAACGAAAATTCTTATTCTTCTGTCTCAAAATCGGCATGATCAAGTGAACTCGGCAAGAATTTAATTTTTCTTGAAGAATTTGAAGTGTATAGTGTCAATATTAATTATAATTAGAGAGGTTTAGAAGGCTAACGTTTACGAGTACGCGTACATGTACGTGTAATCTAAAAGAACATCTACACGTGAAAAATAGCAGAGGTTAAGAAAATTGACGAGTACGCGTACGTGTACTGGGGCCTCTAGTGATGACGTAAAATATATATATTCAAACATAAACGAGACTGATATATAGATAAAATGTAAAATTAAAACTTAAAAACCCTCTTGGTACAAGTATTAGTGAAATGCATCTACATGTACTATATAAACATAAATGTCTACACGCTTATACATGCGTGTAGCTCGCGATTTTCACGTTATTGACAACTTGTAGCGATTTCCCGTGCGCAATAAATAATGACGTCATACAGTTATTGCGTCTACCCGTACCCGTAATGGTTTCTACTTTTTTTTTTGCACTAGATAGCTATGTCTTTTTCTTACATTTGTACTATCCATTCGTTTCAATTTTTACTTTCTGCCATTCAGAATGATTGGAGGAGGGGTCAGATGCAGCGTCGAGAGTCTTCTGAAATTATTTTTCGTCACCCGGGAAACCTTTTTATTTTCATTATTTCACGTTTAGATTATGCTGCGATAATACAGGTCCATAATCGAGTGCAGATCGGACGTTACGCAGGGGTTCACAGAGAGAGAGAGAGTCTATGTAAAAAATGTTCTCTTTCAGGTTTGTGATATTTACTCTTATAACATTGAATTTATCAGCAAGAGAGATGGTAAGAGCGTCAAAGATCTGAGAGGAAGGGGGAGAGTCAGAAAGATATATTTTGATACCGGTTTGTTTTTAAATTACCTTTCATTTTCAAGAGAGAGAGAGGCATGGGTATTACTAGCTAATATATTTTTAGTTGGCCGGGAGGGGGGGGGGGGTGGGGCTCATAGCACTGAAACATACGTATTTAACAAGTTGTAAATGGATACCTAGGTTAGGGTCTTTAGTTGAAACAAATTGATTTCGTAATGCCGTCATTAAATTACATGTTACATACGGTAGAAATACGACAAGAGAAGATTAACGAAAAAAAAAGAAAAACGGAGGAAAAAGATATGATCGGTACAACTATAATTATGTACCAATCTCGCATAATCATGACCGGCCATGCCCTCTCCTTGACAATGGATGTAAGTGACGTTAACTGCTATTCCCTCTCCTCTCGAAAAAAAAAAAGAAAACGTCAGGGGCACCGAAAGGAGAAACCTCCACTCTGTCGAGATAAATCTGTATCTACATGTATACTTAATGAAATATATGATTGAAACCTGTATCTCGCCATCATGGACAAAATTTTTTACTTTGTCTGCCAATAATATTCTTTATTTTCTCACCAAGTATTATTTCGATTTTTCGCATCAGCATATCTTTTAAATTTTTCTAATTCGTGAGGGGGGGGGGGGGTCCATGTATCAGCTTTGTATAAAATCATTCGGTCTTTGTTTTTCCTCAATTTAAGATGAAATCCTTGGTCATATTTAGACCAAATCCCAACCCATCCCCAGTTATATGCGCGAATCTAAATGATGTCACATCCTTCAAACTCCTACATCGACTCCCTTGAACTTGAAAAAGCGCAGTTGTTAGACCATATATCACCCTGCATGGGCAGGCTTGAACACGATACAAAGGACGGAATATTTGCTATGATCAATTTCATAAAATTCTAAAATGAATAAATATAAAAATAAACAAAATAAATAACTCAGCAGCTATGTTTTCATCAGGTGATAGACGTAAACTCCTTTGTACATGTACATTTAAAATGGAATCCTTTATCACAAGAATTGGATTTCTCTGTGAAAACCATGATGCATTAGTACTGTAACTGTGTAAGAGTAACATGTCAGTCTTGTATAACAAAGTATCTTTGAGTAAACTGTGGCGTAGCTATCATGTACGCTAAAGCATCCACTTTTTCTCTAAAATTTCTCAATTCAGTAAAAATCTTCCTCCCTCTGGAGAGTTTTTTGTAAGCCGCCCGAGGTAAATCTTTTTTTCGCATTCTATCCCCTTCATTGCCACTCGAATGTCCTCAGCTTCTAAACTCATTTTCCTTGTATCATGAAATGATTCACACAGTTTTGCCCAAGCTACGCCACTGGTAGAGCGGCTATAGCCCATGTTGAAAATAAAACACCATGATATCCCTATATTTATAGACATCAGAAAGACTCCAAATGTTTGCTTTCATAAAAGGATTAAATATAACACAAATACATGTACTTCTTTACAATTAAAGATCTTTATTGACCCTTTTTTAACATTTGAGATCTTCTTGTTGGCATTCGGGTAAAGTTATATTTACTTCCATAGGCAAATCTCTGAAATTAGAATAAAATTTAAATTTAGGTGAATAAAGAAGGTTTTTTCTTTGTATTAAGATTTCTTACAGAATCTTTTAAGGTTTTTAGTGTACTGTTAAAGTTCAAACTACTTCACAAGTCAATTTTTAGAACTTAAAGGGACGGTGTCCCTGAAAATTAATTAATTTTACAAAATTTTGGAATGCAAAATCTTTCTTTTCATATGAAAGTATACATTCTCATTTGTATAAATTCAAATTTTCAGGCGAATCTAACGCACACATTCGCGGTTTTAGACCTTTAAAAACGTAATTTTGAATTTTGGGTGCGCACCTCTAATTCATTTCACTGGCGCCACCTACAATGTATTGAGTTTTTACAATGGAGGTATATGGAGATTTAATTATTGAAAAATTGACAATATTAGGGTCGTTACTGCATATTTTCAAATAAAACTTTGTATGGCTCATTTTTTCCTCTTTTTAGACCCTTTGGAATAAGTTTTACGTTTTCAATAAACTTTATTTTCAGGGACACTGCATCTTTAAAAGAAAATAAAATGACACAAATAAATAAATGTTATCAGTTACAGATTTTTTTTCTGACAATATTCATAGATAGATCTAGATCAAATTTCAACAATAAAGAATGAAATGGGTATATATATGGAAAGATATTTTTTTATTCAAGTCTCTAAGAAAATTGAATTATAGACCCTTTCACATTATCTGCGGTACTGAATTTGAAGGCCAGTTCCGGGGGACAAACAATAGATTGCGCATGCACCAGTGACGTAATTCGATTGTTCCAAGATGTTTTCCGCGGAACAAACGAAACATGATTCCGCGCTAAACGTCCTAGAACAATCAAATGACGTCACTAGTGCATGCGCAATCTATTCGTTGTCCCCCGGAACTGGCATTCAAATTTAGTACCGCAGATAATGTGAAAGGGTCTATCATATATACCAGTCCTGGTCATTAAACAGTTCTTTCAATTATGATTCTGGGCTAATGCAGCATCCACCTCTGATCCAGTGTCAAAGCATTTTTGTTTTGTTTGGTTTTTTTATGAGATGATTAAATATGTAAATTTTCATCAGCCTGAAATACAAATGAATACATAAAGTGAGTGTTATAAACTGTATAATACAAAGAAGTTTCATTGTTACATACTTAAACAGTACACATGCATGTCCAACATCCACCCCTCCCCCAACCCCTTCCCTCCATTTTTTCTCCTTGTAAAATTTACCTTTGTCATGAATTTGCTTGTCTCAATTATATATCGTAGCAGACACTGATAATATGGAAAATAAAGTTATAAGAATAGTATTACATGTACAACCATAATTTTGTCATAGCATTTCTGCAATAATAGATACACGACACAAGCATCATATGACTGACGTGTACGCCGCCAGTACTGTAAACAAGGTAGATAAAAAGAATGATTTCGTACCCTTTTTTATAGTTTTGTCTTTGATTATATATATGATTGAGCAGCATCTCTGTTTCCATGTAATTTTAATAAATACCTACCGTTTTCTCAATTTTTATTATCACCCGCCCTTTAAACTGTCGGATCGCACCTTCCATCGCTTCTCAAGCTTCTCAGTAACACAGAGTTCCCTAACAACACAAGGTGGTCACATAGTCTGGCAACCGTTCTTGGTTTTCTCCGTTCGTTTTTTCTACCAACGCAAACAGACCGGTATCCGCCGCCATTTTGAATTGTTTACATTGGAAACAGGTTAAGGTGAGAAATCTTCAACAACATAGATGTGAATCATGTTAACATTTGAATCTACTTCTTTTATGATTCTTTATATTGATATATGGTAAGAAAAGCCTGATAATGCATCGTAACATTAATTGCACTCCGAGCCACCTGCTTCTCACATTTGAAGCATTGTGGAGCACCTGCTTTCCACTCCAAGAGAGTTTTAATACTTATCTTACATTTCCTTCACTTACACATGCTTTCTGTGGGATTTTGTTAGTACCATTATGCTATTATGTTGAATAAACACTGAATAAAATAGAAACAACAGGGATTCACAATTCCAGCTCTTTGAAAGAATGACACACATCATTTGTAGTTTCATCAACATTTGAA
This sequence comes from Pinctada fucata, assembly GCA_028142955.1. Taxonomy (NCBI): domain Eukaryota; kingdom Metazoa; phylum Mollusca; class Bivalvia; order Pterioida; family Pteriidae; genus Pinctada; species Pinctada fucata. Next base: position 44,155,578 of record AP027104.1, on the reverse strand, counting down.
GTGCATGTACATTGCCCAAATTCTGCCCAATTTGTATGTAAAGTCCTTAAGTTCCAAGATTCAAGAAAAGGTATGTTTCATCATTCTGGGTTGTGTAGAAAAAATTGGGCAAACATTTAAAGTGGGGGAGGTGCATTTATGCAGTCATTCTATTTTATATGATTTTCCAAGTTTGCAGGTATTCACAGGTCATACTGGTTTAACCCAACCTCATATAAGATAAAATCAGATTAAAGTATGGAAATGAATGGGTTTTTACTATCGGTTATGTAGAAAAATAATTTATACATGCATTTCAAGAAGGAGGGTGAAGGCCACTGAAGGGCCATATTGCAATTTCTTACGAAATATGTATAATTTCAGTTCCGCCTTTCTCCACTTTGAAATATTATTAGCTACCTTAATTATCTGCTGTCTTTGCCTATTGTTTGTCTACAAGCTTTTAAAAATTGTACAAGCATTGCCTTTGTTTCAGTGCTTAAGGATCGATACAAAGTGTTGGATTTTTAACTCACCTGAGCCAAAAGCTGAAAGTGAGCTATTGTCATGCTGGTTAAACGTCTGTCATCCGTCCTTTAACTTTTCACATTTTGGACATCAGATCCTCTAAAACTACTTCAAGAATTTTGATGAAACTAATGGTATGCATGAATTGCTAAAAGTCCTCTATGAAGTTTATTCCTTTCGGCCTTATCTCTTTAGGGGAGGATTCAGGGTAGGTTTAAATATAATCTCATTTGAAATTCAAGCATGGGTCTATTTGCTATGCTCCTGTTTACTACTACGCTTGCAGTAAACAGCAGCATAGCAAATAGACGCATGCATGAGCATTTAAGCCTGCTCCTGAATACTCTATGGTCAGTTATAATCATCGTAATCTTAGAGTTGCTTACTTTCAATATATTTATTGGCCAGTGATTTGGGAGGGAGACGTCATGACTATTTGTTCAAACCAGGAAGAAATAAAAGTTTGTGGTTTTTTTGCATTATTTTTATTATAAATGTATATTTCAGCGAAATCCTAATATACATGGTGAAAGAGTGAAGTACTGGAGCCTAGCACTCACTGTGCAAGTATGGCACAGCAAGGTCTGATTAATTCCGTAAGTAATTCTCTTAGGGACAATTAATTCAGTAGGATGTTATCCATGTGAAGATTCAAAGCCTTACCAGTCAAAATCTATGCTAATTATTGTTTTTCAAGAAAAAAATCAAAGCTTTGAAAGGTCAAGGCCGTAAGGTGAACAGTTATAGAGTATTATACACATGAAAGCCCTATATCAATTTTCATTCAAGAGGTATGGTCAAGGTTTAATTCTAATTGGAAACAATCTGGAATTCATGTTTTCCCATATTTGTCTTTGCAAAAGCAAGTAAACAACAGAATTAACTTCATGAGGACATCTTTTTAGATAATTCTACTACAGGTAATTTATAATGTTTACTAGCCGTTCATTTTTAAAGTATTATGACACAGTCTTTTTCTGGGTATTCATTGGTCATGTTGGTGTGTAATGAAATGCAAATCCATTATAAGTCATGACTTGTATGAATATTTAAATTTTCTTATTTCAAAACTTTAACTGAAACATCAGATGTCATCATATCATGATAATAATATCCTAATTGAACCAAATGAGTTAAAGAAGATCCTGACGATAATCTCAACAGCACTCTCAATAGAGCACCAAATTGAGCATCGACGGACCCCTAGCAAGCTAGAGGTGGGACCAGGTGCCCGGGAGGAGTAAGCATCCCCTGTTGGCTAGCCGCACCCGCCGTCGATGATCATGTATGAAAATGAAAACATATGAAAAACGTGAACTGCACTGTCCGAGGCTATTTCTATGTAGAAAGTGCTATGGCGACCATGTCAGGGAATGTATTCAAAACACTTACTGTCAAACCCCTCGCGGGGAACTTTTTTACGAGCTCCACACGGCAAAGAGCATAAGTGTGACACAAATGAGTTAAAGAAGATCCTGACGATAATCTCAACAGCACTCCCAATAGAGCACCAAATTGAGCATCGACGGACCCCTAGCAAGCTAGAGGTGGGACCAGGTGCCCGGGAGGAGTAAGCATCCCCTGTTGGCTAGCCGCACCCGCCGTCGATGATCATGTATGAAAATGAAAACATATGAAAAACATGAACTGCACTGTCCGAGGCTATTTCTATATAGAAAGTGCTATGGCGACCATGTCAGGGAATGTATTCAAAACACTTACTGTCAAACCCCTCGCGGGGAACTTTTTTACGACCTCCACACGGCAAAGAGCATAAGTGTGACACAAATGAGTTAAAGAAGATCCTGACGATAATCTCAACAGCACTCCCAATAGAGCACCAAATTGAGCATCGACGGACCCCTAGCAAGCTAGAGGTGGGACCAGGTGCCCGGGAGGAGTAAGCATCCCCTGTTGGCTAGCCGCACCCGCCGTCGATGATCATGTATGAAAATGAAAACATATGAAAAACATGAACTGCACTGTCCGAGGCTATTTCTATGTAAGTTAATGTATATTACCGTATTATGTAAATGCATGCCTTTGCCTTTTGTGTGTGCTTTTGACATGGGAATTCTTTGTAAATTTTGTATTGGAAAAATTAAAATCATGATAATTTCATGGATAATACATGGATATTTTTATACGTTGCAGTGTCATCCAGGCAAAAGACAAATAAGTGCACTAGCTCCAACAGGGGTCACACCAAATTCAAAGAGGCCAGTGAGTGTATGATGTATATATAACAAGATTATTAAGTCAAACTATAAGTTTGTTACGCTCCCTGAAAAAATTCAGTGGGGGGGGGGGGGGGCATATAGTCACTGTCCTGTCTGTGTGTCTGTCCCAGCTAATATAACCTTAACCCTATATTAGAATCGGATCATATTGACACAAATGTTCATTTAGTAAAGATCCTTTGGGGTAAAGGTAACTTTAAGTCAATTATCAAGGTCAGGCTAAAAATAGCTTTTGCTATAAACAATCAAACAAACAAAAAACATGAAAAATTTACTAGACTAAGCATCAGAAGTTCTTGAATAATGATAGGTAAATGCACTTCTGGTGAATGTATATACAATGTTTATTTATTGGCTGCTTTTTATAATATCATCATGTATCCCACAGTTGTTGAGTAGGATACAGTAGCCCCTTCAAGACAAAGGTCTCTTTAGGTCAATAATCAAAAGTCTAGGTCATTTTCAGGCTAAAAATAGCTTTATATAAGGGTTAAATTTCAAGGTCATTCATAATCATTTCTGAAAGGTCAAAGATGAGCACTCAGAAAATCAAACTTTTGGTATAAAAATTATTATGTTGTAGGATCATCAATCAATTAATTTTATTTGTTTTGTCCATTTCTTTACACTGTTGCATGTGTGCTCAGATATGTTGATTTCCTGTAAAAAAAATTCTTTTCATACATCAACTTTACTTTAATAAATTATTTAAAATGAATACTTGCTGTTGCAATAAACATGATCAAGATTTTCTATCTTTTGTAGATTCCAATCTTAACTGATTTGTTATTTTTATTTTTTTGTGTCTGACAGGAGCTTATCAAATCTTTCACAAGAATGAAACTGGATGAGAAAAAGTTTCTCTGCAAGCTTGTAACAAGTAGCTCAGGAATCGAGAAAGTAGAATGGGAAAGTGTGGCCCAAGAAGTCTCTGAAACTTATGGAATTTTAAGATCTGGTTATATTTTTATGATTTATTCATAATCTTTCATGTACTGAAAACGTTTTTATTTTTGCTGAGGGAAAATTTCAGGATTACAATTTTCCCAAGTGAAATGTCTAAATATGTTCACGATATTACACGTGTAATAGAATCTATCACAACTTTGCTACTGAGACAAGGGAATCTCATCTGAGTGTAAGAGATGTGCATTCCACGACGTCAAGGCTTGTCCAGTATTAAATGTAGGAAATCTTTTGCACGAGGATTGTATTTTACATGCATGTATTTTATCCAATCATTCAAATCAATTACAATTGACATAATTACAGTACTTTTAAACACACATGAAAATGTTGAATTAGTTATTACCCCATAGGTCATTACTCATAGAATCTTATCATCAGGTATATGCTCGTTAACAAGCAAATCCAACCTGAGTGTCCAGGATTTGCTTGTACCATATGGGTCACAAAGTGCACTCAATAGATTGGGGGTCTTATCAAAGGTATATTGAATAGACGGAGTGTAAGCAATTGAGTTAGTACATTAATTTTTATAACCGATAACTTTCATTCTTTGAATTTACAAAATATCATAAAAATTGATTGAAATACTGTGTTGCTACCGTACTTGACGACACGGAGTCTATGACGTCAAATGATGTTACGTTATTTCGTGGCAGATTCTTGACGTAATATTCCATGGGACGCCTTAACATACCCGTGGACAGACCCCCCCCCCCCCCAAAAAAAAACCCCCCTTTCTTTGAATATCATATGGACTATACCTAAAGAATGAGTGAATAAAAGTCCAGATTCTAAAACCCACCATCGAAAGGCGTACGAGTTTTTTTTTTTTTATTTTTGGAAAAAAACACCACATGACTTTCTCACGTGAAAAGAAAAATGGGACAAATAGACAGAGACAATGACACAGAAACACGAAGGACAAATTATCTAATTAACTTTTTAAGTGCAAGTGCTGAAGGAATTTTAGAATGCATTGTAGGCAACGCTGTAACAATGGGCCATACTAATATTTGATAAATCACATGAATCATATTACCTTTCTTATACAAATAATATGAATTTATCATAGCTACTCGAACATTCTCTTTTACATGTGCTTTTGCATGTTCTGAATTTAGGCGTCTTTCAGATAAGCTACTCAGTCAGGGATACCTTTGTGATCGGCTAACATCGTCACTGAGGAAGTTCTACTGTCGATACGGGGAACTCGTCAAACACTTTGACGTCAAAGTTTTTCAGAATGGTTAATGATATACTTGTCAAAATTCCTAACTTACCATTCTACGGGTACGAATTTTTGTTATTGTGAAATTCAAATTATTTTTAATGATAATTTGATTTGAGATACCACATTCCACTCTTTACTTTAAAATCAAGAAAAACAAAATTTGTGTGAACGGAAACAGACCGTGACGAAATTTTAATTTTGAACACTTTTCATGAACTTCGCGTATTTTATCGGTAAAATACCATCAAACACCACTTCAAGAATTGTTTGTACCATGTTTAGTCAGAAAAACATAAATTAAATGGAATGCATTTGTTAAAAAAGTGATAATAAGCAAATAAAACTAAAGAATTTGACGTTAAATGGCTGCGTGCGCATAATTCTTGTGCATGGTGCGTAAAATGAGCTTCCATTGACTTTTCATGAAAAGTGGCATAGCGGAGATAATATTAAACCGTATTCGCAGGAAATGTTTCAACACAAAAATCCTTACGCGGTATATCAATGATACCGGAAGTGCTATCGACTCGGAACGCATGAGAAAATTTGTAAGCATATTACGACGAAACAACATTATCAACCACCGTTATTTCAAAATTCAAAAAAACGAATCATACGAAAACCATCAGAACTTTTCTATTGTAGCCTTTTTCAGTCAATTAAGACACACAGTTTTCTTAAAAACCGGAAGCGGATGATTCTTTAATATAATGCTGTGAAATTTGAAGATACACATTACAGGATGATAACCTTTTCATTTAGACTTGAAAAAATCGCTGTTTTAATAAATGTAGATATTAAATAATTGATTTCTATCAATCGAGATATTCAAGTAACTTATAAAATTGTAAGTTAGGAATTTTGAGCAGTATATTCTCTCTTCCACTATTTGATCCGTCCAACCAGACTATACTTGTATTTTCCGAAATGGAGGTAACCGGATGTGATATTTCTGCCGAATTGAAGCGACTGGTGTTGCATGCAAACAGATGCTGACTCTTCCTGGACTCTCGGTCTCACTCCTATATTGGGAGTTTCATGTGGTGGAGGTTTTCGTTTGTTTTGTTTGTTTTTCTGATTTTGTATGCCTTCGGATTGTGATTTCCTGAATTATTGATTTTGTTCTGTGTATTAGGACATGGACAAAGTCGGTCCAAAGCAACACGATGGTTATGTACCGGAAAGAAGTTATGCCCGGACAAGGTATACCAGAAACGCAAGATGCTGTTAAAGACTGCCTAAAAAAGGACCAAAAATGTACACTGTGTAATGAAAGATACTAATCTGTATAACGTAAGATGAAATAAAACATGAGAATATGCTGACAGTTCATAGCACTTCTTTTCCAATCAGGATGTCCTTTCCCCTAGGCTCTGAACTCGAATTTTCTTGCCCTACCACCGGAACGATTCGTGGCTACCCGATACCCTACCCTATTAATGTTGTCTGCAAATGTTGAATTTTTTCTTGTTTATTTTTCTTCATCACCAATATAAATTATAATTCATAAATGTCGTTTATACAAATCATGGCCGACAAAAATTGGTTATTGTCCTGATAATCGCCAGTTATATTTTTGATGTTTGCGTCCGCTAGATAAAATACGTGGCATACGCAAGAAAACTTAAAATGAGATGGCGTAATGATTTTCTATTAATTATTTGAAATGTGTTACCTACAGTGACAATTGAATATTTTGTAAGCTGTTATTGTCAAGTACAAACATTAAGACACTGTAAGATATAGGAAAGATGACAGTTTTAAGCAAAAAAGGTAAGTCGAGATTAAATACCTGTATCGTATGCAAAAATCACAAGATACCTCTTATATTTGATTGCATCACGGCACTTCATAACATTTGTTTTCATACACCTTGCACTTTTGTGCATTCTCATTCCATATAATGCTTGTCAATGAATCGTTTGCGAGTAATTCGCAAGAAATGAAAGTTAGATTTCAATATTTTGACATTTTCTTCTATCCACTGCGATTTTTAGGATTTCAAAGAAACGAGGTAATCTCCAAAAGGACTAGGTCGCAATTTGTCATTCCAAAAACTTGTGTCTGAAGTTTTATTATAACAATTTACATTTTGGACAATATTTAATTATAAAGCGAACAAACAGCCGGATCCAAAAATACAATACCATAGAATTGCAAAGGACAACATTATCCATTGATATTTTTTACAGAGTAAATTTAAGAATACATGAAGCGTGTGCCACTTAATCAATGGCTGTTTTAAAAGTTAAACAAGGCCGTTGTACGAAGCATCCGCCTGTCTTCAAACAACAAAATTTTAAGAAGAGAATATGATATAAATACAATGCACGTCGTTACAGTATTTATATCATTTTCATTTGTTAAATTTGACTTGTAAATTTTTCTACTTGTATATATGGTTATTGAGCTTCATTGATACTGACAATTTAACAGCACTACAAAAAGCACAAGAGAGAAAGCAACATCATTGTTAGATAATTCTATTTCCTGTTCATCGTTTATTTATGTAAATCTACGGTGTTTATTAGGGGACGTCACTTCTTCGTCCTACTATATATCACAGGCGAAGAAGTGAGGTAATGATGCGAAAAATTGAAGTAATGATGCTAAGTATTGAAGAAATGATGTCCTCTAATGAACACCGTAGTAAATTTGCTTACTGTTTTACCAGGTGTTTTGGAGATTTTTCTCTTCTCTGTTTACAATGTAGCCTTTGTTGTTCTAGTGAATATTGTTGTGTCTTTTTGCGGTTTGGAGTTTGTATGATGTCATTTATGTGTCACCTTTTTTGTGGGATTGTTTCGCTTGGTGAATTCAGGGTGGTCATGCTAGAGATCATCCCTTTTCTTCTTTTGTAATACCCATGGTTAAATTATACATGTATGTAGAAATTTGACCAATCAGAAAAGAGCTAACCGAAATAACAACCAATCACGGATCCGTAATGTGAAATCGTCATTACGGATAGAAAATCTGAAGAAGTAGCATGATGCGATTTTGCATATTTTTTATTTTTTTCCTTTTTTTTTTGCAAATTCCACATCCAACTATTTTCCTTTTTTTTAGTTCATGTTAAATTCCAATTGGATTTTATGTATAAATGTCAATTAATTCTAATCCTATTCTTATTGATCTCTCTCTGTATTTAATATTTTATATATCATCCTCGGTTCCCCAGGCTATTTCGCTTTGGCTGAATATTCATCCAAAGCGCAAATAGCCTGGGGAACCGAGGATGTTTTTATATGAAAAATATTACATTCAGATAAATACTCATTGTCTATGACAAATATGGACAATGACCATATCCAAATACACAGTACAAAATTGATAGTTAAGGAAATCACAAACCGAAGGCATACAAAATCAGGATAAAACAGGAACCAAAGCAAACAAACAAAAAAACCCAACCACATTAAAAGAAGCGACCTCTCCATTAAGGGGTGAGACCAGGTGCCCAGATAGAATCAGCATCTCCTGCTTGCATGCAACACCAGTCGCTTCAATTCGGCAGAAATGTCACATACGGTAATTTCGGAAGATAAAACTAAAGTATGTGGTTGGTTCAAATGGTCGTAGACAGAGTATCATCCACCATTCTGGACAATGAGACATCATCATCGTGTATGACGAGTTCCCGATATCGACCGTAAAACTTCCCCAGTGACGATGTTAGTCGATGACATCTGAAAGACGCCTAGCTCTCAGAACAAAATCTATATTTGCTACTTGCTCTGGCATAACGTATCAATTGGGATATAAACACGCCATAAGCAGGCGATGAAGGGATGTTGCCACTCAGAAAAGGAAAACTTGTGATGCTGCGACTGAAGTCGTCACGTTTGTCATAGAGTGAGGTGTCCATGTGACCATCCGTGTCATAGGACAGCATTATGTCCAAAAAGGATGCTGAATTATTTGTCTCTGTAGTTTTTTTACTTCAAGCTCCGACGGATCGATAGATTCTGCTAAGGTTATCCGCGAATTTGGCTTATTGATGGACAGCACATCGTCAATATACCAGTAAGTAATGTTAACGTCAGAAGCTAAGTATCTTTTCCTTTCAGATACCAAAGATTTAATGAAATCAGATGATATTCTGGCATAGACCATTTGAACCATCCAACCAAAGATTGTACTCTATCCCCTCCCTATCATCCAACCAAAGATTGTACTCAAAGGTAGGCAGCATAACCATCGAAAATGCGTCAGAATCATCAAACGCCTTTTATACCGTGGGTATGATCCTAATGTCACCAGACGGACACTAGGCTTGGTACTTGACCAATCTACAGTCTTGTACAAGCGCATCCTTGAGACTTGCACTCTGACTGACTGTGACGACGGGACTCTATGACGGGCCCTGTCCAAACCTCTTTACAGAAGACAGGGCCCCGACCACCTGTCCTCTCTGAATGTCAGTCGGACTCCTAGGGTGATTACATACACGAGCTCGCTACAGCCGGCAGAGCACGGACTGTATTACGCATGCCCTCTTTTTATATCCATTTACATATTCATCTGTGTCTATGGGGCCTCTGCGTTTCGCGGTCTTGTTTGTGTGATGTCATCTTACAGTGAGGAGGTTGTTTTACACCACAATTGTACGTTCTTCGAGACCTCTGGGTAATTGGAGAAGTGAGAGGGTTGTGCGCACGTAATCCAGTATAACCACACCATTTGCTACTTGCGTGACAGATGGCCGTCGTCCAAAGTCGGTGCCGGTTACCCATTGGTCTCGTCGGTTTATGTGTGGTCTTTTGTGTTTGATGTTTGCGTGTCGTGTGTCTCTTTTCCGTCTCGTGCTGTGCTCGTCTTTTGTGTTTTTGCATCGGGTGTTTTGCTGTTGATGCTGCAACGGGGTCTTCTTGGAGATCTCCTCCCTTCTTTCTATCCTATCCAACCAAAGATTGTACTATATACCCTCCCTTCTCCTGTCTTCCAAAAATGGAAGTAACCGGATGTGACAGTTCTACCGAATGGAAGCGGCGGATGTTGCATGTAAGCAGGAGATGCTTACTCTTCCTGGGCACCTGGTCTCACTCCCATATCGAGTATTCGCTTCTTTTCATATGATGGAGGTTTATGTTTGTTTGCTTTTGTTCCTTTTTTATCTTGATTTTGTATGCCTTCGGTTTCTGATTTTTCGATTTTGTGCTGTATACAGGGATATGGTCATTATCCATATTTGTCATCCCTACGAGTAAAGAAAAATGTCGACAAGGAGTGGGTCACAGTTGGTCCCCGTTGTAATTCCGACAATTGGTTGGAAGATGTTTCCTCCAAACACCAAAAAAATGATGTCGATCAGGTTTAACATCTGAATGATATCTCTTTCAGTGTACTTATTTCCAGAATCGGACTTTTGTTTTACAAAGTAGGTTTTGTCATAGGTAACAACAATAAATTTGAATTTGCGACCGCCCTTCTTGCTTGTAAACGCATTACTCCGTCGATGCACAATTTGCTGCTCTAATATGAGTGCTGTTGAGATCATTATACTTTTTGCGAGTCTTTCTTTCAATTTAGAATGTGGGATGTGTAAAGTGAAAAATCAAAGGCTTTGATCGAATGGACTCTACTGAAATGAGTGGACTTTAGATGTGCTAAAAGTTCCTTCGAGTTCTTTAAAATCCCCATCTGGTTGAAACCACTGCGATAATATACTGTCGAACAATATTTTTGAAGTCCAGTTTTGATTTCAGATAAAACTTTGGTGAGTAAGATCGATACAGATTTGGTAGAACATTTTGAGGAACCAGCGATGAAACGTTACTTGTACGGATTCTTATGCATTTTAGGTATACAGTATAAGTATGGTAAATCTAAATCTAAATTGTTTGTGTCAAAGCCAAAGGAAGCGATATCTGATTTGTGGTTATCTATTACATGTATTTAAGAGGCAGAAAGATTTATAGGGGTGTAAGTACGATTTCCAAGCGTCGGATTTAAACCCAACTCTTTAACAAGGCTGTCGAAATAGTACTTTTAGCATGTAAATGTGTAATTATTTGAGGCTTTGTCTGCTGGTGTGATGACAATGTTCTTTGAGGTAGGTATGATCTGTGATAACATCGGGGTCTTTAAAGATAGATTCTAATATGACTTAATTCTTTTTCCCCTATTAAGACACCAGACGCGAGCCGGGCTCTATTCTCCAATATAGGCCCTATAGCGATAAGCCACGCCTACCCATTTTCTGAAAGCACATAAACCGACAGGAACTGGTTTTTTACCAAGAATCGAAAGGTCTTACTTTGGTCATCATTAGAATAGAAATAAAAAATGACAAGCCGGGCTCTATTGTCTCATAATGCCCTCGTGTCCTCGGCCAGTCACATTTATCATTTCGCCGCTGACGCGGCTCGGTAATAAATGTGATTGGTTGAGGACGCTCGGGCATTATGAGACAATAGAGCCCGGCTTGTCATTTTTTATTTCTTAACTCTCAAATCTGGTGTTCACAGTAGATTGTAGATGGTAAATTTTAGACAAAAGTAACCCTCTGATGAATTTTACCCAGTCGGAAAGGGCGTCGAGCTGTACATCCTCTTACTCAACCCAATGTCTCGTATACTCCTCAGAGTCGATGATAATTCAGAAATTTTGGTTCCATGTAAAGGATTTCCTTTCATTGTATTTTGGACCTTTTTTAACAATTCTCTCAACAGTAATTACGTGTACACACGGAGAGTAGTTGAAATCCGATGAAGAACATTCGCAAGGAAATGAATACAGTGACGGATTACTTAAATCAATACACTGTAAAATAATGGTCCTCATTATTTTATCTGGGATCCGCTACTGTTTGTGCCGAAAGTGATATACATGATATCAAAGACAGTGAGAGACTGTTTAAGTAAACATATTTTCACGTAATTGAAATTGATAAAGAATATTAATTGAGGTTGTTAATTTGAATATGTTTAACTTTGATTGCACTTGTTTGTACTTTATAACATGCTTGTTATGATATTGCGATGCCGGTATGCGAGGAGGAAACATGATTATAACCTAGATAGAGACTGTTACCTAGATGGGAAACGTGAGGTCAGGAATGTGGGTATGTCCGAGTACGGACATTTGTGGCAGTATATCAGAGTTCACGTCCATTCCCACGGCCAAGGTTCGTGCTTCATTTTCATATCTGGGGGTATGGGGAAGTCAACAAGTTTTTGTTCTCTAGTATAAAAAGCCCTGGTAGGAAAATGCAATTCAGACCTTTACAGATCGAAAAAGACATTCATAGACGTTTGTTCACCGGGTCTCCTCCCTGTGGGAGACCATGTCCGATGGGTCTCCTCCCTGCATGCCAGCACATCAGCCGCCTTTCACCATTGTCAGCCTTTTAGATTAAAGTTCGTATCAAATTTGAAGCGTTTTCCTTTCGTCTAAGAAGCTCAGACAAGAACCATTCACACAGTAAAATAAACAGAGGGAAACACAACGCGACGAAACCACTATACGAAAACACTGCAGAAATCGTTTGTAATTGTAAATTTTAGATGCAACTGTTGAGTAGTTAAAGAAAATACAAGGAGTCTTTTTCTTTTGAAACATGGTGGAATTTTTTCTGTGACAAGTTTGTGATTCAAAATTAACCCAAGATTCAAATTATCAATACCTTTGTTTGCAAATCTTACTTCAGTGAAAGGGCGGTTTGTTGTCTGAACTAACTGCTTGAAATTAACGAAAAGTAGAAATGTCCATAATGACACCTTGTAGTCTATATTTTGGTGAATACAGGGGAATATCCTAGTACTGATTGTTTATTATATTCTTGATATTCTACCATATGTTTGAAAAAGTTTGCTCAATTTTCATGATCATCATTACATCACAGATATTTATCTTTGGTGTAAATGTTAATATATATATGACAAATATGGATAATGACCATATCCCTGTCTACAGTACAAAATCGATAATTCCGAAAATCAGAAACCGAAGGCATACAAAATCAGGATAAAACAGGAACCAAAGCAAACAAAAACAAAAACCTCCACCATATGAAAAGAAGCGAACTCCCGATATGAGAGTGAGACCAGGTGCCCAGGAAGAGTAAGCATCTCCTGCTTCCATGCAACACCCGTCGCTTCGATTCGGTAGAACTGTCACATCCGGTTACTTCCATTTTGGAAGATATAGAGTACAATCTTTGGTTTGATGGTTCAAATGGTCTATGACAGAATATCATCCACCATTCTGGATAGTGGGACATCATAGTGTATAACGAGTTCCCCATATCGACCGTAGAACTTCCTCAGTGACGATGTTAGTCGGTCACAAACATATCCCTGACTGAGAAGCTTATCTGAAAGACGCCTAGCTCTCAGAACAAAATCCGTATATTTGGTACTTGCTCTGGCATAGCGTATCAACTGAGATATGAACACGCCATAAGCAGGCGATGAAGGGATGTTGCTACTCAGAAAAGGAAAGTTCGTAATGCTGAAATTGAAGTCGTCACGTTTGTCATAGAGTGAGGTGTTCATGTGACCATCAGTGTCGTAGGACAACATTATGTCCAAATAGGATGCTGAATTATTTGTCTCTGTAGTTTCTTTGACTTCAAGCTCCGAAGGATAGATACTGCTCAGGTAATCCGCGAATTTTGGCTTATTGATGGACAACACATCGTCTATGTATCTGTAAGTGAAGTTGAAGTCAGAAGCTAAGTATCTTTTCCCTTCAGAGACCAAAGATTGAATGAATTCAGCTTCGTACGAGTAAAGGAAAATGTCGGCAAGGAGTGGGGCACAATTGGTCCCCATTGGAATTCCGACAATTTGCTGGAAGACCTTTCCTCCAAACACCACAAAAATATTGTCGATCAGAAAGTTTAACATCTGAATACTGTCTGTTTCAGTGTACTTATTTTCAGAATCTGACTTTTCTTTTACAAAGTAGGTTTTGTCATAGTTAACAACAATAAATTTGTATTTGCGATTACCGTTCTTACTTGTAAACGCATTACTTATAATTTTTGCGAGTCTTTCTTTCAATTTAGAATGTGGAATTGTAGTGTAAAGTGTCGAAAAATCAAAGGCTTTGATCGAATGGACTCTACTAAAATGAGTGGATTTCAGATGTTCTAAAAGTTCCTTCGAATTCTTTAAAATCCACATCTGGTTGATACCACTGCGAGAATATACTGTCGAACAATATTTTTGTAGCCCAGATTTGATTTCAGATAAAACTTTGGTGAGTAAGATCGATACAGATTTGGTAGAACATTTTGAGGAACCAGCGATGAAACGTTGTTTGTACGGATTCTTATGCATTTTAGGTATGCAGTATAAGTATGGTAAATCTAAATTGGTAGTGTCGAAGCCAAAGGAAGCAAGAGCTGATTTGTGGTGATCTATTATTTCAGAGGCAGAAAGGTTTGTTGGGGTGTAAGTGGGATTTCCAGGTGTCGAATTTAAACCCAACTCTTTAACTAGACTGTCGAAATAGTACTTTTTGCAAGTAAATGTGTAATTATTTGAGGCTTTGTCCGCTGGTGTGATGACATAATGTTCTTGGAGGTAGGTAAGTTCTGTGATAACATCAGGGTCTTTAAATATAGACACGAATCTGGTGTTCACAGTTGATTTTAATCGGTTAATTCTAGATAAAAGTAACCCTCTGATTGATTTTATCCATTCGGAAAGGGTGTCGAGCTGTACATCCTCTTTCTTTGCCCAACGTCTTGCATATTCCTCACAAGAGTCCATGATAATTTTGACATTTTGGTTCCATGTAAAGGACATACTTTCTCTGTATTTGGGACCCTTTTTTAACAATTCTCTCAACTTGTCGTTCTTGACTATACTAAGGTCACCAGTAATAACGTGTCCACAAGGAGAGTAGTTGAAATCCGATGAAGAACATATGTACTAAATTTTATGTAATTTTGTTTTCTGGTAATAGTTAAGATCAATTTTGCACGCCAGTCATGATTATTATTCTTTTTTATATATTAACATGACTTTTGACTATTTTATAACATATTTGTTTTTCAGTAGTCTTTATATTAATATAATTTATGGGGGTTCACTTGGTTATTATAACTTAACATCTGGAACAATATTTCATGATCCTCCTTTTCATGGTTTGTCAATTTTTTTCGTCATTCAATAACTGACAGTTTTCAACAATTTTTTTCTAATATTTTCATGTGATATATAAATTGAAGAGGAGACATAAACACAAATTTGCTGCACGGGATGAATCATAGATAACGCTACAATGGATAATAATTTGAAAAGAAATGCTTATTTTTTATTTACGATCATTAATTTACGCATATCTTTATCTGAAAAAAAAATGGTATGTACAAGTACGTTGTTATGTGGTGAATTATTGATCCAATATTATTGATAGCATCTATACTGACAGATGTTGAATAATGTTTGTAATTTTTAAGCATTAAATTACAAACAATTTTATTCAATAAGAACATCTGTCGAGAAATACAGTTCAATTGCAGCTGATAAGTTCAAATTCTTTTCTTTCAAGTGTCTTCGTGAAATAAAGAATTGTTTTCAGGGTGTCGTTAATAAATGAGAATTTTTCAAAATGATCATGAACATTGTCTTAACTACTGACATTGATGTTGTTCATCAATATCAAAATATATTTCCTATTGTAAAAAGCAGCTATTAAGATAAGGGCTAGGTTTAAAGACTAATTCTACAATCGTCCATTCCCCCTTCTTTTTGTTTTTGACCTCCCTCCTCCCAAGATCATAACTCCACTTGACAAGAAGATTTGTTTTACTGACACACACCTTTGGTGAAAGTGAGATAATGTAACTTTGGGTCGAACAATAATGAAAACATTTATCGGTTTATAGATTTCCATGTGGAAAAGGCTTTTGACCAAAATATGTTGTATTTTTAATAATGTATCCTACCTGACAGTACCACACATAAACCAACGAGATCAATGGGCAACCATTGCCGACTCAGGATGGCCATCTGCCACGCACGTAGAAGACGGTGTCGTTTTCCGGATTACATGAGCACAGCCCTCCAACTTTTCGTATTACCCAGAGGTCTCGAAGAACGCACACTTGTGGTGTAAAATAACCCCCTCACTGTAAGATAAACATACAAACAGACATCATGGCATACGACGTAACGTAATTTCGATTTCATTTCTTGGCAGTAATGCACAAATGTTGCCGTTTCTTTTTTATCCTTAACATTTTAACAAATGAAAATGTGTGTGTAAAATTTTATTATGTCAAAACTATGGGATGACATTATAAATATAAGGGGTATCACGTGATAAAGACGTTTATGTTCTGTATGAATTGTAAAGCGAAGCATAAGAAAAATTTTGGGCGGTTAAGGAACATAAAGATGACTTTTTATTTCTCAGTGTTGTTCATTAATATTCCGCGCAACTATATGTCTCATTTTCGACTGCAATGTATGAAAATGAACAAGATCAATTGACATGACTTCAAACCATTGAAAATATATATGAAGCTCATTTAAAATCGTTGATTTTACAGGAAAAGTAACAATATTTCTGCTTGGATTGATGATGGTTTGCATATTCGTTTTCCGGAGAAGTACAAATTTTATACCTAGCCTATCAGAAATCGTCACAGAAACCATACACAACCATACAGAGGACAATGACCGGTCACGACACTTTTTCAACCAAATAACGCCCTCTCAAAAAGATTCAGCAGATTTTTTACGAAGGCTTCAAGCTTGTAACAGTCAGCAATCACAAGAAATATTTATTTGCTACGACAGCAATGGTGGAGTGGGAAACCAGATGTTCCAGTATGCATCCAACTTTTGTTTTTCAACTCTGAATAATTTTACGCTACTAGTGGATGAAACAAAGGATATCTCTAAAATATTCAAATTGACAGCCACTCGAGTTGATCCAGAAACATATCAGAAAACGTGTAAAAATGGTGAAAAAATGAATAACTTTGTAATAAATAAGTTTAACTCACGCTCTCTTCATTTTTCGTGCACACGAAATATAACAATTCATGGATATATGCAGTCGTATGCAAATTTTATGGAGTGTACAGCGATTGTTTTGAAAGAGTTTGTGTTTCAAAACCAAAGTTTGATCCAATTAGAAGCCGAGAAATTGATTTTTAAAGCTACGAATTACACATATAGCTTTCAAAGCAAGAACAGGAACAATATTATACTAATAGCTATTCATTCAAGACGTGGTGATTATGTTGGAGATTGGTACCCAGAAGCACATCCACAGTATTACAAAACAGCTATGGAACATTTTACGTTGAAGTATGGTAGTCGATGTGTGTTCGTAGTAATGACTAATTCTGATAATATTTCTCGAAAATGGTGCAATGTCAGCATTGTGCAAAACTCATCAAATACGTTTCTTTTAGACGAAGCCAGTGCATCTATCCATTTGTATATCTTATCTCATAGTGACCATGTTATTATATCAGTAGGAACATACGGTTGGTGGGGTGCATTTCTGAATCGGAATGCAACTGTTGTTAAATGGAATGTTTTCTATAAGTCTCAAAGGTATGACTACTCTGAATTTTATCCTTCACACTGGCTAATCATGGAGGGTGATAGACTTGGAAATACAAATAATGAACAGAGACAAATGTGGGGCGGGATGTAGATGATCTTTGTGAGAATACTTTGATTCACGCGTTAAGAATGAAACTTACTTTTATAGCCATCACTAAAGAGTGAAATTAAGTACTTAAAGAGCTTTTGTTCTCGATTCAAATAGAAAAGATGTGAGAAATAGTTTCAAGAGATCTAATTAATAACACGTGTTTATTATATAAGGATGTGATCATTGAACACAGACACTTGACTTTCAAAAACTCAGTTAATATCAAAAACTCAATTAATATCTTTACTGAAATTAATGTGTTTTAAGCATATTGTGTTTTAAAAGGTAACTCGCTTTATCTCTTTGGGTATCATTAGAAAAGAAACAATATGCAATAAATTCATTAGACTTGATTGCTACTCGTGTGGTTTTTTTTTTCGGCAGAATTTATTGAATTTGAAGACGTTTAACATTTGTACCACTTGGTGAGTATGACTGCAGGTGGACCAAGATACCCCGAGGGCACATGTAACCAAGTTGGATCAACTTGATCGTCTCTACAACGCATTCTTGAAATATCTAAAACGTGGGTCCTATAACATCATATCCCTCCCATCCTGCTACGTCTTTCGGTACAGGTTTGCACATAATAATGTTCACACTCTTTAGCCATATTACACTGTTTTAATTGAGGATCACTAACAAGGTTTAAGTACTAGAATTATGCATGTCCGGTAAATGCTGCGAATTTATCTGTTCTTAAGGAGGCCGAGTTCGGTTTCATATCTCAAAAACAACTATAGAAAAATTGATTATTTTTACACGAATTATTAATTTCTTGATTATTCACAATTTGACAGATTTCTAGAAAAATCGACCGATTGGTATAGTTGTAGAGGCCGTCTCAAAATAACGCCTATTTTACTATGGCGGTATATGGGAATAAATCGATTTTTCCGATAAAATGCCAATTTTCAAGAATACTATAATAGAGATTTTATTGAAATTGCAATATACTATTACTTTATGAATGATTAACACAATATATCGACAAAGAAAAAAATTGACCGATTGTTATGCAATTGGGGGGCATTTAGAAGTATGAAAATCTATCAAAACTGTAAAATTTTGATAGAAAATGTTGAAAGTGGCAAGAAAAATTAAAATAAAGAATTTTCCTCAAAATGCTGTACCAGTATTCGATAATTGTAAACCCTCATTTCTAGCTTAAAATTATGAACCACAAAAGCAAAGAAGAAAAATATGAGAGGAAGAGTGGGGGTAATCTCAAAATTAATCAATCAAATGTGAGCGGGATAAGGGTTTTCATGCAAGAGTCATCATAACTCAAAAACCATAATAGAAAAATAAATCCATTTGTTATTTTATATGACGTTCTAAATCAAATGGTAATCATTTTGAGAATTTTTCAGAAAACAAAATCCTTCGTCTAGATAACTTGCAGGGGCCGTTTCAAAATAATGCCTTATTTACAATTGGTGCATGCAAGACCTTTGACGTCACGCACCGAAAATAACGTTCGCTCATACCGCAGTGTGTAAAACAGCAGTTACGCTGCAGGACAGGGATGCTGCATTTAATATTTGATTTTTTTTTTCTTTAAAATGAATAAATTTAGAAGATAAAGATATATACAATGTTTTAATTAAAGAATTTATATTTGGATTTGAGTGTTCAATGAAACGGGAAAATATTCCTCGAGAGACGTCAAAAGCAGCTAGAACGCAACGAAACAAGTAGAAGTAATAAATCATTCTTTTCGAATATTTCATATCTCTCTTATAGATGACGATGGCATTCATTTGATATCATCACATGAAGTTGACAGAGAGAGAGGGAGAGAGAGTTCTTTTTTCTTTTATTTTTTCTAAACGTTTCGTTTCGTTTCGATTTGTTACGATTCGTTTCGATTTGTTTCGTTTCGTTTCGTTTTTCGTTTTTGTTTCGTTTACAGGGACCCAAATATCAGTCGTTACGAATTTATAGAAAAAAAATTGTACATAAACGAATTATATATTCTACTGTAGTTTATTATCGGGATAAAATGAAAATTACCAAGTTTAAAAACGCAGTATTGAAATAATAAACCAAGTAAATCCCTGGTCAAGCATTATTCGCCCTTTTCATTTATAACAATTTCTGGTGTCAGTTTTGCACCAGCCTCCGGGGGGGGGGGGGGGGAAGTCCCAATTTATTTTATTTTATTTATTACATGTATTATTATTTTTTTGTGCGAGTGTGTATGAAAAAAGTTCACATTTAGCTTCATGAATCAATTTAGAGATACGGAAACAAGAAAAAGAGAGAGAAAAAAGTAAACGTAAGCGTTTTCAATTTTGACGTTACAGGTGAAGAAATGAACGTCATTCATCTCGTTCGTTCTCGATAATGCGTGCAATTACCTGTAGAATGGTTACATCGTTTAACAAAGCAGAGTTGAAACTAAAATTCAAATAGAGAAACTTTATCCGATAACATTTCCGTGCAAAGTACGAAGGTTTACAAAATTACAGAAAAATTCTCATAATCAAAGATAATTCGAGATATTAAACTTAAAATTTCTAATCCATTATATCGCCAACATCTACAAGAAATATCCTGTTAGATCGTCAAACAAAAGTTTCCTGTTTGATTTTGTTTCCAAGCAGCAAGCGGGTTGAATTTCCGATGGTGACGTTATAAATATGAAACGTTTACGGCGATATCCCGGAGGTCTCATTTACTTGATATTTTTGAATATATTAAGTAAACGATAAATCTTACAAAATATTAATTACTATAAGATTGTAGATGATTATTTTCTGATTTCATCGATATTAAACTTGCAGAAATCCGTCGAGAAACAAGCGAATAAGATCGCCATGCGCGTAACCATGCGCAATACACTATAACTCGTACCGAACTCGGCCTCGTTAAATGATGTTACAGGGATTTGTTGCCACTTTTTTGGGCCGTTATTCGGCCCCATTCCCAATTCCAAATAGTATTGTTTTCCCAATTATGGCTCTAAAAATTCCCAAACTCATGTAGATAGAATAAGCTTAAATATAACATCGTTTTTACCGAATTTTTAAATCGAAACTAGCTGTTCTAGGTTTTCTCTTTGATAAATGATCGATTGACTATCACCTAAACGTTTTAATACACATGACTTCAATCTATGTTGACTAAAAGCGTCCATATGACAGTGATGTAACAAAATGTCGCATAACAGCATGTGCTACGTAATGAAACTAGATAAAAAAAAAGTACAGCAAACACAAAAAGGATAGATGTTCTATTCAAACAAGCCATTGTTAGTGTAGAGAGATTTTCTCCCTCATGAACAACATTAAATGATGCTATTGAATTTGAAGACCTTAAACATTCGAACCACCTGGTGAGTGTCACAGCTGGTGCACTAGGAGTCTCCGAGAGCACATGTAGCCAAGTTCGATCAACTTCGCTTGATCGTCTCCTCAACGCATTTGAAAATTTCTGTTGACAAAATTTCTTGAAATTTCTAAAACGTGGGTCCTGCTACGTCTTTCGGTACATTTTTTGGATAAAATAACTATCACACTCTTTGGTCGTATTACATTGTTTGGATTGAGGATCTGTGACGAGGGTTAAGTACCCAAACGTGCATGTCTGGTCCATGCTGCAAATTTATTTTCTGTTCTTAAATTATACTAATCAATTTAAGGACGTTAAACATATGCACACCAGAGAGAAACCGTTCGGGTCAAGACACTCTAGATGCAATCATAAGAGTGTGTTCACACAAGAAAACACTAACTGATGCCATGCTCGACAAAATTATTGATCTGTTTGGTCGATGAAAAAAGAGAGATATTGTAATTTAAAACTGTTTGAGTGTAATATGAGCAACAGTTAACTGTCTGTTAGCCTTGTAAGACTGAGAATTAAATCATTTGATGAAAAAAGTCATTCATTGCTGCTTTTATGACTTTGAAACTGGATTTCAATTTTTTCCCAAAATGCACTAAAACGTCGCGAATTTTTCCAATTGCACGGGCCCCGACCCCATTCCCAAATGACCCCCAAAAAACCTGTATTGTTGAATTTGAAGACGTTTAACATTTGCTTAATGTATATTACGTAAATCGCTCAATAGAATAGAAATGATGTTCTTTTGAAGACGTGTAACATTGATTACAACTCATGTGTTTACATAAAGACATACACCTTTCAACAGATCAATTCATGTATATACCGCCTCCAAACTGACGGTAGAATAGTGCATTTTAGTTGGTAAGGATCTGTTAAGATAAAGGCTTGATTTAGCCCTGAAATCACTCGATTATTTGTCGTGCGCTGCTGTCCTCCTATTTCAGGAAAAAAAGTGGTCGGGATTAACACATGATTAAAATATAAAGAATTAGAAGATTCCTATTTGGTATTTTATTCCAATAGATTTGGCGAAAGACGTTATAATTACGGATTGAAGAGGTAGGGGTTACTGATGAGAGAAAACGTCAAATATCGAGCGAAAATATAAAAAAAAATGCATTACTTTACACAAATGTGACGTTTATTATACTTCTGTACCTTTAAATGTCAAAATTTGATAAGATAAATTAACCTTGATCTTATTATATCAATATAATCGGCAAAATCCGCAATCCGGAAACTGAAAAACGGTTATATTTCGTATTTGTCAGCCACATACAATGTATGTAGCTTTCAGGCGCAAAATACACACAGTGTGTAGTGTGTAGACAACTTTCTCGTTTATTTCCTTCCTAACGGTTAAATATTTGATCTAACACACTGAATAAATTGTTACATTATATTAAAAGAAAAAAAAGGCAATTTTAATTTATTTTACCGCTCTTAAGACTGATTCTAAAATAGTCATGCATTCCCCTTTTTCATTTTTCGCGTGTTGGACATTCCCCCCTCCCGCGGTTCACACCCCCACTTGGCCAGAAGATTTGTTTTATCGACATACACCTTTGGTGAAAGTGGCATTATGAACCGAGGGGGGAGGGGCGATGTTGTAGAAAAACATTTCCGTTTTCCATCGCTGATTTTGACCCCAAAATCGGTCTTATTTTGAATAATTAATCCAACCTGACAGAAGATTCATATCTGGACCAAGTTAATTCTTATTTTTTTTTGTTTGTTTTTTTTTACATTTCGACTTTTCTGGGCATATTTTACACCTTATCTTAACAGCTCCTTTGCTCTATATGAATGTTGTTTGGTATCATTTGAAAATGAAAAAAATATCTTTGAAGTTCATTGGACTTAATTGCGACTCGTGTGCTTACATAAAGAAAGGTGAAGCCACCGGCTCTACCTTCCGTGAGCAAACTTCTGAATATATATGTAATTTTCAAATATGGTGTACCTTTTGAATATTTTTATATTAAAAAATAAGTGTTCAATTCTGCTGGCTGTAAGCGAGCATTCTTCTTGAAAAAAATATATGCAGTGGAGTAGACATGCATATACTTTTTTGGATCATAGAACCTTTATAAGTTGTATTACTTGTCCTTGTACCCTCTTTATTTTGGTATTTCGGTCGGTGCTGCAACCGTGTCCTATTTGAAGAAATCTTGCAGCCATTTTCCTTTACTCGTACGAATGTTAAACGTCTTTAAATCCAATAGCATCATTTAAAACCTGATAAATTTTCAGCATGGACCAGACATGCACGTTTCGGGTACTAAACCCTCGTCAGTGATCCTTAGTCTTAACAATGTAATATGGCCAAAAAGTATGAAAATTATGTCCAAAATGTACCAAAAGACGTAGTAGAATGGGTGGGATATGAATTCATTCAATTCTGAATTCATTCAAAGCTGAATTCATTCAATCCTTGGTATCTGAAGGGAAAAGATACTTAACTTCTGACTTCAACTTCACTTACAGATACATAGACGATGTGTTGTCCAAAATTTGCAGATTACCTCAGCAGTACTATCCTTCGGAGCTTAAAGTCAAAGAAACGACAGAGACAAATTATTCAGCATCCTATTTGGACATTATGTTATCCTACGACACTGATGGTCACATGAACACCTCACTCTATGACAAACGTGATGACTTCAATTTCAGCATTACAAACTTTCCTTTTCTGAGTAGCAACATCCCTTCATCGCCTGCTTATGGCGTGTTCATATCTCAATTGATACGCTATGCTAGAGCAAAAAGAAGGGATGAGATGCTAGAGCAAGAACCAAATAAATGGATTTTGTTCTCAGTGCTAGGCGTCTTTCAGATAAGCTTCTCAGTCAGGGATATGTTTGTGACCGAACTCGTCATACACTATGTTGTCCCACTCTCCAGAATGGTGGATGATATTCTGTCATAGACCATTTGAACCATCAAACCAAAGATTGTACTCTATGTCTTCCGAAATGGAAGTGACCGGATGTGACAGTTCTACCGAATTGAAGCCGCGGGTGTTGCATGCAAGCAGGAGATGCTTACTCTTCCTGGGCACCTGGTCTCACTCCCATATCGGGATTCGCTTCTTTTCATATGGTAGAGGTTTTTGCTTTGGTTCCTGTTTTATCCTGATTTTGTATGCCTTCGGTTTCTGATTTTCTGAATAAGGATTTTGTGCTATATACAGGGATATGGTAATTATCCATATTTGTCATTAAACAGGTTTAAAGTTACATTCGATCCACAAAGATCAAACCGTGAATGAATTATTTCGTCAATTCTTTAATGGCGGCGAGTGTTGTATACTTAAAAACTAGAAACTAGCTGGTTACATCAGTCACATATGCGCTCTCTTCCAAATACCATAAATTATTGCTGTAGTGCTTTTAGCGCAGTGGTTAGCGCGGTGGACTACGAACCCAGAGGTCGTGGGTTCGAATCGCACCGTCGCCGGACATTGCAAACCAGTTGTGCCCATGGGGAAGTAATTTTACACTACGTTGCACTCTCTCTTCCCAGGAGTAAATCGGCTACCTGGCATATGTGACGAGTTGACAATGTGAATGAAAGGCATTAGCGAATGAACGGCAACCCACTTGTTTGACAAAAAGGTGGACAGGATAGGATGTAGGATAGAAAGTGGATAGAACCTATCCTATCCTATCCACCTCAATCCTAACCATTTCTATCCTACATCCTATCCTATCCTACATCATATCCACTTCATTCTCCAATCCAATCTTCCTTTTCTAATTCTTAAGTTTTAAGCAGACAAACATACTCTTTTGATTAAATTCGATCTATTGAAATTTCTTACTTGACATAATGGGTTATATAAATTTTAATTCAATGAAAACAAACTTGGAGGTTTATTGTGATATTTTGTTTCGTTCACTACAAGAGCAAAAATGCTATTTAATCATCTAAATAATTTTTATTTTGATGAAATCCAAAAACAGCGATAATTACAGATAATTTACTACTTATGCATGAATTTGTATAAAATCATTTAGTTTTAATCATAATCTCGCTTAATGTGATGAGAGGTAGTTAAAGGTGGATAGGATAGGATAGGATGTAGGATAGAATTGGATAAGAATGAGGTGGATAGGATAGGATGGGATAGGATAGGAGAGGATAGCGTTGATAGGAGGAGGATGGTGGATAGGATAGGATAGAATTGTCAAACAAGTGAATTGCAGTACTGTATACTCCCGAGGGAGTTGAGAATGCTCTGGATTTTACAGGTCTCGCCAGGGAGGTAATTTAAGAAGTCGCGTGAGGCGTAAGCGAACGAGACAAGTCTATGAACCCCTACCTTTACCCTTTTTTTATAAAATGGATACCCTAATATAATTTAGTTTTCTCCGAAGAACGGATTCGAACACGTGTAAGCACTAATTTGCATACGGCTAGTATTGTAGCAAAACAAAACAGCATGGCGGACGGATAACACATGGGACGAAAGAAATCGACAAGCAAAGAGAAATAAGATATAAAAAAGAATTAGTATCAGCTGGACATTGGACAAATGGATACCTTAGAGGACGACCATGATATTTAAATTGAAGTCGGATGAGAAATTAGCCAAAAAGTATCTACAGTGTACATGTACTTCTCGTTGTTATATTTATAGGAAGTATAGATACAGTATTTGTTTGATGTGTATATTATATATTCACATTATTTTGATACGTATACATATATTCACAGTTTTTATCCAATATTGAAAATGAAATGAACATCATGACTTGATAAATGGAAATCTTTATTCATGAAATGGAAATAGAAATCTTTATTCACATTATTTTGATACGTATACATATATTCACAGTTTTTGTCCAATATTGAAAATGAAATGAACATCATGACTTGATAAATGGAAATCTTTATTCATGAAATGGAAATGGAAATCTTTATTCACATTATTTTGATACGTATACATATATTCACAGTTTTTATCCAATATTGAAAATGAAATGAACATCATGACTTGATAAATGGAAATCTTTATTCATGAAATGGAAATAGAAATCTTTATTCACATTATTTTGATACGTATACATATATTCACAGTTTTTGTCCAATATTGAAAATGAAATGAACATCATGACTTGATAAATGGAAATCTTTATTCATGAAATGGAAATGGAAATCTTTATTCACATTATTTTGATACGTATACATATATTCACAGTTTTTATCCAATATTGAAAATGAAATGAACATCATGACTTTATAAATGGAAATCTTTATTCATCCCACTCTCCAAAATGGTGGATGTTATTCTGTCATAGACTATTTGAACCATCCAACCAAAGATTGTACTCTATGTCTTCCGAAATGGAAGTAACCGGGTGTGACAGTTCTACCGAATTGAAGTGGCGGGTGTTGCATGCAAGCAGGAGATGCTAACCCTTCTTGGGCACCTGGTCTCACTCCCATATCGGGAGTTCGCTTCTTTTCATATGGTGGAGGTTTTTGTTTGTTTGCTTTGGTTCCTGTTTTATCCTGATTTTGTATGCCTTCGGTTTATGATTTTCTGAATTATCGATTTTGTGCTGTATACAGGGATATGGTAATTATCCATATTTGTCAGTAGTAAACAAACACACATGTGTAGCAGCCTACACCTGCCTTCCATTCAAGCGTCTTACAAGTTGTACGTCATTTGAAAGTGTTCGATTTTCCACATTTGAACAAAATATGTTGTCTACATACGGTATCCACCTTTTATTTACAATCTGATAGAATGTTAGTGCGACTCCAAGTAAGTTATTTAATATTTTTTTCTATCGTGAGAATTTTAAAAAGACAGTGAATAAGTATACACATGTTCAGTACATATTTCGTAGTAATCCCTCGATGTAAAGTTCATTCAAGCGATTTGCTGATCGCTGTAGATTACCAACTCCGACCTGAATATATGAGACGTATTTCTACATACTGCATATGCAAATAGCGATTTTCGAAGTTTACCGAAATCGCGTGTACCCTAGAATAAAACAAAACTTTGAGGTATAATTTATGCAATAAATACATCGAAGTTCAAATGGTAGTATTTAAAAGCCATGTACGGTAACCAAATGTTACTCAAGTTGGTGCTCCATAGTGAGTGCTGTTAAGATTATCGCCAGGATCTTCTTTGGCTCATCAGTGTCATATAACAATAGTTTAACACTGTTGTATAACAATTATTGATCCAATATTATTTGAACTGTTATTGAAAGAATCTAAACAGACAGATGTCAACTAGTTTTTGTAAACTTAAGCATCAGATAACAAATAATTTTATCGAGTCAGTGACAGGACTTTGGTATTTCTTGCTTGTATTTGTTTGCGTCCAGATCTCTCTACTGATACTAAAAGTTTTTACCTCATTACTTTGACTTTGATGTATGACCTTTCTTAAAAAGTAATATGAATTGAACATTGTTTTTAATTTTGTGAGCGATTTGGCTATTCGACGTCATGCATGTATTTCTCGTGTCAGAACGGTCCAGACACAAATTCGTATACCCCCGCAACAAATTCTGAGGAATATTATTGGATTTACTATAGCTGTCCGTCCGTCTGTCTGTAGACAAAAGCTTGTCATCGCAACTCCCGAATCAATTGAAGGATGTCAATGAAAATTTGAACAATGAAAGAACGCGATATGCAGATGTACATGAAGGGAATTACCGACGAAAAAGTTGCGCCTGAGTTATGACCCTTGAACTTACATTTTTTATGCACTTTAATGTAAAACATTGTCATCACAATTCCTCCCCAACCAAATGATTGATTTCAATTGATTTAAATTCAGCGCAAAAAAGATTAGTTAACGAACACCCTTGAACTTAGATTCTAGTAACTGCTCCACTACAATTTTGTCTAGAAATCTGACGTCAGCACTTACTGCTATTAAAGAACTCATAACTAGATATTGTGAAACGGTTCTAAACAGGAACGATGTAAATTTATTTTGGTCTATAAAGAATTCAGGGGATGTGATTGAAAAAATGAAATCTGGAAATTTCCAAGCCAATACGATTTCTTCATACGACTTCTCTAATATGTACACCACACTTCCTCATGACAAAATTAATGATCGATTATCTAATCTCATTAAATGGTGTTTTGATCGAGAGCGAAAAACTTACATTTGTACATCTGAATCGAAGGGTTTCTTTTCCTCGACAGACTACAAATCATACAAATCATGGACATGTAGAGACCTGTGTAATGCCTTGTCCTTCCTCTTGGACAATATTTATGTTAGATTTGGTGAGGATCTATACAAGCAGGTTGTAGGAATTCCTATGGGTACTAACTGTGCGCCTCTTGTTGCAGATTTATTTTTATACACTTATGAAAAAGAATTTATCCAAAATCTTCAAAAGCAAAGAAAATTTGATGAGCTGAAATGTTTCAATAATACTTCTAGGTATCTGGATGATATTCTAACCATTGACAATCCTGCTTTTGAATTATATAAGAATGAAATTTATCCACAAGAATTAACCCTTAACAAGGCAAACCTTTCAAATACAGAAACACCCTTTTTGGACCTAAATATCAAAATTGTAAACGGAAAGATTCATACAAGCGTATATGACAAAAGGGATGATTTTGGATTCAACATAGTAAATTTCCCTTGGCTTGACGGTGATGTTCCAAGATTACCGTCATACGGCATTTACATATCACAGCTCATCCGGTACGCTAGAGCATGTACTGATATTTTGGATTTTCACAGTAGAAATTTACAAATTACCAAAAAACTTTTAGGTCAAGGTTTCCGCTTTCATAAACTAGTTAAGACTTTCTGGTAGGCAGCATAACCATCGAAAATGCGTCAGAATCATCAAACGCCTTTTATACCGTGGATATGATCCTAATGTCACCAGACGGACACTAGGCTTGGTACTTGACCAATCTACAGTCTTGTACAAGCGCATCCTTGAGACTTGCACTCTGACTGACTGTGACGACGGGACTCCATGACAGGCCCTGTCCAAACCTCTTTAGAGAAGACAGGGCCCCGACCACCTGTCCTCTCTGAATGTCAGTCGGACTCCTCGGGTGATTGCATACATGAGCTCGCTACAGCCGGCAGAGCACGGACTGTATAACGCATGCCCTCTTTTTATATCCATTTACATATTCATCTGTGTCCCTGGGGCCTCTGCGTTTTGCGGTCTTGTTTGTGTGATGTCATCTTACAGTGAGGAGGTTGTTTTACACCACAATTGTACGTTCTTCGAGACCTCTGGGTAATTGGAGAAGTGAGAGGGTTGTGCGCACGTAATCCAGGATAACCACACCATTTGCTACTTGCTTGACAGATGGCCGTCCAAAGTCGGCACCGGTTACCCATTGGTCTCGTCGGTTTATGTGTAGTCTTTTGTGTTTGATGTTTACATGTCGTGTGTCTCTTTTCCGTCTCGTGCTGTACTCGTCTTTTGTGTTTTTGCATCGGGTGTTTTCGTGTTTTACGGTTGATGCTGCAACGGGGTCTTGTTGGAGATCTCCTCCCTTCTTTTTAGATTTGTTACATGTATGACACTTGTCATCTAATTCAGAAATATAATCGAAATTAATGTAGATTTACATCTTTTTTTAATTTTTGTAATTCTGATAAATCTTCTATGTGTCATGGATGTATATAAAACAAACTTAAATTATTTCATGCATCGCTTTAGATAAATGATATTGTTAATCATGTATTGATAATATTTTTAGTCTTGCGACTTTTACTCGGGAGAAAGAAATACTGATCAAATCTTTTTGTTCTTTAAGATATCGGATGCATTCATCAAAATATTGAGTATTTTGATTACTTTTATTCTGAAAGGTAAAATAAAGGCTTCCTTCCTGCTCCATATTAATCATTGTTAATAGTTCATCTATCGGCAGATCAAATTTGCTCTAAGGATATACCTCGGTAACTCAAACTTCCAATAGATAGTTTACTAATAATGATAAAGAAAAAAAAACAACAGATGATACGATACAATGATTGCGATGCTCATTAGACAGATAAAGGACTAACAGATTTTCAGTAGTTTTAGTATTTTCATCTTTTCCCAATCTAAACCTCAAAGATGTGTTGTAGCTTCCATTTTCTGTAATGTTAACGTCTTCAAATTGAAGAGCATCATTTAAGAACAGATAAATTGGCAACATGGACCAGACATGCACATTTCGGCTACTTAACCCTCGTCAGTGATCCTCAAATCTAAACAATGTAATATGCCCAAAAGTATGAAAGTTACTATGTCGAAAACGCGCACCGAAAGATGTGGCAGGATGGGTGGGATATGATGCTACAAGACCCACGTTTTAGAAATTTCAAGAAATTTTGATAACAGAAATTTTAGAATGCGTTGAAGAAACGATCAAGTGCGATTGTATCCAGCTCTATCTGTAGTTGCGTCACACGGATGTATCATTTTACAGGATAAATGGAATAACCATCATGATATAAATAAAGAATTCAAAAAAAGGAGAGAGAAATAAAGTTACAGAAGAGCGGTATGTACAGTGTATATAGATTACATTACTGGTATTTCGCCCTTTGAATTGAAATGGACGATAAAAGTACTCAAATTGATTTCTTTTCTCATCTCATCCCTTATGGCCCTGTCACACCTTCACTTCTTTGGCCAACGCACGAGTAACGACCAAATAAATTTCCAACACGTCGAAGAACGTTGAGGTCGATGGCTGATCGCTGGCTAGTCGTTGTGTGGTCGCTGGGTGATCGCTGGAGGACGTTGGCGTGCGCTGTGGTCGTCGGAAAATTTTGTGCATGCACAACAATGGTGGGGATCTCCAACAACACCAGGTTGTAACACCAACAGCAAAACCCCAAAACACCCAATGCAAAAACACAAAGCAGACAAGCCAAAAAGAGACGCGCAAGGGACAAGGAACTTCAACGCACAACACAGAAACATCAAACACAAAGGACTACACATAAACGAACGAGACCAATGGGCAACCGGTGCCGACTTAGGACGGCCATCTGCCACGGAAAAAGCAGAAGGTATGGTTATCCTGGATTACGTGCGCACAACCCTCCCATTTTTCCGATTACCCAGAGGTCTCGAAGAACGTAAAAATTGTGGTGTAAAACAACCTCCTCACTGTCAGATGACCAGACACAAACAAGACCGCAAAACGCAGGGGCCCAAGCAACACAGATGAATATGTAAATGGATATAAAAAGAGGGCCTACGTAATACAATCCGTGCTCTGCCGCCGCGAGCCCATGTATGTTATCACCCGAGGAGTCCGACTGACATTCAGAGAGGACAGGTGGTAGGGGCCCTGTCTTCTCTAAAGAGGTTTGGACAGGGCCCATCATTGAGTCCCGTCGTCACAGTCAGTCAGAGTGCAAGTCTCAAGGATGCGCTTGTACAAGACTGTAGATTGGTCAAGTACCAAGCCTAGTGTCCGTCTGGTGACATTAGGATCATACCCACGGTATAAAAGGCGTTTGATGATTCCGACGCATTTTCGATAATGATGTTGTCTATCTTTGATTTTTTTTATCTTGTTAATAATGTCACCACAAAATGCAGGTTGTGAAATACCCAAAGTAATATACTCTGTTGCCTGTATTGGTCCGAATTTCAGAAGAAGTTGACAATAATTTTTGTAAAATTCCCAGAAAGTCTTTACTAGTTTGTGAAAGCGAAAACCTTGTCCTAAAAGTTTCTTGGTTATTTGTAAATTTCTATGAAAATCCAAAACATCAGTACATGCTCTAGCATACCGGATGAGCTGTAAAATATAGATACCATAGGACGGTAATCTAGGAACATCACCGTCAAGCCAGGGGAATTTTTTTTTACTATGTTAAATCAAAAATCATCTCTTTTGTCATACACACTTGTATGGATCTCTCCATTAACAATTTTGATATTTAGGTCCAAAAATGGTGTTTCTGTGTTTGAAACGTTTGCCTTGTTTAAAATCAATTCTTGTGGATAAATAACAGTTTTAAATTTCTCAAAAACAGGATTGTCGATAGCAAGAATATCATCCAGGTACCTAGAAGTACCAATGAAACATTTCACATCATCATTTTTTCTTTGTTTTTGAAGACAAAACCACCGACGACTGCCCAGTGTGTTAGTTGTGAAGTCGTTAGGAGGTCGCCAGGCACACGTTCGGCATGCGTTCCCGTGCGCTGTGCAGTCGTTGCGATAAAACGTTGCGAGGTCGCCGATAATTCCAACGACCGCGTATCGACAGTGGAGCGCATGTCTAACGCGTAAACAGCGACACTCTGGCGATGGTCTAACGTCCTCAACATGTGCCCAACGACAGCCTAACGTCCTTTTGGCGTGTGCATGTTAAATGTATTTTCATCTCAGTAATAAACCAAGTCTTGCACTAGTCTAGATCTGAATATCATTAAGACAGTTACAGATAGCTCTTCTGAATCATCAGAATAACATCATGGACGTATTATTATACATGATGAGAAATAAATGTAGTAAACGTCGAAGGTACTGGGTGAGAATGTGGATTGCCAGAAGACAATAGTTTGGTATCTACGACGAATTCATGGTCGAACTAAGAACAGAAGATCAAGCATCATTCATTAATTTTCTTCGGATGCATCCATTGATGTTTGATGAACTTTTGAGGGTTGATGTTTGGGCGCCTCGTCCCCTCCCCCTCTTTTTCCTCGTCGTAATGGCATTTTTCCTCTTCAGGGTCTATTTCAAAATGACTGAGTAAATAGAAAACAAAGACGTTTTAAAGATATTTTGATTCAATATCGATCAATTACTTGCACGTTGTAGGTCGTTAAAAGGTCGCTGGCAAGTTGTTAGACAAACGTTGAGCACGCGTTATAGAACGTTAACAGGTAAATTGTAAACTAGTTTTATGCGTTAGGAAGTCGCTGAGGTCATTGGGTGAACGTTCTCCTTGCGCTAGAAGGTCGCTACGCGCGCGTTAAGAACGTTGCTCCATAATGATTTTTCGGACCAAACCCCAACGTTCTTCAACGTGTTGAAGGTCGTTACGCGTGCGTCGGCTAAAAAAGTGAAGGTGTGACAGGGCCATTACGTTTTTTTTTAAATATAGAATAAGTGTACTAATTTTCTAGTGATGTATTAAAAGGTACATATTAAGTAGAAGCTGGATATCTGACACGTACTCATTCGTTCATTGCTAAACCGGAAGTCCGTAGATTAACATCTTAGCCCCATATCTCCAATTCTATTTTGAACATATAGGGTTAGGGCCACGAAGCCCGATATTGGCCCTAATTTTGATTAATTTTGAACAGTGTACTTCATAACGTCAGACAGTGCATGAAGTTTTTGTATTTTCATTTCCATGTTTCATAGACATCGACGGCGGGTGCGGCTTGCCAGCAGGGGATGCTTACTCCTCCCGGGCACCTGGTCCCACCTCTAGCTTGCTAGGGGTCCGTCGATGTTTAATTTTGCGCTCTATTGTGAGTGCTGTTGAGATTATCGTCAGGATCTTCTTTAACTCATTCATAGAATTTTTAACTGTTATTTGACATTTTGAAACGTTCTCTGCTGAATCACGAATCTACTTTTTGTAAACATTGCTTTTATCTACACATTTTAGCCCTTTGAAAACACCAAAATAGGTCATATTCGGCGAAACTGATGCAAAAACTCAATATTTCTATTAAATAAGCAATGGCCGCATGCATTAACTATGATGGAAAATTTATATGTGAAAGATTATCATTATATCCTTTTGTCATAAACGTTTTATCTCAGTTAATGCATGCGGCCACATTGAATTCTACGACAAAAGACAAAATTCCCAGCAATTTTCGTCATAATTTATCAATAACGTCAAAATGACGTCACTTCCTGACGTCATTAATTTAAATGACACATTGTTTGGTGATATTATTCTTTTCATGAAAAGCGGTAAACATTCGTGTATTTTCATGAGAGATATCAAGTATTCCTCATGAAATTTATTTTAAGAGAAACTCAAGGGCCGATTTAGGGGTCTCGTGGCCCTACCCCTTTTATTTGGATATGCTACTGAAAAGACCATACAGGAAATTTGGAGCCGCGACTCTCTGTAAAGTAAATGGACTTATTTAAATTCATAATATAAAACAAGAGGGTGCTACTGAAATGAATTTTAGCGGCTTCTGAAAATCACTTTGACAGGAGCATCACGGATGCGGATCAAATAGCCAACACACGTGTATGAAATAATAAATTGCGTAATAAATTGGTTTGAAATTTTCATCAAGAAAGTATAGAGTTGGAACACTTACGTATTATTATAAACCGTGTCATTGTAACGCCTCCCAAACCAAATGATGGATTTCAATGAAAATGTCACAAAACGAAATGAAATATGTGGATGTGCATGACGAAAGGGGATTGCTGTCGAAAAAAAATTGAGTTTATCAATTTTAAATGTCAAACATTGTCATCACAAAACCTCATTAAGCTACCATTTACATGCTACCTATTAACGATTTGGTTATACATAAAAAACATGTCTTGCACAGTATTTGAATTTTATCTGTAAAAGGATGTTATAATGAAAGGGGGATTGGGATGGAAGTTTTGTCTTTGAGGAATATTTTCACCTAGTATATCTATATAAACATCATTGACATTTTTGTTCGCTGCAATTTTGTGACTAGTACCACTGATGAGGATTTACTTTGCGAAAAACGTATCCGGTGCATTGAAATTGGTTGAAATGTTGTTAATGTTTGGAAATTTGGAGCCGCGCGCACTCCGTCGATGTTTAATTTTGTGCTCTATTGTGAGTGCTGTTGAGATTATCGTCAGGATCTTCTTTAACTCATCTGAAATGTAAATGTACAAATCTAACTTCAAAAAATTAAAGAGGGCACTACTGAAACAATTTATGGTGGCGCCGCTGAAAGCATCACTGATGAGAATTTAATATTCGAAACACGTGTCTGGTGCATGTAAATTGATTTGGAATTTTCTTCAAGAAGGTAGAGAGTTGGAACCCTTCGACATTATTAAAGAATATAACGAGTTAAAACGCTTCCATTTTCTCGTCACGGCATAATTAAGAGGGAATTCCTGTTTTTCTTACACCCAAATACAAATCAATCTATAGGGCGAAGATGATCATTCAAACATTGACGTATACAAATATCGAATATTAATATCCCATTACAAAAGTGCAGACTGATTGAAACGATTGGCGTACGTAATGATGAAATTTATGGAACAAGTTTGACGCAAACAGGAAACAAACAAATCAATGGCTTTTTAAGAATGAAATTGTCATGAATCAGAAACCAAAATAATTGAAAAGAAAGTAAAGTCTAGATAGTGTTATTGTTAAATGAATATGGAATTCTAGCCTAATCAATACCTTTCATCCATTTTTCAGAAACTAAATATTTGGCTATTAACCTGTAATGTCAAGAGTATACGTTAGCTTTCAATTATCTGACGTCAAATATAAATTTTCTGTCGATTTTGTAAAGTTGTACTGTTATTAGATCCATAGAAAGTAATTAGGATATCTCATATAAATTGGTTAAGAGGTCCAAATTTGAATTTTTGATAAAGAAATAATTTAAGGAGATATGTGAAAATGAGTGTGTTATTTGTTATCTTGCTAACGGCTGTTTCCGAGATTAATGCTCTATATATTCAGAAGGAGGTAAGACTTAAGAAATTCTAAATTTCTGTTATCAAAATTTCTTGAAATTTCTTAAAAGTGGGTCCTGTAGCATCCTGCTACGTCTTTCGGTACACCTTTTCGACATAGTAACTTTCATACTTTTTTGGCATATTACATTGTTTAGATTTAGGATCACTGATGAGGGTTATGTACCTGAAACGTGCATGTCTGGTCCACGTTGCCAATTTATCTGTTCTAAAATGATGCTATTCAATTTGAAGACGTTTACATTTATACCACTTGGTGAGTGTCACTGCTAGTGGACCAGGAGTCCCCGAGGGCACATGTAGCCAAGTTCGATCAATTTCGGTTGATCGATTCTTCAACACATTCTAAATTTCTGTTATCAAAATTTCTTGAAATTTCTTAAAAGTGGGTCCTGTAGCATCATATCCCACCCATCCTGCTACGTCTTTCGGTACACCTTTTCGACATAGTAACATTCATACTTTTTTGGCATATTGCATTGTTTAGATTTAGGATCACTGATGATGGGCTATTCAATTTGAAGACGTTTATATTTATATCACTTGGTGATTGTCACTGCTGGTGGACCAGGGGTCCCCGAGGGCACATGTGGCCAAGTTCGATCAATTTCGGTTGATCGATTCTTCAACACATTCTAAATTTCTGTTATCAAAGTTTCTTGAAATTTCTTAAAAGTGGGTCCTGTAGCATCATATCCCACCCATCCTGCTACGTCTTTCGGTACACCTTTTCGACATAGTAACTTTCATACTTTTTTGGCATATTACATTCTTTAGATTTAAGATCACTGATGAGGGTTATGTACCATCATGAAACGTGCATGTCTGGTCCACGTTGCCAATTTATCTGTTCTAAAATGATGCTATTCAATTTGAAGACGTTTACATTTAAAAGGAAAACTCAATTAAATTTTATCGTTTAACCGAAGACAAGCCTTAAAGACCAGATCTCTATTTGCATATTTATCTAAATATGTCGATTTCTTAAAGTGAACTTCGTATCTGGTTCTGACGTAAAAAATAAAGAATCATCAAAATACACATAACATCATGGGATTATTTCTAAGTGTTTAATCTTCCTTGTCCTGTGGTATCTCTTGTGCCTATCCAATCTGAACATTTGCAATTGGGTGTGTTTCTGTGGGTGCTGCAACGTAGTTCCGACGGAGATCCCCTCTTTTGTTCTAGGTATAGAATTATTTTAAAGGTAAGCTTTGAGAAAATATATAATTTTAGATGTAAAATTACTGGTTGAGAAAGCTAACGTAAAACTTAAATTGAAAACTTTGCAAAATTTATTATAAACATACATTTTCGTTAAACAGATTAACTAGAAGAGTAGCATGAATTCATATTCAACGTACATTGACGCTTTGGATACGTAGAGAAGAAATTATGTTCTGTCACATATATTTTTCCATAAAATTTAGACATCATAAAGGGTAGTGGTGCTGTTCATGAAATATTTGTTAATGTGGTAGTCCTTCATTCGTAGTTCTAGAATGTTATACGTATACATTGTATGCCTCATAGATTATCCATTACAAGACAAAGAACCCTTTGGCTATTGATTTTAAGGTAAAGGTCATTTTGGCCTAAAAAGCTATTTTGATAAAAAAATACTTAAAGCATATTTATTAATTACAATCTATTTTTGGTCGTCATGTTTGAGAATGAATGGTTCAAATAGATTACGGGTTTTTATACCTTGCTATCTAAGACGAAAGAAGGGGATCTCCGACACCACTCTGTTGCAGCATCCATATCAAAATACCCATGCAAAGCACTGCAGTAGAGGGACAGGAAACATCAAATACAACATAGAAACATTAAACACGCCCTTTAGATAAAACTGAGCCTGAGATGAACACTTTAAAATATTTCTATTAAGTGTAAAAAGTCTCTTTGTGAAAGAACCTTATTTGGATTTTCAAAGTCAGTTATCGATTGTCAACATTGGATAAAAATAGCTGTTTTTTGAGAAACCATTATAAAAAAATCTTATAAAAATTTTTTACATTATTACTTTTGAATGAAATAATAGTGAATGAAAGTCAATCGAAAGGTTTACGGATTTTGGAAAAATTACAAAACAAAAATTTGATCGTTCTGTCACCAGACGGACACTTGGCTTGGTACTGGACCAATTTACCGCCTTCCACCAGCGCATTCTTAAGAATTGTATTCTGACTAACTGTGACGACAGGACTCAATGACGGGCCATGTCAAAACGTCTTGAGAGAACACAGTGCCCGGACCACCTGTCCTCTCTGAATGTCAGTCGGGCTCCTCGGATGATCACATACATGGGCTCCCTACAGCCGTCAGAGCACGGACTGCATTTCGTATGCCTTCTGGTTTTTGTATCCATTCATATTCATCTGTGTTTCTTGGGCCCCTGCGTCATGTTGTCTGTATGTTCATCCTACAGTAAGGTTATTTTACACCACAATGGTGCGTGAGACCAGGTGCTTGGGAGGAGTAAGCATCCCCTGTTTTGCTGTCGATGTTCAAGCACGAAAATGAAAACAATATCTACAAAACATACACTGTCCGAGGCTATGTCTATATAGAGTAACATTTATGTTCTCGGAACAATTATGCAATAATTGCCACTCCGTTTATTGGGTTTTTTTTGCATCTACATTCTCTTCGAATTCCGATGTCCATGACACATGAAAAATGTTAATTAGACATTTTCAAGTTGATGTACTTCGGACTTCGCACTAGGGACTGGAATGATTTAAAATGAAAAATCTGAACACAGAATAGACGAATTGATACTGAAGACCTTTCAATATTTATATCCACACATGAAATCGAATAAATTCTCGAACAAGATAAACTGGGTTCATCTGGATAACATCAGAAATTTACGTTTATTACAAATAAATGTAAATGTACAAATCTAACTTCAAACAATTAAAGAGGGCGCTACTGAAATTATTTTGGTGGCTCCGCTGGAAGCATCACTGATGAGAATTTAATATTCGAAACACGTGTCTGGTACATGGAAATTTGTTTGGAATTTTCTTGAAGAAGGTATAGAGTTGGAACCCTTCGACATTACACAGTCCTTTCGAAGTGCGATGTCCGAAATGCGAAGTCCACGTGCATGAAAAATGTCTATTTGCAACCTACTGGCAATGTGCGTATCGCACTTTTAGATAAACCCGGAGACCACACGCAGCGAAACGTTAAAACTTTGTCTGCTTGTTTTCAAATCTTGACGGAACACGATCTGATTCGGATCCCTAAAAATTCAACACTTTTTCACATAGACAGCACGAACATGCGGCGGGTTTTGACCACGGCTACACTGACACCTCGAACGTGGAAAGGCCTCGTCGCTATCTAGAATTTTTATGTACAAACAATAGAAATGTTATAATAATCTTTATTTTTTGCTCTTCTATGTATCATTATTTGGATGAAAGACGACTGTCGTTTGAACAAATAAGGAAAATTTGGACCTTTTTTGTAAGAAACTATTTTGAACATATACAAATGTTAAACGTCTTTAAATTCATTAGCATCATTTGAAAGCAGATAAATTAACAGCATGGACCAGACATGCACGTTTCGGGTATTTAACCCTCGTCAGTGATCCTCATTCCAAACGATGAAATATGGCCAAAATCTGTAAAATTCAGGTCCAAAATATACCGAAAGACAAAGCTAGATGGCTGGGATATGATGCTACATGACCCAAGTTTAACAAAAACCTGACATTTAAATACAAAACAAAATATCACTCTTAGGGTATGCGACGCGTAATGTTGTTACGAGTTTGGTTATCATGATAATATCAGTTTTCAATTTTTTTTCAGACATGCAAGGACAATGGAGGAACGGAATTCTCGGTTATCTTTCTAGAGCAAAAGAGAACAGGGGAGCCTATCCGGCTGTACATAAATACCCATACAGATGTGGAGGTGAAAGTGAAGGTATCGACACCAACATGGCTGTCATCACAATCTGTAAATCTTGACGTCAATGTTACATCTGGAACAACCAGTGTTGTTGAATTACCGGATGACTTGAGATTAACGACCAATGGTATTGCTAATAAAGTCGTCAGAATTGTTGCCACAGATAACATATTTTTACACGCTTCGGATATTCAAGCTAATAGTGGCGATGCATTCTTATTATATCCAGTCTCTGT
Source organism: Pinctada fucata (assembly GCA_028142955.1). NCBI lineage: Eukaryota > Metazoa > Mollusca > Bivalvia > Pterioida > Pteriidae > Pinctada > Pinctada fucata. Next base: position 44,115,798 of record AP027104.1, on the reverse strand, counting down.
TGTAGGTACTGAATACCTTGTACCCTCCGTAGAGGAGAACAATTTCCTTGTTGGGATAGTTGCTATTCAGGATAATACACTAATCCAGGTTGAGCTTCCTAGTGGAGCGCATACAGAAATAAGTGGGACAGTATATCAGCGGGAATATAACGTGACATTAAACTTGCTTCAAGTATTGTTTCTTAATATTAAATCTGCTGATTTTGTTCTAATTAAAGCAGAAAATGTTGTTTCTGTCTTCAGTGGTCATAAATTTGAACATGTTAACACAATTTCCGGTACAACAGGTGACCACACACAGGAACAAATTCTTCCTTTGCAGTATTGGTCAAAAGAGTACATCGTTGCTCCTTCTTTAGGATATTCATACAATGGTTATGGAGAACACGTAAAAATATATGGATATTTTAATGAAACGACCGTAGAGATATCAAATTCGTCATCAATGACAGTTCTTGAATTGGGTGTTCCTGGGGAGTTTCATAAATTCTTTGTGAAATCTGGTGAAGCATTTGTTATAAGAAGTGATAAAGTGATCGGTGTATTCCAGTACGGTGTTGCAAGCCCAACTTCGTATTATCCAAGTGATGCATATTTGTTGCAAGTATCTGGCACAGATCAGTACGTGCAATATGCAACTTTTCCAACAATTCTGTCAACAGACAACATTCTCAACAATAGCTTTTTGCTAGTTTCATCAAACAATGCTATTAATGAAATATTTTACAACAATGAACTTATAGCATCTACATGGATACCCGCGGGTGGAAGTGATTATTCTTTTACATACGTCAACTTAACAAACTCCTTAAGTTTGACGGAATCTCACAACATATTGAACACTAGTACTGGAAATGGACTCTTCACTGCCGTTATAACTGGAGTGGACCAGGCTATTCAGTATGCAGCGGCCGTTGGTAAATACTTGGTATGTAGATTTTTGGACATAATTTCACAGATTTTGGCCATATTCCATTGTTTAGATTTAGGATCTTTGACGAGGGTTACGTACCCTAAACGTGCAGGCCTGGTCCATGCTGTAAATTTATCTGCTTTTAAATGATGCTAATGAATTTGAAGACGTTTAACAATATTAGCTCCTCCATTTCATATTTCCTTTTAACAAACATAAAAGAAGTACCCATCAGTTATTAAGTCTAAATGTCGAGACGATAAGGCAAAATCATTAGAATTTCCATTGAAACAGTTGCGTGCCCAAAAATGAAACTAAGCTAAATGAAACTTAACTAAAGAATCAAACTGAACATTCAAGTCTTTAATATGACATGGTTATAAATCCCATCACATAAATACATTTTTTGTTACAAATGTATAACATTATATCAACATTTTAATTTGACTTAAAATTAAAAATGAAAAAAAAATTCAGGATAGATAACTTGTCAGTTGATCTTTGTCAAGTAAAGTATAAAATTATATCCATCTGACTCTGATTTAGAGAAAGAATTATGAATGAAATCGTCTAACAAATTTCATTTCTGAAAAACCGTAATGGATTAGAATTTATGCATATTTTTGTTGTCAATTTGGTAGGACAATTCTATTTTGTATTTACATTAAACAAAAAAAGCATTGATGATTTTCATCCATGAAGGTTTACTAGTCATTTAATATGATATAGCATCAGTATCTTTTTTATGCTCGCATTTTACAGATGGAAGAAAACTTGATGCAATGTCTCATTAATATAACAATATTCCAGGTGCCATCGGAACAACTAACTAATCCAACAGATGTATCTTCAGGTAAGTACTCATCAACAAGATACCTAGCGAAGTAATCGGGTCTGTCCGTCTGCTCTCTGAGAATAGCTGTCTTAACAAGATTAACATATGTTGATTTTCCCCGCTTTCTCGACAGCGCTGGGACATTGAAGCCAGTTCGTCCGTCTGTCTGAAAATCTCTAACATTGGGCATAACTTTTGAATGGTAAGAGATAGGACTTTAATATTTCACATGTATAGAGTTGGACCCTCTCTGCATTAAGTGTATTAACTGCAGAAACAAGAGCAGCAAAAACGGAATTTATTTAAGGTGGTTACATAAATAGAAGTTCATATTATACAAATTCAAATATCACATGTTACATGTACAATACAATAATAATTTAATTCACGAAGACCAGACAAAAACATTCATCCATTGTATTTAAACCCAAAATGTGGATAGAATTAATCGGTGAACTTACATTTGTAATAACTTAGAGAGCCCCTAATTAACAATTCCAAAGCAATTCGATTATAGCTCTTTACCGAAATTCTCCGATATTTAATTAGCTACGCCACGTGACACCATTTTTGAGAATCCCTATGACAGTATACATTGGTTTATGGCTACAGCAGAGAATTTCTTCTTGGTTGTATGGTCACAGAGATCAGTAGCATCGATTAACGTGATTAAAACTACCGCCGCTTATCAGATACTACCGCTGACAATATACAGTTGTATCAGTGGAATACACAGCGGCACATTTCGTTTAGCAAAACTGACGTCACTCACGCGACAGCCTCGATCTCGTTTCAGATATATGCATATTTTACGGGCTCCGCCCACTTGAACAAAAAGCCAGATAAAGAGCTATCGCGTATACGGTAACTAGAAATTATTTGCGTTACATAGTACTATCGTATCTTCGCTTCTTCGTAACTTTGCTTTGGTGAAACTGTTTTAATCAAGAATGAAGTTAATCTTCTATTTGTCTCTTCAAAAAAAAAAAAAAAAAAATAAGGGATGTGATTGCCGAAATGAAATTTAGAAATTTTCAAGCCAGTACGACGATTTCTTCATACGACTTTTCTATTATGTACACCATGCTTCCTAACGACAAAATGTCCAAACTGATAACATGCTGTACATCTGAATCAAAGGGTTTCTTTTCCGCTGCAAAATACAAGTCAAACAAATTATGGACATCTAGTGACCTGTGTATTGCCTTTTTCTTCCTCTTGGACAGCATTTGGTGATAATCTCTACAGCCCATTGGTTCTTATTGTGCGCCTCTTGTTGCAGATTTTTAATACACGTAGGAAAAAGAATTTATCCAAAAGCAAAGAAAACATGATTTGAAATGTTTCATTCGTACTTCTAGGTACCTGGCTGATATTCTTACCATGGACATTCCTGTTTTTTGAAAAGTATGTTTACTAAATGCTATTTATAGCTTAACTGACCCTGTTCAAACCTCTTGAAAGGAGACACGTTATTGCCGGCAGAGCATGGACTATATTGTGTATGACTTTTCCTCTTTATATCCATTTACATATCCATCTATGTGTTCTAGTACAACAAAATTGGTACTATAGAACATATATTTCAATATTGACAATTCTTGGGACCCTGCTTGGTTTGAACGTTCATCTTACAGTGAGGAGTTTATTTTACACCACAACTGAGCGTTCTTTGAGACCTCTGTGTAATCAGTAAAGTTGGTTGTGTGTATGTAATCCGGATTACACACCGTTTGCTACTTGCGTGGCAGATGGTCGTCCTATGTCGGCACCGGTTGACCATTGGTCACATTAATTGGTTTAAGTGTGCTTTTGTTTGTGTTTCATGTTTCTATGGTGTGAGGTGGTGTTCCTTGACCCTTTTAAGTCTCTGTGAGTGTCTGCTGTGTTTTTGCATTTGGTGTTTTGCTGCAACTGGGTATTGTTGGAGATCCCCTCCTTTCGTTTGCTTTTTTTCGTTACCTCGCATCCTCGTAACTTCGCGTCTTTTATTTGATACGTGAAGATGCGATATCGCCAAAGGAACACCTTAGCAACATAAGTACATGTAGCAAATGGTTTGGGTTTTCGGATTACCATTCAGAACCCCTCGACCTTTATTTGCAAAGGCATAAAAAACATCGGACGCCAGAACTAGATGTTCAAGTAACAGATTGCGATGTTTATGTTTAAAGATACAGTGTCCCTGATAATAAATCTTATTGAGAACGTAAACTTTATTCCAAAGGGTCTACATAGAAATAAAAAGGAGCCATAAAAAAATTTATTTGAAAATATGCAGTACCGACCCTAATATTGTCGATTTTTCAATAATTAAATTTCCATGATGGCGGAAAACAATAAGCCGGACAGCATTAAAAGTCGGACACTTTTCCTTTCAATAATAAAAACTTTCCATTTGTATTATGCTTCATTCTTTTCCTTCGCATCTTTGTAACAGAACATTTCATTGGACAAATTATGATAACATATGATCACTAAAACGTTTTAAATTACACTAAATATCATCCCCAAATTCATGCAATGCAGTGATCTGGATGAAAGTTGACGTCACCGCAAATATAACTGTGAGGCATCCCAAGGGGAAATCCTTAATTACAGTATGTATAATGACATTTTCACAACAACTTATCATTTTCACAATTATTAATTATTGTATCTTTCATTATTTTAAGATTATGAAACATATAACAACATATTTTGGAAGAAACCTTATTTTTTTGTAATGTCCGACTTTTAATGCCTTGTTTAAAAAATCATTTTAAGTCGGACATTAGTGAATTTTAAGTCGAACATTAAAATATATTTCATATATAACTTTATTATGCATATTGAACGGGGAAAATGAAAGGAGATGTATCATTGTTTTTCTAAATAACATGTTTAATAGGAACATAAATTCTGCCGATTAAGAAAATGAAGAACGTAATTATCAAGAATATTTACGCAGTTGGAATGCATCACTGGGGGTCTAGAAATCTACCAATCGATGAAGATTTGTTTGTCAAAAGTGAGCCCGAGAATCCTTTTGATGAAAACGCTATAGCCATATTCAGAGACAGACAGACAAGCGATAGATGTGCCTATTTACAGAAGAAGTACGCTCAGTTTTTGGTCTCTGAAGGTAAAAGATACTTAGCTTCCGACTTCAACTTCACTTATAGATACATAGACGATGTGTTGTCCATCAATAATCCAAATTTTGAGGATTACCTGAGCAGTATCTATACTTCGGAGCTTGAAGTCAAAGAAACTACAGAGACAAATAATTCAGCATCCTATTTGGACATAATGTTGTCCTACGACACTGATGGTCACATGAACACCTCACTCTATGACAAACGTGATGACTTCAAATTCAGCATTACAAACTTTCCTTTTCTGAGTAGCAACATCCCTTCATCGCCTGCTTATGACGTGTTCATATCTCAGTTGATACGCTATGCAAGAGCAAGTACCAAATATACAGATTTTGTTCTGAGAGCTAGGCGTCTTTCAGATAAGCTTCTCAGTCAGGGATATGTTTGTGACAGACTAACATCGTCACTGACGACGTTTTACGGTCGATATGGGGAACTCGTCATACACTATGATGTCCCACTCTCCAGAAAGGTGGATGATATTCTGTCATAGACCATTTGAACCATCAAACCAAAGATTGTACTCTATGTCTTCCGAAATGGATGTTACCGGATGTGACAGTTCTACCGAATTGAATCGGCGGTTGTTGCATGCAAGCAGGAGATGCTTACTCTTCCTGGGAACCTGGTCTCACTCTCATATCGGGAGTCCGCTTCTTTTCATATGGTGGAGGTTTTTGTTTGTTTGCTTTGGTTTCTGTTTTATCCTGATTGTGTATGCCTTCGGTTTCTGATTTTCTGAATTATCGATTTTGTGCTGTATACAGGGATATGGTAATTATCCATATTTGTCATTATATCTGTCTGTAGAACGATTGATACAAGGAATAATTTACCTTACCAAAAGACTTGCCAACTAAGTTCAGTGTTCATTCTGGTTCGAAGCAAAGGTGTAATATGGGATTCAAAACGACGGATGGAAATGTACTTCGAATTAAACAAATTCGTCAAGGTCATGAGGTTGAACTCCTGATTTATTAATTGAATTCATGAAGTTACTCAATACGACTTCTACAAAATGATATATAATTCCCAAGATGTTACAATAGATTGAGGGAAAATATTAAGTTGAACTTTTATCTTAATTCTATCTGGGGTTTTCTCGTGACACAGAACTTGAACTTAAATTAACTAGCTTGTTTTCGCGTAATCTAAATTATTAATCACAAAAGAGAGGGTGTAATACAGTCTAGATACGAGTTGCATCTATCTATAATTTAACAGAAAAAAAAACGAACTGTGCGTTTCCTGTAGATGAAAGCGAGAATATATGTGCATTGAGGTGCTGTTAGTCCTCTTCTTGTAGCTACTAGACAACCTAATACTACATCACATGATTCACATCTATTCGTCTTTTTGTGATATATATGGAAAAACAAAATGTTTACCCACCGAGTATACTAGTTAGTACAAGGGCTGATTGATATGTTGTGAGCCTTGGTTTTCTTGGATGCGGAAGGTATTTTGCTGATAGATTATCGTCCAAAAAGGACAAGCAATCAATGACACATACTATACCTCACTTCTGACACAGTTACGAGGAAATATTAAATTTAAGTGCCGCAGATAGCTCACTAGTTAAAGGTGTGTTGTTCCATCAGGACAATACTCCTGTTCAAAAGTCTGTCACTGCCATAGCTACCATTCATGTTCATGATTGTGGCTTTAATTTGATTGAGCATCCGCCTTATTCATCCGATCTTGCTCCATCAGACTTTCATCTATTCCCAAAAGTGAAAGCAACAACTTCTCGCATCCACTTTCAATCCGATGATGACGTCATACTTGCTGTGGATGGCTTTCTGACCAGTCAAGATAAGGAGTTCTTTAAAAGAGGCATCGAGACCCTTAAATATCGACGGCATGTAGAAACATTATGCAAAATGTCTGAAAAATTCAAATCGTTCAATACGATGCTCACAACATAACAATCAACCCTCGTAGTATGTATATGAAATGCAAAGAAAGGAAAGTCTGAAAAATGTACAGCATATTTTTCTTTCGTATATAAAACAACAGAGCACAGACGCAAGACTGAAATTGCGGTCTTAAACCATTCCTGAGGGAAATATATCAGCAAGGATTCAGCCATTACACAAAACCGTCCAAGTAGCAAATTGATAGCCGTGTCTGCGACCAAAAATAAACCCAACTCACCCTAATTTCCTATATCTCCCGTGATCTTTTCCCTCACACCTTTCTGTTATTTGATTTCCAGATCCAAATCCAGAGATAAAGGGTCTAAACGAGGCAAGGAATTGAAAAATTATGACCACGGATCACTCGTGACGGCCTTTGAGGCTTGTAAAAAAAATCAATGTCTATTAGAAAAGCTGGTATAGAGTTTAAGGTCCCGAAGTCAATAATAAGTGATACATTCACTGGCAGGAGGGATCTGGAAAAAAACATGAGAAGACCACCACCATTGCCCGAAGAAATCTTGAGCAAAGTAGTACAAAATGTAGTAGAGGCCTCCAAACGTGGAATGGGTATAAAAAAAAACAATTGTTCGCTTGAACTGGTCTGTTATGCCAACGTATGAAAGTGGCTGCTTTCAAGAATAATGCACCTGGGGGAGGATGGTGGAATGGCTTGGAAAAAAGACACCCGGAGCTTTCAATAAGAAAGCCAGAGAAACTGGGAAGTTCTAGGGCATGGATTTTGAATCCTGTAACCGTATCCAATATATGGATGCCCCCGGCGAGATGATAACAACGCTTAATCTTCACGATAAGCCTAATCTTATCTGGAACTGCAATGGAAGCGGAAAACAATTTCAGCACACGCCGACAAAGGTCATAGCCGAAAAGGGTGCCAGCAATGTTGTAAGCAGAGTATCTGACGATAGGGGCAATATGACAATTATGGGTTGCAAATGGTGCTGGGGAAGCGATGGTCCCAGTGATAATAGTGAAGGGAAAACATCTGTACTGTTTCTCTCTATTGAATGAATGTGGTCGATGCGCACAAAGGTACCATGTTTGTGTTTCAAGAGAATGGGTGGATGACGGATGAACTAGGAGAAAGATGGTTCCGGAATATTTTCCTGAAGAACTGTGGACCAGAGCACCCTCAGCTGCTCCCCCTAAATGGTCACTCGTCTCATGAGATCCTAGGGATATTGGAATTGGCTATTGCGAATAGGATAGAGGTGTTGTGTTTACCCCCTCACACCACCCACATGCTCCAGCCCTTAGATAGGTCGGTGTTTAATCCCTTCAATGCAGCGTATGACACAGCTTGTTCGGAATTCCTAACAGAGTCACCATACCATGTGGCAAATAAACTAAGTTTCCCGAGTTTGTTCAAGAAAACTTGGGAGTCAGCCGTGACCAAGGAAAGCATCCTAAATGGCTTCAAGGCATGTGGTGTTGTACCTTTCAACCCACAGGCGATACCACCCGAGGCTTTTCTCCCGGCTGTACCAACCGACAACCCAGCGCCTGCCTCAGTGACATGTCCCCAACCAGACGTTACTGTCACAGTTACTTCTCAGCCAGCCGCTCTTCCACTGCCTGTAGCTACGAGTACTTATCAACCAGCCTATCCTCCAACACCTAATGCTACGATTACTCTTCAGCAGACCACTGGTAACATCCCAGTCAGCTCCAAGCCAAAAACCTGCAACTTTTACTTCACGACTAGCTGCGACTCCAATGCTTGTCATATTAACTTTGCCAATTCCAGTTGTAGAGGCTGAATTCGTCCATGGAAGTTCTGGTGTCATTGCAACAATTTCCACGCCACAAGAAGCTTCTGTCACACAATCCATTGCAGATAATTCATCAGCCATCGTAACAGTCACGTCACACCCCACTGCAATTCTTCCTTTAAAACCGGATTTGTCATCATTCCCCTTGGATGATCCTGAAATTCTACTGTCTCTTATAATCAGTGGAAAAGTCGAAGTTCTGAACTCAGATGTCATCAGCGTACAAGGTGACACTAGTAGTCCTTGTCTTTCTATGAAAAACCTGCTCCTGATGTTGTCGAATCGGCAAAGAATGAGGTTAAAAGCATTGACTCTATATGGAATGCTGCAATCGAAAGTATATTTCTACCATCATTTTACTCAAATCCTTAAAACAAACCAACAAGAAAATCAAAAAAAGAAAACGTCTCACCGTATTCTAACGGCAGATGACGTCATTGCGGAGAAAAGAGAAATCATGCTAAAGAAGAAGGAAAAGGAAGAAAAAAGTTTCTGAGAGAGGCGAAAAAGAATATGAAAAAATGAATATTAGCAGTTGCAATATTTAGCATGTAAACGTGATAAGATAATGTGCAAGTGAGAAATACAATCATGCATGCATATATTTGCTTTATCAGTATATAAACATGTGCGCTTACCCGGTGTTTAATGAATTGTTGTCCTCAGATCATATATGGAAAAAGTTGAAGCATGTGTAATCTGTTCAAAATTTAAACCACAATGTTGCAGATGTTGTTGCTTTATTGTCCGCCAACGAGAATACTATATATATTGTCACGTTGCAAGTGATATATGTGGGATTGATTATATTCACCAAAAATGCATATAACTACACAAGTATATTCAAACTCAGAGTTCAAATGGCAAGCATATTATTTGTCAGTATATTAATACCGAAATAACGATGTCTTCTTTATATTAGAAATTAGATGGAAAACACCACAAAATTGTGAAACTTTCGGTTATTCCAAATCCAGTGATACCTTGAGATAACAAGCACAGGAAAATAATGAAAAGCATCCATACATAATAAAAAAAAAAACAAAACTAAACTAAAAAAAAAAAAAGAGACAATAGTTAACCTTAGAAAGTGAGATCAGGTGTCTGGTGATAGAAAGCTATTTCTCGTGTCGTTCGCTACATAAGTCTTTCATTTTCATTTTGCCCAAGACTTTTCTCGTCCTCTCTGACCTACAGGGCTTCAATCAACATAATTTATATTCATGCAGATACAATTATTTACAAAACAGATAAGGTGGACAGGGGGTACCTCTCTTCCCCTCCCACCCCTTACCTCCCCCTCTCCCTCCTTTTTAACCTTCCCTTACCTCCCCCTTCCTTCCCATCCCTCCTCTCGCCCCCTTCCCCTCCCTTTCTCCCTGCCATGTATACAATATATTTTGGCATGTAGCATACAATACAGAATATTAGTAAAAAGTCGGCTGAATCACGGTACCATGATGAGGCTCGAACAACTGAACAAGCACCAGCCTGACACATCGACCACTAGACTACGACTGTTAATTGCTAAGAGTGTTGATTTTGCACACTTAGTATATATTTTCTCAAACTCATTACCTTGAGACACCCCCTGTTCTGGCTGAAAATGATACCAATGCATGCAGGAATGTCAGTTATTATTTATTCATTTTCGTTTGAAAAAATATTGCCTTTCCCAACAGGGTAAAGAAGGCCTATGTCTAGCCTAAATTTTCTAAAAGGAAATTAAAAAAAAAGAGAAAAAAACTTTGGAACGTCAGACATTTTGACAACTTCCAGGGAGCCCCTGCCACCCCTACCTACTCTCCAGATGGATCTACATTTCGAGTGTCGGATACATGACGCATATCATGTGGAGAAATTATGCCACTTCTCTCAGTCACGTGACGAAGTTCGGCGAAACTCCCATTAAAATCAGTTAGTAGCTTTTCTCCGTAAAATCTTCGTTTTATTTAATTTCTGTTATTCATATTATTTTCAATTTGTTATGTAACGATGATTCATGACCTATTTTCAATTCTAGAAGAAAACATAATGATATTATACCAGAAAATAGAGGAAATTCCGTAGAAAGAAGGAATTTTTAAAATGTGTGGGAACCGCCAAAATCAGTTATCCGAAAAAACGACGAAACCTGAATTCATGTATCTGTTGTAAACTTTCAGTCGCGATGCCCGGAACACGAATTATTAAACTAGAAACCTAAGAAAACGGACATTGAAGTTGCCAAAACTCGCCAAATCATATTGTCTTCCTATGAAATTACTGTACAGCCTATGGACAGAATCTTACTAATTTTCAAATCATGTGGGAACCGCGAATTTAACACGGAAAATAAAGTTTTTTACATCAACTTCTTCAGAAAATAGCGGAGTATCATATCCAATGCCCGGAAGCCGTTTAACAATCTTAGTTACATTGATGCCCATATACGACAATAGTAATTTCATATCTGGCAGCGAGCCATGACGCGATGTCAGAGTAGCAGTATTTCTCCGTATGTTATCTCCTTAAACTTGGATAACTAATAAAATTTTCATATAAATAATTACATGTACCGGCAGTCATGACTGCCGGTATACTGTAATCAATCGTGACATACTTGCACGGATAAAATGACTCTTGGCAATATGATTGGTGGACAACTACAAAATATGCAAATATTCGTCAAGGTTATTCTGAATCTGTACATAAGATGCTTCCATCAAGTCCGCTGAAGAGTCTAGATGACTTGACAAATGAAAGTCATATCGTATCAGTGCATTTTCTTCCGAAAGATGCATCGAAAAGTCTTTGTACCGATACGTCCTACAACAAATCACAGATCCTCGGAAATTTCCGTAGCTTGAATCGGAAATAAAAACGGAAATGTGCGATTTGTCTAACAAGAATAAAAATCGTTTATTCCATTTCTTTCTTACTAGAATTTTACAACATTTAATGTCAGCTAACTGCCGGCAAGCTTTTTGTAAAAGCTAATACTTGTATTAGTCAAACACGAGTTCAGATGTCTGGGTCATATCGAGTTTCGTTTGGATTTACCGGTGTATATAACCTTTAGCCAATGAAAACAGCGATACAACAGAAGAAAAAAGGATATCCTACAATGACGTAGTAATTAGTATATTTACATACTGACATATAAACTGCTGTGCTAATGGATCTGCCTACAAGTGAAGTGTCCGACTTATTGTGTTCCGCCCATACACCTCTATTGTAAAAACTCAATACATTGTAGGTGGCGCTAGTGGATTGAATAAGAGCTGCGCACCCCAAATTCAAAATGACGTTTTGAAAGGTCTATAACTGCGAATGTGTGCGTTAGATTCGCTGAAAATTTGAATTTAAACAAATGAGAATGTACACTTTCATATAAGAAGAAAGATTTTGCATTCCAAAGTTTTGTAAAATTAATTTATTTTCAGGGACACCGTCCCTTTAAAAAGAGGATGTCCTATAATATTCTGATATATTTTAGTCTTCTTCACAAAGACATTTGAGATTTTGAAATGTTAATCGTTATTGATGAAGACATGCATTTCATGTCTTCACAGCGTGGTGTGAGCTTTCTTGACATTACATCGCATTTTAAGTCATCCGTCAACATACTTAGACTACAAATGAATATCAGGTTCTCATATGAGCATTGACATTGTGCCCTTTTGTTGAACATCTGACAAAATATTTAATCTTTTTTCACTTTTATAAGTTTCATAAATATTCAAGATCAATAAAGCATTTGTATCTTTCATTGTTCATTTCAGACGTGAAAATCAGCAAGTTTGGAAAAATAAATGAAGATTCCATTCCGTCCTACGCACCTTCTTACTCTGGTTCATATTCGCTTCTCCAATGTTTTCGGGTTTGTGAAGAGCTACCATCATGTGGCTTTGTAGTGTTTAATCGTGATTTATCTACAACTTGCCGAATATATGGGGAAAGAGCTTCCTGCAGTCAAAAGTATTATGAAAAGAGTAGCGAAATTTATTTCAAATATACATAATTTTGGGACCTCTTTTCGACCTATTCGTATTTCAAAAATGAGCTTAAGAATGCAGGTGATATTAAAACATAAAGAGAGAAATTTCTAGGCAGATAGTGATGAATGCTCTTAGCTCATCGGATAAGATTTTTAAAATTTTCTATTTTCTTGAAAATAAACCATTTTAATCTTAAATCTTGATTATCTTGACATTAAATACTGAGATAACAAATATTATGCAGAGTATGGCGATGACATTATACACAGAGATAACAAATAATGGCGAGACATACCAGTTCTGTCGATGCGCATTTTGACAGCGCCACCTACAATGCATTCTACAATGCCTTCCGTTCTTTCACTGGAAAAAGTTCTTCAGAAAAGTTGCCATTAGTGTTTCTTAGGAGCTATGCCATTGTCTTCGTATGTTTGTCCAATTTTTCTTTTCCCAAGAAAAAGTTCTGTTTTCTATTTTATCCAAATTTCGCAAGACTTTCGATTGTCGATGAGGCTCTTGTATTAGACTTTCGTTCACTGATTTTAACATTCAGGGACTTTATATAGCTCGTACATTGAGTGACAATTAAATCAAAATGACTCGTAAAAGTCAGATGAAACGATTGCATTAGACACTTGCCATGGTGCATAATTGCTGTAACTGCAGAACTTATTGAAAAAAAAAATATTACTAGATAAATTTATTCATCCATTAAATCAATGTGTATTATAATCTTCTTCTTAATTTATAATCATGCTTTTGTCCAGAGATCAAATCAAAGGATTTTGTCTTTTTCCAATCTGTATCCTTGGCCTTTTACGTATGACCTTGAAAATCGATAGGATTCTTCCTCTTGTCAAAAGCAATAAGTGTATGAAAACTGCACCTTCCAGGCTGTAAATACTAGGATTTTGACCATTTCCAATCTGTGATCTTGATCTTTGACCTAAACCTCCAAAATCAACAGCATTCTTCGTCTAATCATAAGCAATCAGTATATGAAGTTTTGGTGAAGATCCAATCAAAACTGCACCTTCCAAGTTGAAAACAAGGACTTTGACCATTTCCTATCTGTGACCTTGACCTTTGAAATATGACCTTGAAAATCAATAGGGTTCTTCTTGTCATAAGCAATCAGTGTATGAGGGTTGGTTACATCCGATCAAAATTGCGACCTTTTGGAAGTATACACTGATTTTGACCATTTCCTATCTGTGACTTTGACCTAAACCTTGAAAATCAATAGGGTTCTTCCTCTTGTCATTAGCAATCAGTGCATGAGGTTTGGTTGAGATCCAATCAAAACTACGATCTCTAGGCTGTATACAAGGAATTTGACCATTTCCAACCTGTGACTTTGACCTATGACCTTGAAAATCAATAGGGTTCTTCCTCGTGTCATAAGCAATTGGTGTATGAAATTTGGTTAAGATCCAATCAAAACTGCACCCTCTAGGCTGTATACAAGGATTTTGTGACGCACACAGGTACACACGAACGACTACATTACTATATCCCCCTGCCAATATAATGCGAGGAGATAATAACTAGTTACTGACGTTATGTTTGCGGACGGTAAATGCTGATTTTACTGTGCAAATATCAGTTTTTCTAGCTCCGGTGTTTGCGACCGTAAAATCAGCACTTACCGTTCGCAAACATAACGCCAGAAGCTAGTTACACCCTACGCTCAGGGATTTGGAAAGGAAGATTGAAAACATAAAAGAAAAATACATTTCTTCAAGCGAGATCGATAATTCTGACTTATAGTTTGCTTTTAGAAAAACCACTATAATCTCCCGATATAAATGATTGTATAGGCGTTTGATAGTATTATTATCATTCACTGATATGTTTACCTTTAATGCATATCTATGTGGTTTTTTACAGCAAATTTCGTTTAAGGTACCGCTTGTGGACGTAAAACAAAAATGGTCTAAGGTGACATCACTGAGAAGACATTGAAAGATATGAAAAAGTATATCAAATGATTTCCTATTTTATATGGTATTTGTGAAACAAGTTGTGAGAAGTTTACTTTCCCGAGCATATGCTAGATTAAAAAACAAAGGAGGGGATCTCCAACAACACCGGGTTGTAGCACCAACAGCAAAACCCCAAAACACCCAATGCCAAAACACAAAGCAGAGAAGCACAGAAAGAGACGCGTAAGGGACAAGGAACGTCAACGCACCACACAGAAACATCAAACACAAAGGACTACACATAAACCAACGAGACCAATGGGCAACCGGATTCAAAAAAAAAAAGAAAGAAGGAAATCTCCAACCGGACTAGCTTGCAGTATCAAACAAATGCGAAAAAACCCAAACAAGATGGACTGGTACAACAAGGGGACAAGGTAGATCAAAATTCGAAGACATCATAACATTAAACACAGAAGACTACTCATCGTCACTGAGGAAGTTCTACGGTCGATATGGGGAACTCGTCATATACTATGGAGTCCCACTCTCCAGAATGGTGGATGATATTCTGTCATAGACCATTTGAACGATCAAACCAAAGATTGTGCTCTTTGTCTTCTGAAATGGAAGTGACCGAATTGAAGCGGCGGGTGTTGCATGCAAGCAGGAGATGCTTACTCTTCCGTGGTACCTGGTCTCACTCCTATATCGGAAGTTCGCTTCTTTTCATATGGTGGTGGATTTTTGTTTGTTTGCTTTGTATGCCCTCGGTTTCTGATTTATCGATTTTGTGCTGTATACAAGAATATGGTCATTATCCATATTTGGCTAAATTATTATAAAAAATGAAATTGAAAATCTATATGGGATTTTTTCTATCATACTCGTATATTGCAATTTCCTGAATTTTTTATTATGACACATTACATCAAACTTTAATGCATTTATATTCGGTGAAAAGTTCAAGATCGTGCATGACGTCATAATAGAAGCGACGACGTCGGCACGTTATAAGAAAAGAATCTTGTATAATTTCTGGTGATACAGGTATTACCCAATAAATTTAGACCACAAATTTTTCGTCCATTTGTTCGGGGTGATACCTGCATCAACAGAAAAAAATAAGATTCATTCCGTATCATTTTATATCCTCTACTGAAGGAAAATGGACTGTATTCTTCAATAAACATCAAAGAAGTACCTATCAGTTATTCAGTCACAAAGTCTAGAAGGCAAAGCAAAACCATTAAAATTTCCATTGGAACGGTTGCGAGCCCCGGAATGAATAACACTCCGATGAAACCAGGTGCCCGGGGAGAGTCAGCGTATTCTGATTGCATGCAACACCAGTCGCAACAGTTCCATGAAAACATATTGATGCACATATCCGGTAAATATTTCTTGTTCGGTGATGATGACAGCCATTCAATCGCAATCCAGAATGTCACTGATCATTCTGTAAAGGGAGATCTGATATTCTTTTATCATATCCTCGTAGTGACCAAAGTACTTCCTCGAATGTTAAACGTCTTTAAATTCAATAGCATCATTTAAAACCTGATAAATTAACAGCATGGACCAGACATGCACGTTTCGGGTAATAAACCTTCGTCAGTGATCCTCAGTCTAAACAATGTAATATGGTCAAAAAGTATGAAAATTATTATGTCCAAAAATGTACCAAAAGATGTAGCAGAATGGGTGGGATATGATGCTACAGGACCCACGTTTGAGAAATTTCAAGAAATTTTGTAATAGAAAATTTCAAATGCGTTGAAGAGACAGACGATCAACCAAAGTTGATCGAACTTGGCTACATGTGCCCTCGGGGACTCTTGGTCCACCAGCAGTGACACTCACCAAGTAGTTCAAATGTTAAACGTCTTTAAATTCAATAGCATCATTTGAAAGCTGATAACTTAACAGCATGGACCAGACATGCACGTTTCAGGTACTAAACCCTCGTCAGTAATCCTCAGTCTAAACAATGTAATATGGCCAAAAAGTATGAAAATTATTATGTCCAAAAATGTACCAAAAGATGTAGCAGAATGGGTGGGATATGATGCTACAGGACCCACGTGTTAGAAATTTCAAGAAATTTTGTAACAGATGATTTCAGCCGTTGTAGAACATAACCCTGATCAAGTAGCTTACCTGCAAGCCGTCTGGCTCTAACGGTAAAATCTTCATATTTTGAACATGCCCTGGCGATCCGTATCATCCGAGAAACAAAAACGCCATAAGGAGGAGAAGACGGAATGTTGCTACTCATGAAAGGAAAGTTAGTAATGTGGAAGCTGAAATCATCACGCTTGTCATACAGTGTTGACATTTATCATACTCTGAAAAAATGGGTCCCTGTAAAGTGCGTAACGAAACAAAAACGAAACGAAACAAATCGAAGCGAAACGAAACAAAACAAAACGAACCAGATCGAAACGAAACGAAACAGATGGAAACGAAACGAAACAAAACATAAAACTGAAAGAAAATGAGAAAAAGAGGAAAAATCGCCGAGAACAAATATTTCAAGACAAGATCAGCATGTAATATTGCCTAATCCAAGAGTTCTACCTTTGTAACTAGTGCCGAGAGGGTTTCCTGAAAGAGTCAAAGTTGACAATTAAAAAAAGTAAATGTCAAATGCCATTCATGTATTTAAGAGGAAGAAAAGGGAGGGGATAGAAAACCACGCTATGACACCGTAATGAGATCATAAAACGGGGTGGGGGCACATTTCAGGAAAAAAAATCTTATTCTTTTTCAATCGAAATGTGCCCCCGAGTTTTTCATTGTTCTCATTTTTCTGATAAAATTTTCAAATACACATAACGGGACAGTTCCGTTTCCTCTGCGCTAGACGCCTCCCTGCTAAATAATATTTTTCCGTCTATGACGAGGTTATTCATCCCGTTCACTCTCCTTTAAAATGCAATTGTGATTATACCGTATATATTATGTTTTAATCGTCAACTTCGATTCTTTAAAAAACCCTCCAGCCACAAGAACTACTAGTTGAAGGCAATAATGAGGGGGTGGACAAGGACAAAGGGGGGGGGGGAAGTGGGCGAGAGGAGGGACAGATGATTGGGAGGGTAACAGTACCCCCCCTCCCCCCAAAATAGGAAATTACTTTTAATATAAATAATCTTGCTCTTGTGCGTTCATGTACATAATCTCAATTTTGAAAATTACCACGAAATTCATATACCTTAAAATTTTTGTTCCTGATCGCTTCGCTCGCCGCAATTTTCAATTCATTTTTCAAATACTTCAGGCTCGCTTCGCTCACCTTAGCTTTCATCTAAACAGGTCTGTTTCCTTTTTCAATGTTTATAAAAGGAAATAACCCAAATAACTTCACTATTGCATCAATTTACACTTTTAAGTTTAAACATTTGTCTTGACCGCCCAAGACCCCCTCCCCCCACGGGCAGGGGGCGGCAGTCGGATCGGGTGCCCGGGAGGAGTGAGCATCCCCTGTTTGGCTAGCCGCACCCGCCGTCGATGTTCATGCATGAAAATGAAAACAATATCTACAAAACATGCACTGTATGAGGCCATGTCTATATAGAAAGTGCTAAGGCGACCATATCAGGGAAAAACATTTAAAACACTTACTGTCAAACCCCTCGAAAGTTCGGGGGTTGCGCATTGATATAACTGTGTCCTAAGACAAAAACAAGTTATGGCAACCGCCATGATTCAAACAGCAAAAAATTGTCCTTCTTTATCATTGGAATCCTTCATGCACAGAACATTTTAGTAAGTTGAAATTTTAAGCAAACTTTTCAGGTGCGAGCCGATAATTGTTTTAGGGGAAAAATACACGGTTCCAAAAAAGTGCTATAAAAAGACGTCCGTGAAAAATTTAGTTGATCGATGCATCAACATAATTTCTCTGCCAATAAGAATCTTCGTTTCGAAATAATAATAATGAAAATTAAATGATCATCGACTTGGTCGTATGTCACATGATATAAAAAAGTTTACAGATTCTTGACAAAATATAAAACAGAACTATCTCACGATAAAAGAAAGAAGAACAACGAACAGAGACGATAAGGACAAAATAAAATTTAACTTAAACTTTCTGCAATGAAGCAAAAGAGAATCTAATATGGAGACGAGATCGGGTGTCCGGGGAAGATTTTCACAATATTTGTTTTTAATGGCGCTGATGGTATATATAAATGCGATCGTTTGTTATTTGGTGGCAATGATCGTTTTTCTATCGTGTTACATTTAGTAAGTGTGCTTTCCCCATCTCATATATAATTGGTTACATTTGTTGCTATGGATAGTCAACAGTAGTTATGCAGGAGTAAATGGTTTTCTGAATTTTTAAAGTGTCAAATTTCAATATCAAGTTAAAATGCTTACGTGAAATTGTTGATTTAAATAAGTAGAAACATACTACGCGGTCCATATATTTTACTGATCCTGAAAATATCTTATCAATTGTGTTATGATGATCTTATAGTTGTTAGATAGGAAAAAGCTAAACATTGTCATGGCACAAAAACTAGATATGCTTTTCATAATGTTTATGTCGTGTGTTATCATCGTCGATGCAAGCCTCTTTGCACCAGAGGTAAGAAATACTTTTATTTCATGTTAAAGATAATTCAAAACGACAAAAGCACAACTGATAAGGATACATTATCCCAAACGACGGATGCTGTCTAGCAACGGAATTTAGAAACTTTATTTGTTCCTTACAATCTATACTCTTCTAGATTGTAAAACTGTAGTTCCCCGCGATTGGATGTTTGACTTGAAGTACGGCAGATAAGGATTCATTCAGCGAAAAATGCATTTCTACGGATGCGCGTAGGTAACAGGTAAAAATTATAATTATGGCGGCCGCCAGATAAATTATAATTCATACCTGTCACCTACGGGCTTCCGTACATTTCTATGTCTAATGCAGAGTTCTTTGAAATTTTGCATCCAGAATTCTGCTCTCTGGCTATGTTTAACGTCTTCAAATTTTATAATTTGGACATTTGTTTTTTTTTTAATCATAGTCAAACGTGATCTTTTTTTAAATTTTTTTTTATAATAATAATACGGAAGTGTTCCAACTCTATGCCTTCTTGAAGAAAATTTTCAAACCAATTTTTGTGCACCAGACACGTGTTTCGGTTATAAAATCCTCCTCAATGGTGCTTGCAGCAAAGTGCTTTTTATAAGCCACCAACATTCATTTTACTATAATATTGTCACTAAAACCTTTCATCAACCCTATTGCGGTTTTTGGTCATACAGGTAATATGACACATTACATTTCTGAACAGGCGCAACACAAAATACAAGCCATTATTTTTTTACAAAGTACCTGTCTTATTTCTTTCTTTAATTCATTGACGATGGAGTCACTTCATTATTTGAATGGAAAACTTAAATGTGTTGCAGATGAGGCCAGCATGTCTGGTACAATATAGGTTGTTCATTTTGTCAAGGATCCGCTTTGGGAGTATGCGCATTCATTTTTCTCTACTCTTACTTCACAGTATCGATAGAATAAATCAAGCCGTATTTATAGTGTTTTGATTAACTAAAGACGGCTGACAGACAAAAATAAACATTTCAAAATACCCTAAACCTTTGATTGCGGGGTACAAATGTATAATAAGTGGTAGTGTTGTGCAAAATAATTTGGAGAAACGTGCAACAGAAGGTATTTCTCTGCTTCTTTACTACAAGAAAATTGAATTATTTCTTTATTATAAGACAGGCGGTAGCTAGAGTGGTTTCGATGTGAAGGGGGGATTGGCGTAACGCTATTTTACATCATCTTTTCTTCTTAATTTTATGCTAATGTGATATGTTTTTATTCTCTCTTGAGGACGATCTGAAGACCACATAGGCGGGTCAAGATTTTGTTTTTTTTCCATAAAGAAGGGTTGATTGAAAACTGAAATACTTGAAATATCTTTTCTAGTCAATAGCGTAAGAAAAAGTAAGCAAATGAGTTAAAGAAGATCCTGACGATAATCTCAATAGCACTCACAATAGAGCACCAAATTGAGCATCGACGGATCCCTAGCAAGCTAGAGTTGGGACCAGGTGCCCGGGATGAGTAAGCACTCGGCGTCGATGTTCACGCACGAAAATGAAACGATCTATAAAATACATACAAGAAATCCACACTATTCACAATAATCCTTGGATAAAGACGCCTCTGTCATCACTTTTCTCTCTTAAAACACCCCCTTTCAATCCACTAAGATAGAGGATACCATATACAAAAGCCTATGAGGGTCTAATTTTCTCTTGTTTCTCTAAATTCTGCTTTATTGTCTGACCTAAGGGGAAGGGGATGCAACCTATCATGCGCTTGAGACGATCTGATATTGTGTAACATATCAAGGGCGAATAAAGTATTTGACTTGGGGGATATAAAAATGGAAAGGAGTTTGGCAGCTTCTTGGCACCACCAAAGCTGGTCCAAGATTGAGGTTTTCTGGGGGACGTCCTCCCTGGTAAACATAAATTATCTTGCGGTGAAAGAACGTTTAATTGGCTGCAGAGAGTACGGAGATAAAATTTTAGCCGTTAAATGAATGGAAGCATTAATCAACATGAAAAACTGTATCGCTTTATCACATGTCTTCACATTCATAACATTATTTTAGAACAGATACATTTGCAGCTTAATAAACCCTCTAATCCCACTAATTCGGTGAGTGAAAATACCATTTTAAAAACACGACGAAACCAAAACAAAAGCATAGAATATTAATTACTAGTTGAGAAACTAATCTAGGACAGAAATGTTTACGTCAGGTTCGTTTATAATGCTGCTAAATTTATCCTTTTGATAAATTAAGATAAGAAATAATGTAACATTTGTTTAATAAATTAAATGTGCTTTTGAGACCATCCCTTATTTTGTTCCTTTAAGTACCTATACGTAGTACGAAGTTCGTTGGTAGGTTTACGTCGCTTATTCGAACAGCTCTATTGAGTTTAATTCAGAAAAACGAAATATTTTTCTTGTAATATTCATAAAAAGTCTTTTATACCCATTGATTTGATGGAATGAGTTTTACCAGATTTGCCAAAGCGGGTATTTCAAATACATTTAACGAGAGACAATTAAACCAGCTCGATGGTATATTCATAGGCATTAGTAATTGTCATTGTAGATTTTTTTAACGATTAGATGGAAATATAAAAAGCAATGACAAATTTTTGCCATAATTAAGAATTTAAACCGACGAATGTGATAATTAAACGCTTTTGTCCCTTACTGTCCGGCTAAGGAAATGGGTGATTTTTGTGAGCACGAGATGACCACATTGCGGAGTCACATTTGCTGCTTTGCAGAAGGTTTGTGTCTTTGTTTGGGTTTGCATTTTTCTGGTTTCTTTTGTACTTTGAATTTGATATCTGATTTTAGTCCTTTAATTAACTTTCACTCGGTCGTAAATTGAAAAATGTACTACAAATGTATTTCCTTTATACAAATGTATTCATTGATCGCATATACGATATTGGAAAGGTTTTTTTTTTTCGATATAATTTAATGCTCATTTTAGGTTAAATAGTGTACTAATGGCTCTTCTAACATTGCGTCTTTGTATTTCCTCTTTTCTGATTTCGGGTATTACTAGATAGAAATAAATTTATTGAAATATTGATTAAACTTATGGATCATTGTACTATTTCCGAAACAAAAACAAGGATAAATATGGAAAAGGTCCAATACGGAAAAAAACGTGGCCTTTTCGAAAAACAAAATGGGGCAACATAGAAAATAAAGAAATTTTTGTATGCATTAAAGGAAAAAACAGGCGGAGATTTCAAATGATTTCAATTTACAAGCGAGGTATTTCAGGGGATATTTAATGTTTATTGCAGACTTAGGATTCTAACTAAACAAAAGATGCAGAAGTCCCTGAGTTAGAAAAAGATGAAGGTGAAATTAAATGAATATTTTCGATATATGTTGACATTGCCGAATCATATACATGTGGACACATAGCTCTGTGAGGATGTTTTATGATTTTCAAATTGAAAATTAAATTTGCTAGACTATAACATGCTTATTCGTATTGAAAAAAAAAACTTGCTAGGTGAGAATGCTTATTCGAATTGTAAAAAAAGGATTATGATTCTGATCAATGATTCATTTCGACGTTGAAAAAGAAACAAGCTTGAGATTTATAATCCATTTTCTATTATAAAAAATAATAAGTTCATTGAACATTGTATTCCATATTGGCACTACTATTCCGTCTTCGTCTGCCAGACTGTCCATCGAAGCGCCATTGGCCAATACTGCATACATCAAGGTAATATCAATTCAACCATGGAATTAACGGGTTCATAATGTAACTGATTATGAATAAAATATCAATAAATCGGATTATACCATGACTCATACAAAGACAATGGTACACTTTGAGTTGAACATTCCTCATTTTCATTTTGGAGACTGCTTGAAATCGACTCTATGTGCTACAAGTGCAATTGTAATGTGTAAGTGTCATTTCATTTCATCTTAAAGTTTCCATTTTTTATACGTCCGTCTTAAGACGGGACGTATTATGTTGTGGCGCTGTACGTGAGTCCGACCGTCCGTCTCCCCGTCCGAGTTCATGTTTTGAATTTTTTTTTAAAAAAAAAAACCTATTATTTTCTACTTCAGAAATGTCAAAACAATGGAGGCACCGAATTCATAGTGATGTTCCTTCAAAGTGATAGAGCAGGAGAACCTATGAGGTTGTACATGAATACAGATGTTGATCACGAGGTTAAGGTAACAATAAGAACACCGACATGGATTTCAGCAAACGCTGTCAACCTTGACGTGAAAGTGGTTGCTGGAAACACGACCGTTGTAGAGCTGCCAGACCAGCTTAGACTAAAAGGTTGTACCATCGATAACAAACTTGTCCATCTTTCTGCAACAGCTCATATTACTCTTCATGCTTCAAGCATACAAAGTTTCAGTGGTGACGCATTCATCGTGTATCCAGTATCAGTCCTTGGCACTGAATACATTGCTCATTCAAGAAACACATCGTCAACCAAATATCTTGTCGGTATTGCCGCTTTAAATGATCAAACAACTGTAGAGGTCAAATTACCAAACGGTGCATATATTGTTAATGGAACTACTTTCACCTCAGGAATGGTCACAGTCTTGCATAGATTCCAAGTATTACAACTTTGGATAAGGGACGCAAACTATGTGATTGTAAAAGCAGATAAGATCATATCGGTCAACAACGGTCATGTCTTTGAAAACGTCGACACCATATCAGGGACTAGTTTCGATCATACTGAAGAACAATTACTGCCAATTAGTATGGGGTCTAAAGAATATATAGTTGCTCCAGCTTTGCCATATTCATATGATGGATATGGAGAGAATGTTAAGATATTTGGATACTATAATGACACGACCGTAGAGATTACCGATCCTTCAACAACAAAGATTGAACTAAGATTAGCTGAATCTGGTTATTTCCATGAATTCTTCATTAAATCAGGAGAAGCTGTCACCATCAAAAGCAATAAAGAAATTGGAGTGTTCCAATATGGAGTGTCAAGTCCACGTCCAGACCTTTATCATAGTGAAGCATATCTAATGCAAGTGACTGGTACAGATCAGTATGTTCGCTATGTAACTTTTCCTGCAATATTTTCATCTAACAACCAGTTCAACAGCAGCATAATGATTGTATCGTCCAAGAGCGCAATGTACACCATCATCCTGAATAACCATCCTATTACACCCTCATGGACAAGCATTGGAGGTTCTGACTATTCTTTTACGTATGTGGAAATTAAGGAATCTTACAACGTGCTGACAACTACGGCGGGAGATGGATTCTTCACTGCTGTGCTATCGGGAGTTGGTAAATCCATTCAATACGGTTTGGCAGTTGGAAAATATTTGGTAGGATTTTCAATCACTATAAAGTTTTTATTTGATATGTTCAAACTTGCATGTGATAAGTTGAATTGTTATCAGGAAGATGAATGCATTAATAATTTACATTCCTTTCTCTATTGAGGTGAAGAGAAAAAGATAAGAAAGGAATACGATATCGGAAATTAAAAACTTGTTATATTAGTAAGTATTTAATCCTGTTTTATCCTGATTTTGTATGCCTTCGGTTTCTGATTTTCTGAATTATCGATTTTATGCTGTATTCAGGGATATGGTCATTATCCATATTTTTCAATAATACCGTATAACCAGAACTTTTTACGAGATACTATTATTTGTTCTTTTTGCTCATCCGGTACTCTAGAGCATGTACTAATATTTTGGATTTTCACAGTTGAAATTTACAAATTACCAAAAAACTTTCAGGTCAAGGATTCCGTTTCATAAACTACTTAAGACTTTCTGGAAATTTTACAAAAAAATACAGGCAGTTTCTTTTGAAATTCGGATCTGTACAAGCAACTTCGGGTATTACACAACTTGCCTTTTATGGTGATATGATAAACAAAGAAGGATACTTGGTAGACAGCATAACCATCGAAAATGCATCCGAATCATCAACCGCCTTTCATACCGTGGATATCATCCTAATAATGCGGAAGGTTTAATGCCACCTTATGTCACCAGATGGACAATATGCTTGGTACTTAAAAATCTACAGTCTTGTATCAACGCATTCTTCAGACTTGCACTCTGACTGACATTGACGATGGGACTCCATGACAGGCCCGGTCCAAAGCGTTTTAGAGAAGACAAGGCCCCGACCACCTGTCCTCTTTGAAATGTTAAACGTCTTCAAATTCGAAGTCTGTCGGACTCCTCGGGTGATAACGAGCAAGAGCTCGCTACAGCCGGCGTACGCCCCCTTTTTATATCCATTTACATATTCATCTGTGTTTCTTGGGCCCCTGCGTTTTCCTGTCTTATTTGTGTGGTCATCTAACATTGAGGAGGTTCTTTTACACGTCATTTGTGCGTTTTTCGAGAGACCTTTTGGTAACAGGAAAAGTGGGAGGGTTGTGATCACGTAATCCGGATAACCACACCAGTTCCAAGTCGGCACCGGTTGCCAATTTGGTTTATGTGTAGTCTTTTGTGCTTGATGTTTCTATGTCCACGTCTCTTTTTCGTCTCTTTCTGTGCTCGTTTTTGTGTTTTGTGAATTGAGTGAAATAGAACGAACTAAAATTCAATAATGAAAAGTACAAAACAGTAACGTCATGTTGTTATCTTTGTGTATAATTTAGGGATCGCGAAAAATTGCACTCGTAAAAATAAAAACACAATTTTTCACAATAAAATCGCGAAAATTGATGCTTGCGAAAATTTTATTGGGAGTTTACTGTAGTCCGATACATGCACATGGATTACCTTTACATTTCTTTGTAGATCGTGCACAAAGTATGGAGACGCTCACTTTGTTCGGAAACTCTCTGTGAGAGCCGCACGGAATTATTATTGTCATCTTTGCATCATTTTGGCTGAACAGTTGTACTTATGAGGTTTATAATCCGAAACATGCATGTCTTGTGCAACAAAAAAGAATTTGTATATCCAGATAGTTGATCTCTGAGAGATTAATAGAATTCGTGTCCAGGATTTCCTTTGGTACACGACTCGGCAAGCTTCGTCGTTGTACAAGCAAATCCTTGACACTCGGGTTGGATTTCCTTGTTCCTAATCACATCTGGGGATTGAGTATTTTTCTTTCACTATCTAAAAGAGCTCAAAATGAGGTTTCTGTGTATTGTTTTTCATATTATGACCGGCTTACTCTGCAATCATGTATGACGTTACAGTTAAAAGCACTTCCGGAATAGGCTTATCTCACCCTGCATGGTGAGGCATTATTTTTCCTGATACCTTATTTCGCGCGGACTAATCAGTCTCAAGTGAGAGAGAGGATGCTTCTTATTTCTGTAGTTGCTAAGAATTTTTTGGTTCAACCATTCCATTCGATTATTGTTTTCGTGTCCTCATCATGACATCGCAATGAACTATTAAGGCTCCGCTTACAGTTTCGTACCAGAACCTTTTCCAGTATTGAGCACGGTCCATCCGTGACGACGGGACTCTATGATGGGCACTGTCCGAATCTCCATAGAAAATACTTGCTTCTGATTCCTTTCTTCATAAGAAAGTTGGTCGAACATCTCTGGTAATTACCTTGCTCCAGTTCCAACCACCAAAGTACATATTGTTTATTTTGAATGCTCGCTACTTTTGTTACGAATAGAAATATTTTTTTATCTGATCCCATAAGTTTCTGATGTCACCAGACACTGAGAATGTTATTATGAATACATCAGCACAAGTGGGAAGTATATGTTCATGTAATCCAGATCACCACACATTCGCTTTTATATAGCGGATGGCCGTCTAAAAATGACGTCGGGTGCGTATTGGTTCTCTTCAACTTTATTACGTTCATCTGTATTTCATGTGTGCCCTCTTTGATTTTCTGTTGGACCTTCTGTGTGGGTGTGAGTGAGGGAGGGTGTGTGTGTGTTATTGTGTTTTTTTTTCAACTTTTGTTTGCTGAAAGTTGTTTTCCAATGTTTCCTATATCCTGCGGATGTGTTCTGTTGGGATCAGTGCGGAGAAGTCGAGCTATAAATTTCTTCCCTGCATGCAAACAGGAGACGCTGATTCTCCCGGGTCACATTGTATTACATCGGAATGTTAATTCCAATGCCGGGTCCATGCTGCAAATTGATCTGTTCTTAAATGATGCTAATGAATTTGAAGACGTTTAAGACGTTTAATATCTGAACTGTTCCATTATTTTTGTCCTGCCTTCTCAACTTTGAGACTGAATAGGTTATGGGTACTTCTTTGGTGTTAATTCAATGTATCACAATATGGTGTCTCAAACTCTACGTGCACTGTGGGTCAAATAAAAAACAAAATAATCTTCAATATATAACGATTTATTCAGCCGTACGAGGTTATAGATTATATGTATATTGTGAGCTGATCATAACACTGTGGACTTTATGTTCTAATGAATAGACTTTTTTTTCAGAGCGATTCTCCAAGACCTAACGGACAAGGTAGTCGAGGATCAGGTATGAACTGAAATCATTATAAATATTTTTCTAAAATACATGTAATTTCTATAAATGATGATCGAGATTTGTACGTCGTATATTTACTTCTTATACTTCGTAAAATAAGCGATTTAGGGAACTATATTTAGCAAAATTGCATACTTTGGATACTCTGAGGTAAAAATAAAAAACAAGAGGGTTACTATCGCTCACCTGAAAACCACGTTAAATAAGCATACCAAGCAAGAAGAAGTTTGTCAAAGGAAGACTCCTGAAACTTGGCCTCGGAGTGGAACCAAAAATAACAACACTTCTTAAGACCTTTCTCTAGATCATCCTGATGCCATCGGTTTGTCGAAACGTGCTTCAGTTCTGAAGAAAAAGTTTGTCAAAGGAGGGTTCCCCTGAGACCTACCTTTGCCTGTGGTGGCGCCACCTGTTGACGGATCCGGACAAAAACAACAATTGTCGGTGACCATTATTACTTCAAAGAATTCTCATCAGCGATGAAAATTTAATATTCGAAACACGTGTCTGGTGCATTGAACTTTGTTTGAAATTTTGTTCAAGAAGGTATAGAGTTATAACCCTTCGACATTATTCATACATGTACCTACTAAGTTTCATCAAAATTCCCTGAGCCGTTCTGGAGAAGAAGACGAAAATGTCAAAAGTTTGCGACGGACGGACGCCGGACGGCACGCTATAACAATAGAACACTGAGTTTCGCTCAGGTGAGCAAAACTTTTAGGATTGACTGAGTGTATACCATTACTGATAATTGCTCATGTATTTAAGGTTATTTGATAGATATTTATTATGCATTCTGTGTGTATTGCAGATGAAAACAGAAGCAGATTTTCCTGGAAAATGAGGGATTTCGTTCCCTCGTACGCTCCTTTACACTCTGGATCGGAAACCTTTCTAAACTGCTTTGGAATATGCCATGACATGCAATCGTGTGGTTATATAGTCTTTAACAATAACAAATACATATCTTGTCGAATCTATGAAGAAAATGCATCTTGCAGCAATACTGTCTTTGAAAATGGAAGCAATGTGTATCACAAATATGGATGAATATGACAGAGTGCAATCAACGTAAAAAGCCACTTTCAACATTATTCTTACAACAAAAGCTTTTGGTAACACAATGTATTTGTTCGTTCTTCGATCTTACTAATAACAATATCCATATTATATGTGCTTTGTAAATTTCTACCTTTACGTCACCAATTTTTAAAATATGGATGAAAATATTGATATTAAGAAAAAGGATCTCCAGCATGACCACCTTGCACCAGCGGAACAAACCCACAAGAAAGAAACAAATAAATGACATCAGACAAAATTACAAACCGCAATAAGACACACCTATATTCCCTAGAACATTATACAAAACAGACGAACAGAAATATCGAACATTAATGACAACACATAAAAGGAAGGATACCTATGTTCACCCGGTGCCGACTTTGGACGGTCATCTGCTATTTGCCAATGGTGTATTATCCGGATTACGTGCGCACAACCTTCCCACTTATCCGGATACACAGAGGTCTCCCTAGATGCACATTTGGTGTATAAACATAAAACTTCTCAGTGTAAGATGATATCGCAAACGATATAGGTAAACGGCCTTTCGTAACACATATTCTATGTACTATATGGATATAAAAACTTATTTGGCATGCGTATAATAGTATGTGCTCTGCTGGCTGAAGGTAGCTCAAGATCAATCACCCGAGACGTTACACGTGTAATATAAACTTGTTATATTAAGTTACACATGTAGTATAAACTTTTCGACAATATATAATGGAATAGCACACAAACGCATCCAAAAGAGAGTAGAAATGGGTACCCTGGAGTGTACCCCTCCCCCTTTCAACATGCTACATCCCTCATCTCAGCTCGATGGAATGTTTTCAAATCCCAAAGATCTTTATTTTTCATTCTTAATTTAGATTACTGAATGCTCCGAACGTGAATATCTGAATCTAGAATATATGCTAGGGGCTGAGACAGGATTGAGTTTAATGGAGGAGGCGTGAAATATATCAAAAAGGGAATGGTTATTTTGACTTTCTCAGTAACTATATCAGAAACAAGAGGCCCAGGGGAGTCACATCGCTCACCTGAGGAGACTTTATGTATGTTTTCAAAGTCATTTAAGAACTGAAGAAAATCACTTTTAGTAAAGCTTTGAGAAGGACAATGTGTACTTACTTTCTGTAAAGATTGGTGACATTCTGTACAGTAGTTTAAGAGGATAAGTCAAAAACGTGTCATCCAATTAGAGCCTATGGAGGACATCTTGGGTTTCCGATCGGCTCGAAAAACACAAACTTGGTAGACTAAGAGGGCAATGAGTACTTGCTTCCTGTGAGGTTTCAAGAAATTCTGTGAAGCGGTTTCAGAGGAGAAGTCCTGTAGCTGCCATCTTGGATTTCCGATCGGCTCCAAAAAACTTAAACTTGTTTGAGTACAGTGATGATTCGTTAGTCCGGACGATTTGGTTCCCGAGGAATTCGTCCGGATAAACGAATTTTCCGGATTACTGAATCATGTTAAAAATGTCAAAACTTGAGCGCCAAATTCCAAAGTAAAGGGGGGAGGGTCGGCCGTTTTTTTTGTGCGTGTGTTTGTACGGTTAAACTGTCTTGTAAACAAATATTTTCTCATCATAGATAATTTGATTTAATGTTTATTTCTTTAAAATTTGGGATTACTAAATCTCTAGATATGTCTTTAAAGCATGAGCGCTAAAAAATAGAAAAGGGAAGGTGGTTCGGGTGCCGGGATTTTGTCTTCGATTTTTTGTATCGGTAAGATCGTCTTGAAGTCAATACTTTTGTCATCATTGAAAATAAATATACAAGTAGTTTTATTTCTTTATAATTCTAATCAAATTAACAGAAATGAATAGTACAAAATGCACAAGAATAAAGATCAAACGAAAGCGGAGGGAGGCCTCTGATTTATTACGCTGAGTTTAATTTGGGGGGGGATAGAGCGTTACTTTAATCTTTAAAATAAGAATAAAATTTTATCGAAGCATCGAGGTTCCGCGGGCGCCGATACTTTCCAATACCTACTGAAAGTTACCACTTTTCTTTATGAAAATCATCGTCTGTCAAGAGCGGTTGACGTTCGTTTTCGATTCTATTTTAACTAAAAACAAGCTCTCAATTTTCTAACTAACTCTAACATTCAGTTCACTTCCATCGTCATCGTGATACAAACATTAGAATTAAAGAATATCAACTTTATTTTGAAATGATTTTAGGGCGTGCATCTGTTCAAAATAATGATTGAAAGCTAGAAACTGAAAAATGTCCCGATAAGAATGAATACAGTGACCAAGCGAACAATTAAATCTTTTAATTCATAGATTTGATAACCACGTAAGTACATGTACCCCAAGCCCTTACTAGTACTGCGTATCCCATCGCCTAATTAACCCGCCTGTTTTCCGGTAAAATTCTCCAGGTAAAATTAATTGTTGTGAAAACATATCCGTGTAGATTTGTCCAGGAAAAACTTAATTGTTATGAAAACACGTCCGTGTAGATTTCTCCAGGTAAAATTAATTGACGTTATGAAAACACGTCCGTAGTTGCTTATATCGTCCGGACTAACGGGACAAAATAACATATGATCCGCACGTCCGTTTCCGAAAACTACCGTCCGGATCCGGAACGCGGATTTCCGGATTATCGGATCATTTTTGCACTATGCACGTTTGTTCCCTGAGAAATCGTCCGGAGTAACGAATTTTCCGGACTAACGAATTCCGGACTAACGAATCATCACTGTACAATGAGTACTTGCTTCCTGTGAAGTTTCATGAAATTCTGTGCAGCGGTTTCAGAGGAGAAGTCAAAAATGCGTCAGCCAATCAGAGCCTGTGGCAGCCATCTTGGATTTCCAATCGGCTCGAAAAACACAAACTTGATAGAGGGCATTGATTTCTTGCATCCTGTGAAGTTTTGAGAGATTCTGTGCAGCGCTTTCAGAGAAGCAATCGAAAATGTGTCAGCCAATCAGAGCTTGTGGCAGCCATCTTGGATTTCCCATCAGCTCGAAAAACACAAACTTGGTAGAGGGCATTGAGTATTTGCTTCCTGTGAAGTTTCCAGAAATTCTGTGTAACGGTTTCAGAGGAGAAGTCGAAAATGTGTCAGCCAATCAGAGCCTGTGGCGGCCATCTTGGATTTCCGATCGGCTCGAAAAACACAAACTTGGTAGAGGGCATTGAGTACTTGCTTCCTGTGTAGTTTTATGAAATTCTGTGCAGCGGTTTCAGAGGAGAAGTCGAAAATGTGTCAGCCAATCAGAGCCTGTGGCGGCCATCTTGGATTTCAGATCGTCTCAAAAAACACAAACTTGGTAGAGGGCATTGAGTGCTTGATTCATGTGAAGTTTCATGAAATTTTGTGCAGTGGTTTCAGAGGAGAAGTCGAAAATGTGTCATCCAATCAGAGCCTGTGGTGGCCATCTTGGATTTCCGATCGGCTCGAAAAACGCAAACTTGGTAGAGCTCATTGAGTTCTTGCTTCCTGTGAAGTTTCGAGATATTCCATGAAGCGGTTTTAGAGGAGAAGTCGAAAATGTGTCTGCCAATCAGAGCCTGTGGCGACCATCTTGGATTTCCGATCGGCTCGAAAAACACAAACTTGATAGAGGGCATTGAGTTCTTGCATCCTGTGAAGTTTTGATAGATTCTGTGCAGCGCTTTCAGAGAAGCAGTCGAAAATGTGTCAGCCAATCAGAGCTTGTGGCAGCCATTTTGGATTTCCCATCAACTCGAAAAACACAAACTTGGTAGAGGGCATTGAGTATTTGCTTCCTGTGAAGTTTCCAGAAGTTCTATGTAACGGTTTCAGAGAAGTCGAAAATGTGTCAGTCAATCAGAGCCTGTGGCGGCCATCTTGGATTTCCGATCGGCTCGAAAAACACAGACTTGGTAGAGGGCATTGAGTACTTGCTTCCTGTGAAGTTTCGTGAAATTCTGTGCAGTGGTTGCAGAGGAGATGTCGAAAATGTTAAAAGTTTATGCCGGACGGACGACGGACGGCGCGCTATGACACTAGCTCACTTGAAACCCTGTCAAGATTGTATAGAGGTGAACATGAGATCTGGAACTGGTCATTTATAGCATGAAATCGCCATGCCTAGCATTGGAGTTTTTTTGACAAAAATGATACGGAAATCAAGTTGGTGGCAAGCGGTAGCGAACCAGCGAAAAATTCTGATATCAGAATCAAAACTTAAATTGTGTCTACACATAGACGTTTGAGCTACAAAGATACCTTACTTGACAATTGGGGGGGGGGATGCGCCTCTCACGCCCCCTCTCAATCCGCCTACTACAGATAACGAGATGTCATACTGGTTTTATGGGTAATGCCTGTGATTCTCTGAAAATCGGCTTGTTCTCTTAACAAAGGCATCATATTAGGGATATATCATTTTGCACTTTCCGTAACCGTATTGTATCCCGGAACGTATTGTGCCTCTTCTCCATTCCATAACGGAACGAAAAGTGTGAAATGACAAATATAGACAATACTCATATCCCAATACACATAACAAAAACGATAATTCAGAAAATCATAAACCGAAGGCATACAAAATCAGGATAAAACAGGAACCAAAGCAAACAAAACCCTCCACCACACGAAAAGAACTTCAATATGGGAGGCAGACCTGGCGCCCAGGAAAAAAAGTCAGCATCTCCTGCTTGCATGCAACACCCGTCGCTTTAATTTGGGAGAAATATCACATCCGGTGACTTCCATTTCGGAAGGTACAAGTATATTCTGTGGTTGGATGGTTCAAATGGTCTAAGACAGAATATCTTAAACATTCTGGACAATGGAACACGATACATTCTTGGGTAAGATTGCTTCTCAGAAAGGGGAATTAAAAATAAGAAAGAAACTGTACATTTCAAATAAACATAAAAGAAGTACATTTATATTTCCATAGGAACGAATGCGAACATTGGAATGAATAACATTCCGAAGTCCGAAAATAACATGATATCCAAAGATCAATCCTCGATTGAAAGTCAAACAAAGAAAGGAACATTAGAATAAAAAAAACCCCACTCAATTGGCACAACAAAAATACAAAACTGACCATAACAACTGCACTCTGCAATGGAGCCAAGTCATGATAATTTGTCATATAAATCTTACATTTCCAATCCATGAAAATAATAGGAGGAGATACCATACATGATAACGTTTTGTTATCACAGCGGAACAAACACGCATGCATGTGTGGAACCAAGGAGATCCTCAATGTGACGAAATTCTTGATCAGAGCAAAACACACATGCATGCGTGTTACAATGTATAATTTACTTTAATCAGATCTAGTATCCGCAAGATTATATTAAGAAAATAAAGCCGTTTTTGGTGGCATCATCTACAAGAGATCCTACAATAAAGAACAAGGGACACTTGTCAGTTTTAGCCCACTCATTTTATAAAAATTCAAGCTCTCTTAAAAGAACTTTTTGTTTTGTTTAATAGCTATATCTTGGTCAATTTTGTAACTGATACCAATATTTAGGATATAATTTGAAATTTATTTATTAAATGACATTCCTTTCCATTCATGACAAGAAACAAGATCCTACTAAAGCAAGACTGTGTCCATTTTGTCAAAGGAAAAGAATTGGTAATTAATTTCTCAAAATAATTTGCGCAAAAAATATATACATTTTACCCAAAAATATGTACTTAAATGAACTAAAACATTTCATATTACTTGCATTTGATAACATGAATGATTTTTTATTAAGAATAGCTTGAAGGTTATCAATAGAGATAAGATGTTGTTTATTTTTAAAATTTGCAATTTTAAAACAAAATCAAGAATTTTGCATCAAGACAAAGTAGAAAATATGCTGTGCTTGCTTTGAATATATAATTCATGAGCGATACTTTAAGTAATTGTTTAAATCTTCAAGAAACGATTACATGCAATACTCTAGAACTGAGGAACAGGAGAAAATTATTATTTCCTCAAATTTCTTGGAAATTTTGCAAAAATTCAATTTTTTACAACAAAATACACAGAAAAAAATAGGAAATGAAATTTAAGTCTTATTCTATCCGAAAGAACACGGGAAATACTGTATATATTTACACTTTCTTATTTTTCAAATCTTCATCAATACAAAAATTATAAAACTTGTCCGATATTCAGGGATTTTCCACTATAAAACATGTTTTTCTTCTCAAAACATCACTTTTTAATGAAAATTTCCATTAACCTTTCAATTGAAGCTGCAAGGTAAATGCGGTATGTGAGGATGAAGGCGGGAGGGTTGCAGCAAACCCAGTGATACATCCCAGACTTTAATGGTCAATACTTTCCATGATTCATTAAACCATCACCTTGACCATAACAACTGACCTTAAAATATACAGAAACGATAAATCATGGTATCATGTTATAGGTTTTCGATTTTTAGACTTCATACAGAATGACTATATGAAATTCATTAATTTCTAAGAGGGGCCAAAGAGGGGTTTGACAGTAAGTGTTTTGAATATTTTTCCCTGACATTGTCGCCATAGCACTTTCTATATAGACGTGGCCTCAGACAGTGCATGCATTTTATATATTCTTTTCATTTTCGTGCGTGAACATCGACGTCGGGTGCGGCTAGCCAACAGGGGATGCTTACTCCTCCCGGGCACCTGGTCCCACCTCTGGCTTCCTAGGGGTCCGTCGATGCTCAATTTGGTGCTCTATTGTGAGTGCTGTTGAGATTATCGTCAGGATCTTCTTTAACTCATTTGTGTCACACTTATGCCCTTTGCCGTGTGGAGCTCGTAAAAAAGTTCCCCGCGAGGGGTTTGACAGTAAGTGTTTTGAATATTTTTCCCTGATATTGTCGCCATAGCACTTTCTATATAGACATGGCCTCAGACAGTGCATGCATTTTATAAATTCTTTTCATTTTCGTGCGTGAACATCGACCGCGGGTGCGGCTAGCCAACAGGGGATGCTTACTCCTCCCGGGCACCTGGTCCCACCTCTGGCTTGCTAGGGGTCCGTCGATGCTCTTTTTGGTGCTCTATTGTGAGTGCTGTTGAGATTATCGTCAGGATCTTCTTTAACTCATTTGTGTCACACTTATGCCCTTTGCCGTGTGGAGCTCGTAGAAAAGTTCCCCGCGAGGGGTTTGACAGTAAGTGTTTTGAATATTTTTCCCTGACATTGTCGCCATAGCACTTTCTATATAGACGTGGCCTCAGACAGTGCATGCATTTTATATATTCTTTTCATTTTCGTGCGTGAACATCGACGGCGGGTGCGGCTAGCCAACAGGGGATGCTTACTCCTCCCGGGCACCTGGTCCCACCTCTGGCTTGCTAGGGGTCCGTCGATGCTCAATTTGGTGCTCTATTGTGAGTGCTGTTGAGATTATCGTCAGGATCTTCTTTAACTCATTACTGTCCT
Organism: Pinctada fucata; assembly: GCA_028142955.1. Classification (NCBI taxonomy): domain Eukaryota; kingdom Metazoa; phylum Mollusca; class Bivalvia; order Pterioida; family Pteriidae; genus Pinctada; species Pinctada fucata. Next base: position 44,079,780 of record AP027104.1, on the reverse strand, counting down.
TGCTCTGAGGAAAAGTGAAAATGTAGTTGACATTGTTTATAATAAATATTACAGAAGTACCCATCAGTTATTCAGTCTCATAGTTAGTTCATTTGATATTTGCGAGTCGCATGTGCAAGGTGCGTCTAGCTAAACAGGGGATGCTTACTCCTCCCGGGCACCTGGTCCCACCTCTAGCTTGCTAGGGGTCCGACAATGCTCAAATTGGTGCTCTATTGCGAGTGCTTTTGAGACAGTCGTCAAGATCTTCTTGCTCTTATCAATTTATAAAACAACTTCCCCGACTTCAGATACTTTAGATTACGTTTCTTTATGAATCTATCAACTCAAACCTTGATCGCATTTTTTAGTTGTAGATAAACTTTCGGAAAAAGAAATACGAGTAAAATATTTTTAAAGCTACAGTCCATACTGTGTAAATTTAATAGTTATGAAAACTATTCTTTAAATTTTACACTGAATCATGAGAACAGTCGATATCTTTTAATTTTCCATCTGCCAATCGATCTTTGAAATGAATAAAATATCATCTTTTTAAGGAAGTGAGAAAAATAATCCTCACTAGTCAAATATTAACCTAACTTTTAATGTAAGCTTTATGTTTGCTTTATCGTTTCATTTAAAAGGAATTTTCGTTATCTAAAATGCTTTTTAAAAGAAACAGGAAGACAACATCAGATTTAGTTTGGTTTAGTTTATGTCCTCAATAATCTAAATTAGAATTATTCCATCCATCAATACCATTACACAGCGTAACATAAAGATCGGCAAACCAGTAAAGCCCCTTTCACATCAGCCTTACAGTGCTCTGCGATCGCCTTTTGATAAAAATCGCTAGTGTAGAAAGTGCACTGGTTGAGTGCTACGGAAGCCAGTTCGTGCCATGTTATATTTTTTACTATCTCGTAGTTACGAGAATGTTTCTCGCAGTTACGAGAAACTTTTCTCGTAGTTACAAGAAACTTTTCTCGTAGTTACGAGAAACTTTTCTCGTAGTTACGGGAAAAAATTCTCGTAGTTACGAGAAAAAATTCTCGTAGTTACGAAAAACATATCTCGTTGTTACGAGAAACTTTTCTCGTAGTTACGAGAAATGTTTCTCGTAGTTACGACAAACGTTATCTAGTAGTTACGAGAAACTTTTCTCGTAGTTACGAGAAATAAATCTCGTAATTACGAGAAAAAATCGAACGCATTATTTTTCGTAACTACTTGATTTCTTTCCCGTAACTACGAGAAAAGTTTCTCGTAATTAGGGCCCCGCCACTAGGCGGGTGCCCTATAGTAATCACTCTGTCCGTCTGTCCGTCCGTCTGTCTGTCTGTCCGTCAGCAAAAACTTTAACATTGGCCATAACTTCTGCACTGTAAGAGGTAGAGCTTTTTTATTTTACATGAGCGTGCCTTGTGACAAGACCTTTCCGTTGGTACCAACATTTTTCATCATGTGACCTTGACCGTGACCTTTGACCTACATTTGAAAAACTTTAACATTGGCCATAACTATTGTACCGTAAGAGATGGGGCTTTGATATTTGACATATCACTCTGTCCGTCTGTCCGTCTGTACGTCAGCAAAAACTTTAACATTGGCCATAACTTTGTAAAAAATCGATGACATTGGAATACTGCATTGTATGTTTGCCTCTATTCCTCTGGCAGCAATTCTTTTGTTGCCAACCATGTTGACCTTGTTGCCTTCACATTCAACTTCTTAAAGAAGTGGCCGGCGGGGCCCTTTCTGACTTTGTCAGTGCTCTAGTTACGAGAAATATTACTCGTAACTACGAGTCAGAATTTTTTTTTTCGTAACTACGAGAAACGTTTCTCGTAACTACGAGAATTTTTTCTCGTAACTACGAGAAATTTTCTCGAAACTACGAGAAAAATTTCTCGTAACTACGATATTTTTTCTCAACGAGATAGTTAAAAAATATAACACGGCACGAACTGGCTTCCACAGAGTGCAACGCATGCAGTAGTCTTGTTTAATTTGCATAATTTCAAATAAGATCAGATGCCCCGGGAATGTGAGCATCTCCTGTTTGCTTGCAAAATCTTAGGCCGTGCAGAAAAAGTCAAACCCTGTGAATATGTCGTTGTTCTTTAATGTCCAAAGTCGCATCTATCAAATAAGCAGTAAATGTTATAAAGCTCAGTAGCTCTGATAGTCTATCAATACGCATTGCTGCATTGTTGCTATTCAGAAGTTCAGACAAAATCCAGATCCCTAAGGGCACATATAAATTCGGTTGTCCGTTTCTTCAACGCATTCGAAAATTTCTGTTATTCAAATTTCTAAAACGTAGGTTCTGTAGCATCATATTCAACCCGTCCTGTTACGTCTTTCGGTACAATTTGGACATAATAACTTTCACACTCTTTCGTCATATTACATTGTTTAGGTTGAGGGTCACTGACGTGGGTTAAGTACCCGAAACGTGCATTTCTGGTCCATGCTGTAAATTTGTCTATTCTTACGTGATGCTATTAATTTCAGTTTGGACCTATAAATATATTTTTACCAGCGAAAAAAGGTATTTTTGAGAATCGCAAAGGTGGCTTACATTTCCATCACCAATCACCTTATATTCTGTAGTTATGATCCTAGAGTTACCAGGAGATTACTCTGCATGGTATTTGACTTTAAAGCCTTGTACTAGGACATTCGCAGTAGTAGCACACTAACTGACTGTGACAACGGAAGTCCATGACGTGCCCTGTTCAAACCTCGTAAGAGAAGACAGGGCGAAGGGAATGCGGATAACCACACTATTTCCTCCTAACTTAGCGGATGGTAGTCATAAGTCGGCACGGACAGCCCTTTGGTGTAAGTCTAGGTCTAGGTTAATGTGTAGTCTTTCGTATTTAAATGTGTTTGGATGTCGTCTCAGTATTTTATCTGTCTTGCCTCTTGCGTGTCTCTAGCTGATCTTATATATTTCGCAAGCGTTGTTTTGCTCTAGATACTTCGACTGAGATTTTTTTACCTCCTCTTTTTTTTATTTTAGCAAGTTTTACCATCTCATTCAAGAATTTAAGCACCTAAAATTCGACAAATATTGTAAGAGATATGTTCAATACGCATCAGATGTATTTTTTTACATTGTGAGATACGGAAACAAAAAAGTCGAGAAATCAAGGGAAAATATCTAGAACTTCTATAGGAACAGTTTCGATTCCCCTCGAATAAACAACACTCCGAAGTGAGACCGTATTCCTATGGTAACCCCATATCAACAATGTCGCAACAAGCCATGATGTATGACGTCAATACTTTTCACTCAACTCAGTCATCATCTTTCCTTATTTGTTATGACCAATTGGGGCATTGTCAAAGTAGAAGTCATGTGTATTGGGTGTTTTCATACTTTCAAACAGCAACCTCCTATATTCAGCGAATGACTTTACAATGCATCACTCATCAGCATCTGAGAAAATATAAAGACGAAAATGTATAAACATGAAGCATATAAACAGTCATTTATATGTACATATCAATGTAACACTTATACTCAAGTGTCAAATAATTAAACACTATTTTACTACTGTTGTCAACTAACAGACACACGGCATGGTACTTGACCGATCTAGTTTTTTATATTCATTGACAAATTCATTTGTGTTCTGCTTAGCCCTGCGTTTTAATTTTCACAGATTTTGGCAATATAACATTGTCTAGTTGACATTGACATAATGATGTCCTACGACACTGATGGTCACATGAACACCTCACTCTGTGACAAACGTGACAACTTCAATTTTAGCAACACAAACTTTCCTTTTATTAGTAGCAATATCCCTTCATCGCCTGCATATGATGTCTTTATATATCAATTGATATGCCAGAGCAAGTAACAAATATTCAGATTTGTCCTCAGGGCTAGGAGTCTCTCGTTTGTGACCGACTAACATTGTCACTGAGGTAATTCTACTGTCGTTATGGGGAACTTATCATCCACTATGATCGAGAAAGTAATGATATCCTGTCTCAGACCGTTGGAACCATCCAACCACAGAACATACTTATATCTTCCTAAGTGGAAGTAAACGAATGTGACATGTCTGCCGAATTGAAGCAACGTGAGTTGCATGCAAGCAGAGGATGCTGACAATTCTTGGGCACCTGGTCTCAAAACCTTATTGGGAGTTCGTTTGTGTTCATATGGTGATTTTTGTTTGTTGTATGCTTTGGTTAATGTTTAATCATGATTTTGTATATCCCTCGGTAAATGATTTTCGATTTTTGTTCTCTATATTGGTATATGGTTCTTGTCCATAGTAGCCATTGCTTATTGTTCTAGTTTATTTATTGAATTTACCACATTCAATAATTATAAAGGAAAACAATCGATGTTTATAGCTGTCGGTGGACTGTAAGTCCCCGCTGATACCATTCACAAATTTTACAGTGTTTCCTCACTAACATAAAATATTTATATAACACATCAATTTTTGTCAGCTTATAATCATTTTGCTTCTTTAAAATCTGTAGTACCACTGATGAGGATTAATTATCCGAAACATGCACCTCAGACATGTTTTCTATATATTTTTGTTTTCATTTTCCTTCGTGAACATCAACGGCGGATGCAGCTAGCCAAACGGGATGCTTACTCCTCCCGGACATCTGGTCCCACCTCTAGCTTACTGGGGGTCCGTCGATACTCAGTTTTGTGAATGCTGTTGAGATTACCGTCAGGATCTTCTTTAACTCATTTAGAATATTTTGTTCAGTAGTCAGCTCTCTTGCAACAGAGTAAGTCTTCATTTCCCATCTCTAAATGAATGGATACATATCCGTCATTCGAAGAAATTTAAAGTGTTCCCACTTGTTACCTTCTAACACGTCTTCAAACTCGTGAATGAATAAAATTTCATAAATGAATGAAGAAATTTCATAAATGAACATTTAAATGAATGAATAAAATTTAAAAAAAAAAATTAATGCGCAGGACACCGTTACTTCGGTTAGTGAATCCTCATCAGTGGTACTTTTAAGTCAATGTGATTTTTTGACACAGCCAAAATATATTTTACTAGCGCCCTCTAGTTTTATTTTTTGAAATGAGTTAGTGAGCTACTTTGCAAAGAATGTGTAGTGTCGATTCAGTTGCACTGTTAAATAAAAGCTATGACCAAAGTAGCATTGGAGAGAAACTTCTAGGATGTTAATCTTTAATTTCGATGATATTTATGATGAACTGATAAGTTTCCAAAATAGCAAAGTAATGAATGATGGCAAATTGATAAAGGGCCAAACCAAAGCTTTATCTAGGCGACAGAGCTGGAAAGAAAGTAGTTTCATACACTAGAAACATCGTTCGAATAAAGGATTCACTAATCCGGGTAAAAATTCAAAAGTCATTCATGTATGGCATCTTTGGTATACATTCCAGGTCATGTTTAGAATTTTGGTCTTCATTTATTCACTGTTTAGTTTTCCTCTCTTTCAGTCTCGATCATTACTTGTGGAAATACGAATATTGGGTCCTAAATTATTTCGATAAAATATTTCTTGCGACTCCTAATTTGGTATCTCCTCTGGTGTTATGTTATATCCCCGAGGATTTCGTTCGACTAATTTTACATTGCTTCTGCGCTGACTTGAAATATATTTGTTAATATTCCGTTTCAAAATTTGATAAATTATTCTGAAACAAAGGGTTACCTCCCTCATATCATAGCTCTGACCTGAGTTGGTTCTTTGACATACATTTGAGGTCATATTTAGAATTTGGTTCTTCGTATATTCACTATTGGATTTTCTCTATTTCTATTATATGTTAAAATGCGCATATGGTGCACTAGATAATTACGATACGCAGCAAATCTGCTCTAGATCTATTGCGAGTGCTGTTGAGATTATCGTCAGGATCTTCTGTAACTCATAAGAACTTTTGAGGTCTGTATGAACTATCTTGTATATCGATCTATCTGTATTGTTGTGTCCGTCCGTTTGTCGTATTTTCTTTTCACATGAGAAAGTTCTATTCTATATTTTTTCAAGAATTTGGAAGCGTTTTGATTGTGATTTTTTTAAAAGCTAATTTCAGGTTTTGTGTTTGACGTCCATTCAATGATATCAAATGACTGGGCAATTATTAACTGAAGCAGGGATATTATTCTTTACTTCTCAAATATTTGCTGACCTTTAAAATTGCTCACTTCGAATTTTTGTTAAAATAGAATTTAATTCACTAAAGAGATTTTTGAAAGAAACAGGAAAGTGAAATCAATACAAGTACACAGTATATTAACTTAAATATTTAAAAGTCGTTATCCGTCGATGCACAACGATATGTCATGTGAAATAGCTCTCAGTACAATAGCACTTGCTTGAGATACCTAATTAAAAATGAATTCGATGCTTCGTAGATATCCAAAGAGGAAATTGCAAAAAATACGAAATGCTTAGGTTTTCAATACATTGAATTCTTTCTGATCTTTGAAAGAGTGTCAGAAAAATGTTTCAAACAATGATGCACATACATGTACCAAAACATATCTACAAATACTGTAAATTGGTTTTTATTCGTCAGATACCAGTTTTCGTCAGTGCCTTCCTTGACGAAATTACGTACCGACGAATATAAATACTCCTGACAAAAAAATAATTTCAGTAAGGAAAACTTGAATCAGGGTTTTGGTAAACTTGAATATGAACCGAGAGCACTGTGGAGGAGGGAGGAAGAAGCGGAAGGTTATTTGTTAAATAGTTTTATTACAACACGCAAATGACAAATCATTGAAACCTGAATACGAACACAAAGTCGCATATAATGTACTTCTAATTACTTAATAATGTGTTTTCACAGCAAGTTAGGTGATATACATGGTTCTAATTGTTTGTTTACCGATAATTCTTAAACAAACAGTGAAAGCAAAATACATACGGCAGGTCTGACGATTTATCGGCGGATCTAAACCTTAAGTTGGCATTTGAACAGACAAATTAACATTTTTGGGACCCTTGGATGACGAATTTACGTACTGACGAAACTGTCATTTTTAACAAATTGACGAAAATTTGCACTGACGAAAATAAAGCAATTTACAGTATTCTTTGACAATCTGTGAAGAAAAGAAATAATTCCGGGCCGTGCCAAAGCCTTGTAACAGGCGAAAGGGTCATGACAAAAAAAATATGACAGTCGGATTCGTATGACGATTTGACATGAAATCCATCGCTCGAACAAGCAAAATACAATTTTGTATAATGCACTTCACTGTCCTGCCTGGCCTCTCTTAATTGATATATTCAGGGTGTTCCATGAAACATCACGTCCTCTTCAGCAACTACTTTTCTTTTCCATAAAATTAAGGTAGCAGCCAATGTCAAAGATTAAAATAATATGAATATCTCCATTAATATCGACCTTTATTTATGGTGCGATTTTTCTTACAGTAGAACAAATATTTCAATATTGACAAATGTCATAATAAAGGAAAGCTCCCAACAAAACGACGTCGCAATGGTCACAGCAGAAAGGGTACATCACGTACAACACAGGAGGGGATCTAAAACAACACCAGGCTGCAGCTCCCACAGCAAAACCCCGAAACACCCAATGCAAAAACACAGAGCAGACAAGCACAGGAATAGACGCAAAAGGGACAAAGAGCGTCAACGCACAACACAGGAACATAAAACACAATGGACTACACATAACATACAGCAATTATTACAACGTCGACTAAGTCCGGTTCTATGGACTACATCGTGAGAAAAACGGCAGGATCTATATAGTTCTGTTTGTTGTGCAAAGTTTGATAATATGATATTACGAAAGGTTAAAAATAGGTAAATATGAAATACTATACGGAGATGACGCCTTCAATAGTCAAATATTTGATCTTTACAAAACATGAATGACCCATTTCATTAGTATTTGAACACACATTTAAAAAAACACAGGAAAAGCTTCCAGGGTATCATCCGATACTGAAAGTGAAAATCAATTATAACCAATTTATTTCAGAGTAACTTCCAACAATACCTTGTAAATATGGGTAAATGGCTATAGGGTTGGTACACTTCCTTATCATTATTTTTTTATTATTATAGTTAAAATACATGATCGAACTTAAATTACATATAAATACCTGTTTTCTCTCTTTCTATAAATGTTATTCTAAGTCAAGATGTTATGCTTTAATCATGTCAGCATGTATTTTACCTTGTTTTCATGTAAATTGTGTCAGGCTTACACGACTCCAGCCATGATTACCGCTAAGAGTTCAGGAAGTATAGAAAATTGTAATATTGCATTATGGGTAATATGTAAATTCGAAAGGTCAATGAACGGTAAAATTCAAGTGTAAAACAGTGTTCTTTCGGTATATTGTGTATGAAATATACGTATTAGCATTTAAAGTACATGTAGTTAAAAACGTATTTATAAATTTTATCTGGTATTTATTTTTAGATTGTATAACAACATACTCAAAAATGACAAAGGACTTGTTGACAAAGTACAAGGATATATTTTCAAGAGATGAAAATGATTTAAAAAGAACTTCACTGGTAGAACACTCCATAGATACTGGGAATGCTAGACCTTTAAAGCAAAGGCCCAGGAGGGTACCTCTTGCTCTAGGAAGGCCATTGAGCAAATGAAAAGTCAGGGCATTATTAGAGAGTCAATGTCACCATGGGCGTCACCAATCGTGTTAGTGAGAAAGAAAAATGGAAAGATTAGACCCTGTGTAGATTTCAGAAAAGTAAATGAAGTAACAACAAAAGATGCCTTTCCTCTTTCCAAAATCCGAGACTGTTTGGACACAATCAGTGGCGCAAAACGGTTCGCAAGTCTAGATCTAACTTCTGGCTACTTTCAAATCCCTGTAAAGAAAGAAGACATACCAAAACAGCATTTATGACAAAATTTGGACTTTTTGAATTTACATCCATGTCTTTTGGCCTGAGTAACTCAGCTGCAACATTCCAGAGAGTTATGGAAATATCCCTTAGTGGACTTCAATGACTAATTTGCCTCATCTATATTGACGACATAATAATCTTTGGCAAGGACCCCCTGAACTTGTAACCAGGATAGAGAAAGTACTTCACAGAAAATCTGATGCTGGACTCAAACTTAAACCAGAAAATTGTGAACTCATGCAAGAAGAAGTAAATTCCCTAGGACATGTTGTAAATGCTGATTGCATTAAGCCTAACCATGACAATCTTTCAAAGATTCTGATTTTCTCGTACCACAAAATGTCACTGAAGTTCGCCAATTTTGGGGTATGGGTAGTTACTACAGGCGATTCGTGAAAGATTTTGCCAAAATAGCCAAACCATTTGCAAATTTGACTAAGAAAATCAGTCCTTTCAATTGGACTAAAGAATGTGACGAGTCTTTTCGTTACCTTAAAAATGCTCTAAGAGGCGCCTACCCACAAGATGAAGGAATGTACATTCTTGATACAGACGCAAGTCATGTGGCCATTGGAGGAGTACTGAGCCAAGTCCAAAATGGTATTGAACGAGTCATTGCCTATGTCAGCTGCACACATAATAAGACAGAAACCAATTACTGCGTGACGGATAAAGAGCTTCTTGCAGTTAGATATTTTACAGAGTACAACAGACAGTACCTGCTTGGACGAGAATATAAAATTAGAACTGACCACAAAGCACTGGTTTGGATTTTCAATTTAAGAGAACCTAAGGGAAGAACGGCTCACTGGATATAAATATTGTCTCCATGCAATTTCAAAGTTGAGTATCGGCCAGGAATAAAGCATCAGAATGCTGATTCCTTGTCAGGCATCTGTAATCCAAGGGACTCTAATCAACAGGATATGGAGGAACCCCTCAAATGTTGTCCATGTGCCAAATATCAAAGGAGAACAACACAGATGTTGGGAGACCCAATGGTGACAGGTGCCAGTAGTGATGGCACAAATGAAAACACTGAAAATGCCAAAAGAGTTAATACGAGGTCAGACACAAGAGAACATTGTCACATTGGAGGTCATCCTGTTAATGAAATAAAAGGTAAACACGAAGAAGATGAAATTTTAAACATTTGCTAGGATGGTGTAAGGAAGGTCAAAGGTCAAATTATATAGAAACTGTTACACTGCATCCTGCTATTAGACACATTTCTGGCACATATGGAAGTCCATACATTTGCGAGATGGGTTACTGTGCAAAGACTACCACACTAATGATGGATTGGAAATACACCAACAGCTGTTGGTTCCTAAAGAAATGAAAGATGAAGTGCTAGAAATAATGCTCAACATTATAATAGGAGGTCACTTGGGGCAGAAAAAGACAAGAAAGAAAATTTAGCAGCGTATTTATTGGTACAATATGCGAGAAAAAATAAATGTAAGGGTTAAAAAATGCGACATGTGCCAAAACAAGCATCAATTACGGAACTCAAAAGCCAAGCTTGGTGATATGAGAGTCGGTTCTTCATTGGACCGGATAGCTGTAGACTTTATAGGGCCATTACCAGAGATACCTAGAGGAAATAAACATACATTAGAATTCTAAATAGCCAGAAGCATACGCTGTCCCAGACCAGACAGCAGAAACATGTACAAACATAATAAGCAAAGAGTTTATTTCACAGTTTGGGTGTCAAATTACCATACATTCTGACCAAGTTCGTTCTTTTGAGGCTGAACTGTTCAAAAACACGTGTGAAATCTATGGAATACATAAGACTCGAATATGTCCCCGTAATCCGAAGTGTAATGGACAGTCGGAAAGATTAACAAAACTCTTGTGCAGATGATAAAGTCATAGATCAAGGATGGGGATCAAACTGCACCGTACAGAGCCAGTCTTCATGACAGCACCCAACTTACACCACATATAGTCATGCTAGGCAGAGAATTAAGGTTACCAACTGATCTACTTTGGTCCCAGGATACAGACAGTCCACTCAAAACCCCAGGAGAATTAGCTGAAAATTGTGAGAGAAATTAGATAAAGCCCACAATGTAGCACGGAAATATTTGGCGTCCGCGTTTGAGAGACAGAAGCATGCACATGATTTGAACCAAAAAGATGAAAAATATTGACCGGGAGATTGGGCCTGGATCATTAATGAAACAAGAAAAATGGGTGAAAATCCAAAGTTGCGGCCTAGCTATCTGGGACCTTATTTTGGGTACTGAAAAAATCAATGACCTGGAGTACAAAATACAAATCAACAAAGATGGGGAGCAGCGAGTGAATGTCAACAAGATAAAAAAAGATATATAGGCGAAAATTGTCCCGAATGGTGGAAGCATACCTTAGAAAATAGTACCGACGTACAATAAAATGCAGGAGTTTTAAAAAATTAGACGACTTACCTTCTGAAGTACTGATATAACTTGTTACTATGGTTATAGACATACATGTATATGTAAAATGATGTTGAATATGTAAAACACAACCTTGACCTGGTCCAGCCTGCCTCATGCCCTATAAAAGTTATGGAATGATCAAGAATTGGGGAAAATGGAGTCAATGAATTACCTCAACAAAAAGAACATATTTAGTGAATAATACAATGTGTAACTCCTGCTAGAGGTGGATAGTTTTAAGTGCAAACTTTTAATACTTACAGTGGAAACCCATTATGAATCAGCTGTTGGCAAAAAGGGGCTTAGCCTATCAATGTACATTGTGCTTATACAAGGGAGAGAAACGGTATGTGGAGAGCCCCGCTACGAAAGCGCATATGATGAAAGAGCAGGCGCCTTTCTACTGCGACCAGTGTGGGTCCAAGTCAAGAACAGAGAAGGACCTACTCAAACATATCAAGGGGTACAAAGCACACATGGAGGCATGGGCTAAGCTTTCAGCCATTGGACAAATTCAACCTGAGAGCAATTTTCTCATCACGAACCCTCAGTCACTGAAATTGGAAAACTTCTTAAGGAAATTGACGGTGAAGGAAAGTATAGTCATAGCAGGAAAGGTCGACCTCGACTCCAGCTAGTACGATTAAAGCAGCAACACTGGACTTACAGTGACCGTGGCGCCAGCGCCTATCTGCACATCTACATTTTATACACCAATGTTGACCGTAGCACCAGCACCGACGCTGATGGCACTGCAGCACCGCAAGCTACAGTCATTACTGAGCCCCCCGACAGACCTCATACAGACGGACAGCAGACCCCTAAAACACAGGACCAGGACAGCACTCATGGACACAACAGACCTACCAGAGACGCTGGAAGATCAGGAATTGACCTGCTGGGTGAGATTCTAAGAGAGGACGGCAAAGAGGACACGACAGAATTCGACGAGAAACGGACGGAGCCTGGAGAAGTAGACCTGTTGACGCGAATTTGCGAAAAGAAGAACGAGCAGACGGAACTTTTGAAGAACATGACGGTGAAGCTCGATGCTCAATTTGGTGCTCTATTGTGAGTGCTGTTGAGATTATCGTCAGGATCTTCTTTAACTCATTTGTGTCACACTATCTTCTTTAACTCATTTATGCCCTTTGCCGTGTGGAGTTCGTAAAAAAGTTCCCCGCGAGGGGTTTGACAGTAAGTGTTTTGAATACTTTCCCTGGCATGGTCGCCATGGCACTTTCTATATAGAAATGACCTAAGACAGTGCAGTTCATGCTTTTCATATGTTTTTATTTTCGTGCATGATCATCGACGGCGGGTGCGGCTAGCCAACAGGGGATGCTTACTCCTCCCGGGCACCTGGTCCCACCTCTAGCTTGCTAGGGGTCCGTCGATGCTCAACTTGGTGCTCTATTGTGAGTGCTGTTGAGATTATCGTCAGGATCTTCTTTAACTCATTTGTGTCACACTTATGCCCTTTGCCGTGTGGAATTCGTAAAAAAGTTCCCCGAGAGGGGTTTGACAGTAAATGTCTGGTCCATGCTGCAAATTTATCCGTTTATAGAAGATGCTATTGAATTTGAAGACGTTTGATATTTGAACTACTTGGTGAGTGTCACAACTGGTGGACCAGGAGTCCCTGAGGGCACATGTAGCCAAAATCGATCAACTTAAGTTGATCGTCTGTCTCTAAAACGCATTCAAAATTTACTGGTTCTAAAATTCTTGAAATTTCTAAAAGGTGGGTCCTGTAGCATCATATCCCACCCATCCTGCTACATCTTTCGGTACCTTTTTTGACATAATTTTCACCCTCTTTTGCCATATTTCATTGTTTAGATTAAGGATCACTGACGAGGGTTGAGTACCCGAAACGTGCATGTCTGGTCCATACTGCAAATTTATCCGTTTATAAATGATGCTATTGAATTTGAAGACGTTTAATAATTTCATATTGCTTTAACTAAAGAATATTGCAATACATGTTGTCAATGTTGACAAATGGGTATATTTTTATATACATATGTGTATTGTCGTCTGAATTTTTGGAGTTTCATGAGGGCATTGAAACTTAAAAAAGGGGGCAAAATGTGATGCCAGAGATCTTGCCAGCTTTTCTGTATTGTAGTTTATCTTATGATGTAAAACAAAAGTACAGACATTTATTTTTAGATTTCGTCCTCATGACTCAGATTATTTTGTTCTAAGAGTTCAGTGAAGAATTGTTTTTCGTTATTCTCCTGTATTTAAACATACAAATGTATATGAGTAAAGACATAAAATCATTCAATCAGTATCTTTATTATGATTCTAAAAGAATACTGCACTGCATATGATGAAATATTTGACCCATTCAGGTCTTTAGTCATGTTTAGGACTTCATCTAATTGATTTACACTAGTACTTGTTATACAGCTAAGAATGCAAGCGTATTGGTAAAATATGTGCCTTTTAGACATCAACATTCCCTTTTATGTGAGGTTCTCTTATTCAAATAGCGACACAATTTGCCCTACATATAGCAATTAACGACGTCGGCATCATACTGACTTTCATTCGTTTTCTCGATTTTTGTTCATGTTGATCCTTAAAGGTACTGTACGGTGGTATCCCTGAAAATTAATTAATTTATTAATTAAAATTAATTAATTTTACAAAATTTTATAATGCAAAATCTGTCTTATAATATGAAAGTTTACGTTCTCATTTGTATAAATTCAAATTTTCAGGCGGATCTATCGCACACATTTGCAGCTTGGTCATTCTATTTTTTTTTGGCAATTGATGTCCCTCGTAAAACTCGAGGTATAAAGAAGGGGGTAATAATTTATACTATTTTTTTTATAGTAATTGTACGTTTTAACTAAAATATGTAATTTAAAGTATAAATATTCGTACAAAATACCTGAATATGGAAATAATATATACCTCACATGCTAGAACGGCAAATTTGCAATGTCCCGATGCAGGGTTGTGTGGATATGCAGTGTATTTTAGTGTATAATTCGTTCTTATAATGACCCTTTTATTCCTCATTTTTCATTAAGATATATAATGTTTGAAATAAATGACACAAGTATCACAAGACTTTACATACATATTGATTTAGAAGTACATAAACACTCATCCCTCAGTTTAGTGTCATATTCGTAATAAGCACTAAAATAGAAAAAAAATCGACTAGAAATAGAATTGCGGCGCTTTGACTAAGCGGATATGATGTAAATCTGAAAGTGGAAAGGCGGTAACAGAATGAAAAATGGAGGCAAATTAATGTCGGAGAAGAATTTTGCTGGTAAGTTGTCATTTTGTCACCGTACACTTATTATGTGTCATTACCGAACACTGTTTTCTGATGTCTCATTATGAATTATTATAGAGTTTTGTCCAACAGGATACAACGCACAGTGACATGTTGGAGATACGTCATTGTTTATGTTAGTCTAGTTATTTATAGCGGTACCAGAGAGGGATATTTATAGATTTGTCATTTCCGTAACCCAGTATCTTATTACGGTAATGACACGTGTGGTACGGAAATGACATTTGAGTTAATTCAAGCTTATTTCCAAGTGAATAATTTTATTTGAGACGTCCACTGTCTTTTTATTTAGGTGTTAAAAAAAAAGGGGGGGGGGTCGGGTATAATTGCTTTTTCATACAAATTTATTGACGAATGCTGTCTGGCATACAAATTCAAAATCATAAAAAATGAAAATTATATTTAAATCAATTAATAAAGATTTATTTAGTCAAACAATAGAAATGAATTGATTCAATTGAATTTTTAATGTATACGGTAAACATTAAACTATATCAATTGAATCAGACTGAGAAAACTTACCTTTTTTCAAGAATTCCGAGCGGAAATAGGAAGATTTGATGAAACGCTGGCCAAGTCACAACAAAAATTTTACAAACTACTACGAACAGATGAATCAGAACGTCCACTAAATTGGGCCACTCAAGTTTGCAATACTTATGACAACCTTCTGAATTCTGAAGACGTATTTAAACTTAGATTCCTCCAATTAAGGCAATGGCATCACCGAAATCAAAAAACGAAGAGCGAGTTGCACAGTGGCGAAAAAGGCAAAAAGGAGATCCAGATCTGTATGAAAAGTATAAGGAAAAGGAAAGAGAAAGATACAAACGAAAGAAAGAAAAGGGATTAATAAAAATAGCCTCAGAGATTACGAAGAAAGAGTTAAAGGGTAAACGTAGTCAATGGAAAAAGAACCAAAGAGGAAAGAGAGAAAGAGATAAGATGATGGTGGCACATGTGCAAAATTTAATCACACCTCCAAACTCACCCGAGCCAAATCATGTGGAAGAAAGAGGACAGAGAAATCATGTCATTAAAAGAGGAAGAAAGAAAGTGAGAAAAGATCGAGCAAAAGCATATAGAGAATTTTTTCTGTTACGAGTTAAGTTGGTACAAGAAAAGAAATTGAAAGAGAAATACAAGAAACGATTGCAAAGAGTACAGAAAATTGGAAATGAGGACGATGTACAAAAGAAAGCTGACGAAATGATTAGGAACAGATAATCACGAAAGGCCTTAATCCTGCATAACATTATGGTAAGAAATATCAGAAACAGATACAAATGCAGTTCACACGCACGAGACAAGACGGATGATTTCTTCACTGATAAATACAGACTCCAGAATTATGCTCGGAAAGTTTTAGGGATAAGACAGAGGAAGACGCAACATAGACAAGTACAGGTAGAGGTGGGGGAGACAAGAATAAAAAAGGATATCAGGGAATTCATGGAAAGGGACGACAATTCCAGACTAAAGGTGGGAAAGAAGTCAACTATAACTAGAAAAAAAGAGAGAAAAAAAAAACAAATCAGACAGTTGAATGACGACTTAAAATGTCTGCACAGCAAGTTCGTTGCTGAAGGAAATAAGAAAGTATCGTATAGTCTGTTTTGCAGCCTAAAACCTTTTTTGATTCTGCGACCCAATGCTACAGACAGAGAAACGTGTCTTTGTAAAATCCATGAAAATTTAAAGTTGAAACTTGCTAAGTGCAATCAACATAAATTCATCTCTACAATAGACATTGAAGCACAAATGAAGACTATTACATGTGATACAAACAGAAGGGACTGCATGTACAGGGAATGTTCAGACTGCAAAGGCAAAGTTATGCATGCGGACTGTGAGAATGAAGGGGAACAAGTGTGGTGGCATACTTGGAAGAACACGAAAGTGGAGAAAGAGAAGAAAAATGCATCTGGTGAATCTATTAAGAAAAGTGTATCTATAACTGTAAAAGAGAAAGATTGTGGCATGGCAAAAACATTGTTAGATGACACAAACTAAGAGCTGCAGAAGACATGCAGGCACGTATACAACTTTAGACACCAGTACGGCGCTATTCGAAGTCTTCGGGAGAAAGTAACTGGAGATGAGGCCATTATACACATAGATTTTTTCTGAAAACTTCAATTGCAAGTATTTTGAGGAAATACAGAGTATGCATTTCGGAGCTTCTTAAGGCCAAATTACTCTTCACACTGGAGTTTTCTACTCGAGAACATCAACGCAGTCCTTCTGCACAGTGTCCAATTGCTTACAGCATGGTCCTCCTACTATTTGGGCTCATCTGGAACCAATCCTCGATATGTTGAAATCAGATGTCAAAATATTGCACTTTATCAGTGATGGTCCAACAACGCAATACAGAAATAAGCAAAACTTTTATCTCTTATCTAAAGTCATTTTTGAAATGGGATTTTCTGGAGATACATGGAATTTCGCAGATGCAGGACACGGAAAGGGGGCTGCAGATGGTGTTGGGGCTGCTATAAAGAGACTCGCAGACGTGTTGGCTACTGTCAAGAAAAAAGACATTATGTGTGCGAATGACTTGGTTTCTGGACTGGAAACAATGTCGTCTTCCATAATGGTTTTCAAAGTAGATGAATCGAGGGTTCTTGAACTAGAAGCCAGTATCCCCTCTAAGCTTCAAGCAATTCCATAGACAATGAAAATTCACCAGGTAAAATAATGATGTTTAATTCATATTGTTCTGCTTTTAATGAAGTTAATGGTCACTTTTCAAAATACATTATATATTTTATAAATATTTGTTCTTCATTCTTTCCAATTCTCTCTTCAGGTTTTGGTTGAGCATCAGTATGCTACACGCTCACGAATACTTTCATTCTTCTGCAAGTATCCAGATGCATGTGCATGCTATTCACCTAGATAATTTATATTCCAAACTCTTGGTCCACCAAATGAGGTAGTTATACTCACCTTCTCATCTATATTACTCTGGAACATTACCAAATAACTTCTAGCGTTTAGACATATGACCAGCTCATAGTTTGAACTTGACCTTTTACATCTGATTCGGGAGGTTTCTTCTTACGATACTTGGCCCATTTTGAGTTGGGACAACCATAATATGTTTTCCTTTAAAGATAATTCTTTCGAAGTGTTTCTTCAAAATGACCTGATATAACTCTTGACTCAGAAAAAAATCCCTCGATATGGTTTTTATATGTCTTTTGCTTATTTTAGTTTATTCAAACTTCAATTAATCAAGCAGGTATAATAATTCGTGATTGTGTAATATATCACAGTCCTCCTCTGTAATAGAAAGGCAAGAATCCGAGGGTAGGCCAGAAGAAGCCTCAGCTAATTTGTTGCTGACACATGAGTCGAACGACTCTCAGGTAAGTTTAAATATTGTTTTACTTTGACGTTGCATTCTTTATTTTGAGTGAACAATGTACAGATATTTTATCAGTTTGAACCCAAGTGTTTAGATTAATGCTTAAACATAATATTTGTAATTTCAGCCCACTGTACAGTCTGAGGAGGAACAGGACGGTCATTCCAACACGACTCTTATTACTTTGGATTGTGTTGACGAAAGTTTGATCTGAAAATATTGTGTCGTTGTTTATGACGCCTTGCCTTATCCTGGTGTTATAACAGACGTGGATGAAGATGAGGAAGTCGAAGTGAATGCAATACAGAAAATTGGTCAGAATCGGTACTTTTGGCCACGCATGGAAGATATCCTCTGGTATAAGAAGTCAGACGTCATGACTTTATTGGATACAGTACCACGCCATGTGACAGGAAGGCAAGAGGAAATCGATCCAGATATTTGGCGCTTAATTGAGGCAAAACTTGAACTTGAGTAAAAGTTTGAAGTGATCAATCAGCAGAGGATATGTTAACATGTACAACATGTAATAAGCGTGTTTTGTTCTTTATTTGTTAAATTGAAACAATTTAAAATGAATTCATCAATATGTTTAAGAATTTATTGTTCTTTTCGATTCAATTCAATAGTTGTTCATGAAAAGTTTATCACAATGAATGAAATTCAATAAATTTTCATTCTGAATGAAAAATTCTTGGTTAACTTTTACATTTCAGTCATTTCCGTAACGCTACCCGTCATTCCCGCAATAAGATGTCATTTCCGTAATATACATACATTTTGCTATTTTTGCTTTTAAATACAATATTTTGTTGCACATGAAAATGCCTAACAATAGTTTATCGATCAGTTTTATCATACAAAGTAATTTTTTGCCGAATAGATTCAAATAGTCCATATAAGAGGATCGATAAATCACGACATTGTAATTTTTCCTTCATTGAATATTGAAAATGACGAATTTAAAATATAAAATATATGTTTTGTGAAAAATATCTATGCATTGGGTTCAGATCATTAATTTTGTCCATATGAATCTACTATAAAAGAATGAAGCAACTTCGGGTACTGAAATTTCAGAATTTCACAAGAAATGAAACCGTTACGGAAATGATACTGAAGTTCGAATGTACTGGTTCAACGCACGATATCACTGACAGAGGAGAAAGTTGATCACTGTGAGATACTCCATGTTATGTTATTGTAGGAAGACGTATATATATATAAACATTTATCACTAAAAATTCGCTTGAATTTAGTGGTTTCATTTTTCCGATTCTACTTTTCTAATTTGCCACATTTTTCTGGAATCACCCAGTTATAGCCGTTTGAAAACTTCATTTTCTTATTTGGGTGCCCAGCTCTAATTTATTCCACTGGCGCCACCTATGTACAATATTTTGCGTTTTTACAATAGATGTATAAGGAGATTTAACTTTACAAATTCAACAATATTATGGTCGTTACTGCATATTTTCAAATTAAACTTTTTGGCTCCTTTTTTCCCTCCATCCAGACCCTTCGGAATAAATTTACGTTTTCAATAAGGCCAGATTTTTTTTAAATTGGATTACTGATCCGGCGACCGTATTTTTTGCTAATCTAGAAAAAAAAAAATAAAATAAAATCATTTTTGGAGGATTTTTTTTTATTTTCCGGTCCTAGGAATTTATGATCACAAAAAAAAAAAAGAAAAGAAAAATCAAAAATAATTATTTTGAAACGATTTCAAATAGCTGTGTGTCTAAAAATCCTGCGATAAACACCGAGGGGCAGATCGCATCGTTTTATAAAACGAGATCGAGATTAATCATGTATTGTATATGAAAAACGAAATTAAAACTTCGGTCGTGATGGAGATGGAATCATCATGTTCTGACCATCCTAGCTCAAATTTACAGTTTTTAAAAGACAGTTATAAGAGGTCATGAAAGTTTCGGGGACATGGTATAGGGTACCTTTAGTTAGATGAATGTCAGGGCCGGAGGTACATGTACCGTGAATAAAGTCAAGGCCTGACAAATGACGTTGTAGAGCTACAGTAGAGGCAATGTATTCAGAAAGCATGAATAGATGTGTGTACACCTTGTATAGCACTGTATGAACTCTGGCTTAGCATTATGAGAGTTGAATTGGACATAAGAGTGGAGGACCAGAATCTCACCCCCCCCCCCCACCCCCCCTCCAATCAACAATAAAACACAATTACAGGTTTGTTTTTTTAAAGTACCGGTATAACTTGCATACAGATTTAATCCCCTCCCCCCTTAAAATTTCCAAAGTTTGCATTTTCTGCTTTTTTATGCCCCCGGAATCAATGACTTGAGGGGGGGCATATAGTTTTTGGCCTGTGTTTGTCCGAAAAACTTTAACATTGGGCATAACTTTTGAATGGAAGGTGATAGAGCTTTCATATTTCACATGTGTATTCCTTGTGACAAGACCTTTCCATTGATACCAAATTTTTGACCTCGTGACCTTGACCTTTGACCTACTTTTCAAAAACTTTAACATTGGGTATAACTTTTGAATAGTAAGTAATAGGGCTTTCATATTTCACATGTGTATTCCTTGTCACAAGATTTTTCCATGTTTACCAAAAAAATTTAACCTAGTGACCCTGACCTTGATCTTTCACATACTTAACAGAAAGTGGTGTTTATACTAACAAAGATGCCACCGGGGGCATTCGTGTTTCACAAACACAGGCTTAATTGGTTTAGAATTTTTTTTAAACTTCTGGCTCTTATAATTAAATTAGAAGTTGTAAAACTTCTGCAACCCTCTTGTTGATTGTAATGATATCGTGATGACATGTAAAGATAAAAAATAGTGTTCAAGTTAATATTACATATCAACAATAGTGTAGGATTCTAAGGAAGGTCACTGTCAATTGTCAAAACAGAAAATGAACGGATAAAGCCATTCTGAGCATAATTTATACCTGTTCAGTGTACATGTATCACTGGAATTTAAGTTGGGTCAGTAAAGGCGGATTGAATTTTTATTTTTTTATTTTTTTTTCGGCCTACCGACCCAAACTTTTTGAAAAAAAAATCCGTAATCCAATTAAAAAAAATGTGGCCTAAGATTTATTTTTAGGGACACTGTAAATTGTTCGTGCTGACTTGAAATCGTGGCTTGCGTTTTGTGTAAGAAATATTTAATATATATATTTTAATTGTGCCTGACGAATTGCCGTTGCTAGTCAGCCAGCCACACATCAGTGAGTGAATCGAAAATCAGAATCCAAACATAAAAATTAACGTGCATGGAAAACCACACAAAACTCTTTATGTAAAATGAAAAGATTCTATAGCAGTGATTTGTATCAAATTCTGTGTTTGTTGATGGTTCTTACATAAAATGACTTCCAGCTTTTTGGATAATGACGTGTTTTGTGATATAAATTTCCATAATTGTTTCATTCTAAAATTAGTTGCAGTGACAAGGTCAGTCTATCATTTATCTAGTACCCTGGTAGTTTAACTCTCGATTAGTTTCTTGGTCTTAGAACGAAGTTGTTCTAGTTTCAGCTTATTCTGGAATTGCGAATCAAATTCGATATAAAACACAATAAAGGGTGGTGGACAAAGGAATGATACTTCTCAGGATTTTTTTTTTACATTTTGCAGAAAGGACATTTCTAAATATTTCCATTGCAGAGGAATCCCCATGTTAAGCGCCCGTAAGGCAAACGGATTTATGAACTATAATTCTGGTTGCCTACTATGACGTCACGCTTTAGTTTTGAAAGTACGTAGAATTTACCAACGTTCAGATACTTTTGACCTCATAACATGCAAAAGGCTCATTATAAATGCTAAACGGGGTGTCCGATATTTAGTACAAATGGAAATATAAGTAATGACTGTCTTACTTTGGATGTTTATGGTAGTATAATTCTGGTTGGACACGTGCAAATTTTCCGAGAATCGCTTCGCAATTCACGGAATTTGCACGTGACCAACCAGAATTATACTACCATGAACACCCAAAGTAAGACAGTCATTTCGTAAGAAGAATCAGGTTGCAGCACTCTGTAAAACACTAAAACGCCAAAATTCGAAAACACAGAGAAGAGACACAGAAGGGACAAAGACGACGATACACCAATGGCGACATGAAAACACTTAACACAAAACACTACACATAAACCAACGATAATACATGTAATAGGCAACCGGTGCCGACTAAAGCCCTGGCCCCGAGGTTATAAAACTTCTTGTTTTGTTGTCTTGTCTTGTTTGTGTGATGTCATCTTACAGTGAGGAGGTTGTTTTACACCACAATTGTACGTTCTTCGAGACCTCTGGGTATTTGGAGAAGTGAGAGGGTTGTGCGCACGTAATCCAGGATAACCACACCATTTGCTACTTGCGTGACAGATGGCCGTCCAAAGTCGGCACCGGTTACCCATTGGTCTCGTCGGTTTATGTGTAGTCTTTTGTGTTTGATGTTTACATGGCGTGTGTCTCTTTTCCGTCTCGTGCTGTACTCGTCTTTTGTGTTTTTGCATCGGGTGTTTTGGTGTTTTACTGTTGATGCTGCAACGGGGTCTTGTTGGAGATCTCCTCCCTTCTTTTTCTTGAGCACGTTCTCAGTGCACAAATCTGAGAACGTACTCAGATTTGAGCATAACTTTGGATTTTTGAGATTATAAATATCTTGAGCACGTTCTCCATGCTCAAGTCTGAGATCGTGCTCAGACTTGAGCATGGCTAGGGATTTTTGAGATTATTAAGATTTCGAGTACGGTTCCATGCTCAGATATTAAGCACTGAGTCGAAAATCTTGAGTCTCCCTCTTACCATTCTCAGAAGCGTACTCATTATGGCGTCTGCTTCGCGTAGAATGATAGAGAGACTGAAGAAGGCGACAACTACGTCGGCCTAGGGTCTTCAAAGATCGCTCGAACCCTCTAGAATATCGATTTAGAGGAAGATGAGATTTTCAATAGATACCGTTTTCGTCCCCGTGCGTGCTTTTGGGATGTGCGTGTTTGTGGAGGCTACGTGCGCTGCGTTTTTCTAAAGACGCAAGGAAGGAAGTGGCAAGAGTACGGAAGGAGTGCGTCAACGTACGTCGCACACACGGTTATATGGGTGCTACATGCATTATATGTAGTGCAAAAAAGTAAGTGCGTTGCACGTACTTACGACTTGCGTGCAACTTGCTTACAACGTACTTTCTCCGTACGTCTTCTACGTTATTCACTGGTGTTAAACCGATGATAGTAACTTTAGTTAGAATGCGTCTAGGGGACGGGTGAAATTCATCCCACTCGGAACGTTTTCAGGATTGAGTTCCGAACATAATAAAGAATGCGCATGCGCAAAAAAAGTAAAACGCGGGTCTGTTACGGATGAACTCGTGTCAGATGAACTTAGACTGCGAAAGCAAATAAAGGAAAACATCGACGAATACAGTGCAGTATTAGTAAGAAATGAACGACCTGGCAAGTATTCCACTTGAATTTTCATGATTACAAAAGATACAGTGGCATATTTCGGGGGGGGGGGGGTTGCATGTACATGTACTGTAAACTGATTATAAAAGCTCTACAGTACTGTACTGGGCATCAGAATTGCAGAATATCTCTTATAGAATATAGCCCCTTTTTTTTGTCCGGCAGAGCCTCTGGTGAGCCGGTAGATGCCAGACGGTACATGTAGGGGCCGGCTGCTTACAAGAGACAAGATCACTGCTAGTGTTATACTTATAGTAAATAAAAAAGGAGGGGGGGGGGGGTATGTTGGATTATACAATTAACACAAAGAGGAAAGGGAGGAGTATTGTAAATGAATTTGTATACTTCATGTATCAGTAAAACTAAAGAAATGATGCATAATTGAGGCAAAGAAATTATTTGTAGAGGCCTATATT
Source organism: Pinctada fucata (assembly GCA_028142955.1). Lineage (NCBI taxonomy): Eukaryota > Metazoa > Mollusca > Bivalvia > Pterioida > Pteriidae > Pinctada > Pinctada fucata. The sequence continues at coordinate 44,055,881 of AP027104.1, read as the reverse complement.
ATAACAGAGTAAAAAAGAATTGATGAATTACACATGACTTTGGTAAGCAAGCAAAGGGAGGGGGAGTTGTACGATAAACTCTCAGACCAGTCAATCTGAATCAATTGTAGTTTGGACTATAAATATATGATCTTTATATTTAAACAGGTTCCAATATGACCATAAAGATCTATTAATTGGCTTGGATGATATACAGGAAATATTAAGGGCTGTACATGTATATACCCTAGCTCACACAGACTCAGGGGCTCAGTTCAGGGGCTCAGTGTTTGTATATAGATCCTAAGTGTTTCTTAATCTTCTTTAACTCATTATATGTATTTCTGAACTGACAAAAAGTCAATTACAATTTCAAGACATTTAATTATTCAATCAATTTGATGAAAGGAGAAAGCAATTAAGTGAATCATTTTCTTCATATAGATATTAATTATGTGTCTTAATTTGTGTTTTAATGTTATGGGTATGCAACACACAGCAAGACTGCATTTTATCGTACATGTAATATGCGCTTGAGCGCCAAAGAGAATGGATTGTTTATATAGTCAATATCCTCCTTGGTCTTGTGATTCTATCTTTTGTTTATTATCTTTAAAAATATTTTGTTAATCATGCAATGCTGTATTTTAAGACTTTTAACACCTGCATTTTTATAAAAATATCAATGAGATTAACATGATCTTTTCTTATATGAATTATAATTATACTAGTGATGGTTTTTTTTAATGTACTCCATTAATATATGATGTACTTAAATCCTCATCTTCTACATCTACCTCTTACAACTAAATTAACACAATATTTCCATATAATTTCAGGAAATTGAGACACAGAATAGTGCTACATGTAGACATGGCAGCAGTACATGTAAAACATTCACAGGCGCCTGTCCAGCAATGAGTGCAATAAGCTTCCTCCCAAATGAGTATACTGAGATTATTTTTGTACAGTTAAGATTTATAATAATTTAAGTGTCAGAAATGAACATGACGTTATTCATACATTTTGATATTGTGGCAGGAGTGCCAGCGTTCTAGAGGGTGAAAGCTAATTAATACATGTAGAATGACTCAGTGTCTGTCATTTTTTTAGATATACATGCATGATAGAAGGTCTGGGGACTACTACTATTCCTGGTACAGCCACATGTTTATTTAAATATCCTTTTACATTTTACTATATACCCTCTTGTAATTACAATAAAAGTAATGGTATCGCAAGAATTTACAAACTTCAGAAACTGCGTGTTGATAATGCTTATATATACAGGCATTTTAAGGGCATGGAATATTTAGAGTGTCAATGTAAATATAAGAAATGACACTTTATTTTTTGTATTCATTGGTCCTCTGTATAATTCTGATTGGTCTCATGAAAATTTGCAGAGAAGTTATGCAGGATTTGCAAGTGACCAACCAGAACTGTAAGACCCATGAGCACTTAAAGTATGGAAGTCATATTTCAATGCAGAACTCGAGATTTGCATAGGTCCTATTAAGATTGATGCTAAAAAATAATCTATATGCCAATATGGGATTTTTCTATTTTAGTCAACTGAATTTTTTTTTTTTTCAATTAAAATAAATTAATTTGTTCTTTTTCTTGGATTATCTAGAGAACAGACCATTTAGTACCCAGCAGAGATAATGATGTAAAGCTGTACTTATGATGAATCATACAAAGAGAATGTTCAAAGTGTGAACCATTGGACAATTAAGCTGTAAGTACATGATACATGTATATCAAATGCTAAGACACCACACATACCACCTGCATATATAAAACAATAAAATATCTTGAAACTGCAATCAATTAGAAGATATACCATTTTACCATCTTAAAATATCAAATATCTCCTACCAGTACAGACATCATACACTAAGAAATGAACTTTTCATACTAGTACAGTAATCATACACCAAGGTATTCAATTTTTCCCTCCAGTACAGACATCATACACTAAGAAATGAAATGTTCCTACAAGTACAGTCATCATACACTAAGCAATCTCACCCACAAGTACATACATCAAACTCTATTAAATTAAATTTTCCTACTAGTACAGACATTATACACTAGTTAATTCTATCTCTCTGACCAGTAAAACCATTATACACTAAGGAATTCAATCTCTATGACCAGTCATCATACACTAAAATATTAAATCTCCCTATCAGTACGTCTGACATCAAACTCTTAAGAAATTATTTTTCCTTTCAGTACGACATCATACTGAGTAAGGAATTCAATTTTTCCTACTATTCCAGACATCATACATAACAAATTCATTCTCTTCTACCAGTACAGGTGTCAAGTACTAAGAAAGTCAATTTCTGCCACTTACTAAGTACAGATACAATGTATCATACACTAAGGAATTCAATTATCTACCAGTCCAAGCATCATACACAAGGGAATACAATCCCACTATCAGTGTAGACACCATCCTCTAAGAAATTCAGTTTTCCTACCATTACATACATCAAACTCTTAAGAAATTAAATTTTTCTACCAGTCCAGATATTATACAGTTAGAAATTCAATATCTCCTACATGTACAGATATCTAAGAAATTAACTTTTCCCACCAGTACAGAAGTCACATAGTGAGGAATTCAATTCAACATGTTCAATTTCTTTTACACGTACAGACATCCTACTCCAAGAAATTAAATTTTCCTACTAGTACAGACATCATATTCTAAGAAATGCAATCTCCCCTACCATTAAAGGCATCATACACTAAGTAATTCAATTTCTCCTACAAGTACATACATCATACACTAAATATTTCTCCTACCAGTACAGATATCATACACTAAGGAATTCAATCTCTCCTACCAGTACAGACATCATACACTAAGGAATTCAAAATCTCCAACCAGTACAGACATCATATACATGTACATAGGAATTCAATTTCTCCTACTTGTACAGATATCATACACTAAGGAATTCCATTTCTCCTACCTGTTCAAACATCATACACTGAGGAATTCTATTACTCCTACCAGTAAAGGCATCATACACAAAGGAATTAAATTTCTCCTAACTGTAAAAACATCATACACTAAGGAATTCAATTTCTCCAACCAGTACAGATAACATACACTAAGGAATTCAATTTCTCCTACCAGTACAGGTATCATACACTATGGAATTTAATTTCTCCTACCAGTGCGGACATCATACACTAAGGAATTCAATTTCTCCAAGCAGTAAATACATCATACACTAAGGAATTCACAATCTCCTACCAGTACAGATATCATACAATAAGGAATTCAATTTGTCCTACGTGTACAGATATCATATACTAAGAAAATAAATTTTCCTACCAGTACAGACATAATATACATAGGAATTCAATTTCTCTTACCAGTACAGATATCATATACTAAGGATTTCAAATTCTCCTACCAGTACAGATATCATACACTAGGAATTCAATTACTCCTAACTGCACAAACATCATACACCAAGGAATTCAAAATCTCCTATCAGTACAGACATCATACACTAAGGAATTCAATTTCTCCTACCAGTACAGATATCATACACATAAGGAATTCAGTTTCTCCTACCACTACAGGTATCATACACTAAGGAATTCAATTTTTCATACCAGTACAGACATCATAAGTAATTCAATTTCTCCAAGCAGTTCAGACATCATACACTAAGGAATTCAAAATCTCCTACCAGTACAGACATCATATACATAGGAATTCAATTTCTCTGACCAGCACAGATATCATACACTAAGGAATTAAATTTCTCCTACCAGTACAGACATCATACACTGAGGAATTAAATTTCTCCTACCAGTACAGACACCATACACTAAGGAATTCAATTTTTCCAACAACTACAGATATCATACACTAAGAAATTAAATGTTCCTACAAGTACAGACATCATACACTAAGGAATTCAATTTCTCGATAGAAATTAAATATCTCCTTCCTCTACAAATATCATATACCTAGAAATTAAATAAATCCTACCTCTACAGATATCATACATGTTGAAATTAAATATCTCCTACCTCTACATATATCATATACCTAGAAATTAAATATCTCCTATTTCTACAGATATCATACACCTAGAAATTAAATACATCCTACCAATTCAATTTCTCCTACTGTCCAAACATCATACACTAAGGAATTAAATTTCTCCTATCAGTACAGACATCATACACTAAGAAATTCGATTTCTCCTACCTGTACAGATATCATACACTAAGAAATTCAATTTTCCTACAAGTACAGACATCATATACATGGGAATTCAATTTCTCTGACCAACACAGATATCATACACTAAGGAATTCAATTTCTCCTACCAGTACAGACATCATACACTGAGGAATTCATTTCTCCTATCAGTACAGACATCATACACTAATTCAATTTCTTCTTCCAGTAAAGATATCATACACTAGGAATTCAATTTCTCCAAACTGTACAAACATCATACCCTTAAGAATTCAATTTCTCCCACCAGTACAAACATCATACACTAAGAAATACAATTTTCCTACCAGTACAGACATCAGACACTAAGGAATTCAATTTCTCCTTCCAGTACAGACATCATACACTTAGAAATTAAATTTTTCTTTCAATACAGGCATCATTCTCTTAGAAATTATTTCTTCCTACAAGTACAGATATTATACACTAAGGAATGCAATCCCTCCTACCAGTAAAGGCATCATACACTAAGGAATTCAATATCTCCTACAAGTACTGACATCCTACTCTAAAAAAGTAAATTTTCCTCCTAGTACACCTAGAAATTAAATATCTCCAACCACTTCAGATATACACTTAGAAATAAAATAGCTACACCACTACAGATATTCTATACCTTGAAATTAAATAAACCCTACCTCTAAAGATACCATATAAATAGATATTCATTATCTCCTACCTCTACATATACCATACACATAGAAATTAAATATCTCCTACCTCTGCAGATATCATACACCTAGAAATTAAATATCTCCTATCTCTACAGATAACATACACTTAGAAATTATAATGAATTATCCCCTACCTCTACAGATATCATACACCTAGAAATTAAATAAATCCTACCTCTACAGATATCATATAACTTGGAATTAAATGTATCCGTCCTCTACAGATATCATATACCTAGAAATTAAATATCTCCTATTTCTACAGATATTATACACCTAGAAATTAAATAAATCCTACCTCTACAGATATGATATACCTAGAAATTAAATATATCCTACCACTACAGACATCATATACATAGAAATTAAATAAATCCTACCTCTACAGATATCATAAACCTAGAAATTTAATATCTCCTACCTCTACATATCTCCTATTTTTACAGATATCATACTTCTAGAAATTGAATAAATCTTACCTCTACAGATATCATTTGCCTAGAAATTAAATAAATTGTACCTTTACAGATATCATAGACCTAGAAATTAAGTATCTCCTATTTCTACAGATATACTTCACCTAGAAATTAAATAAATCCTACCTCTACAGATATCATATACCTAGAAATTAAATATTTCCTACCTCTACAGATATACACCTAGAAATTAAATATCTCCTATTTCTACAGATATCATACACCTAGAAATTAAATAAATCCTTCCTCTACAGATATACACCTAGAAATTAGATATCTTCTACATCTACAGATATCATACACCTAGAAATTAAAGATCTCATATCTGTACAGATATACACCTAGAAATTAAATATCTTCTACCTCTACAGATATACACCTAGAAATTAAATTTATCCTACCATCTTAGATATCATACACCTAGAAATTAAATATATCCTACATCTACATATATCATTTACGTAGAAATTAAATATCTCATCTCTCTACAGATATACACCTAGAAAATAAATATCTCCTACCTCTACAGATATCATACACCTAGAAATTAAATATATCCTACATCTACAGATATCAAACACCTAGAAAATAAATATTCTCTACCTCTACATGCTCTACATATATCATATACCTAGAAATTAAATATCTCCTACCTCTACAGATATCGACCTAGAAATCAAATATATCCTACCTCTGTAGGTATCATACACCTAGAAATTAAATATAACATTCCTCTACAGATATGCACCTAGAAATTAAATATATCCTACCTCTACAGATATCATACACATAGAAATTAAATATATCCTACCTCTACAGATACCATACACCTAGAAATTAAATATCTCATCCCAACAGATATCATACACATAGAAATTAAATATCTTCTACCTCTACATATATCATACATCTAGAAATTAAATATCTTCTACCTCTACATATATCATACACCTAGAAATTAAATATCTTCTTCCTCTACAGATATCATATACCTAGAAATTAAATATATCCTATCTCTACAGATATCATAAACCTAGAAATTAAAAATATCCTACCTCTACAGATATCATGTACCTAAAATTTAACTATTTTCTACCTCTACATATATCATACACCTAGAAATTAAATATCACCTACCCTTACAGATTTCATACACCTAGAAATTAAATATCTCTTACCTCTACATATATTCTACACCTAGAAATTAAATATCTCCTACCTCTACAGATATCATACACCTAGAAATTTAATATCCTCTACCACTTCCTATATCATACACCTAGAAATTAAATATATCCTACCTCTACAGATATCATACACCTACAAATTAAATATCTCATATCTGTACAGATATACACCTAGAGATTAAATATCTCCTACCCTTACAGATATCATACAACTCGAAATTAAATATCCCCTACCCTTACAGATATCATACACCTAGAAATTAAATATCTCCTACATCTACAGATATCAAACACCTAGAAATTAAATATTCTCTACCTCTACATATATCATATACCTAGAAATTAAATATCTCCTACCTCTACAGATATCGACGTAGAAATCAAATATATCCTACCTCTGTAGGTATCATACACCTAGAAATTAAATATAACATTCCTCTACAGATATACACCTAGAAATTAAATATATCCTACCTCTACAGATATCATACACATAGAAATTAAATATATCCTACCTCTACAGATACCATACACCTTGAAATTAAATATCTCATCCCAACAGATATCATACACATAGAAATTAAATATCTTCTACCTCTACATATATCATACACTTAGAAATTAAATATCTCCTACCTAAACAGATATCATACATCTAGAAATTAAATATCTTCTACCTCTACATATATCATACACCTAGAAATTAGATATCTTCTTCCTCTACAGATATCATAAACCTAGAAATTAAAAATATCCTACCTCTACACAAATGTACAGGCATTCTAGGGATATATTACTGACATGACACAAATGTACAGACATTCTAGGGATATATTACTGACATGACACGAGTGTACAGACATCTTAGGGATAAACTACTGACATGACACAAGTGTACAGACATCTTAGGGAATGTAATTACATGACTCAAGGATACAGACATCCTAGGGATAAATTACTGACATGACACAAATGTACAGACATTCTAGGGAGATATTACTGACTTGACACAAGTGTACAGACATTCTAGGGATATTTTACTGACATGACACGAGTGTACAGACATTCTAGGGATATATTACTGACATGACACGAGTGTACAGACATCTTAGGGATAAACTACTGACATGACACAAGTGTACAGACATCTTAGGGAATGTAATTACATGACTCAAGGATACAGACATCCTAGGGATAAATTACTGACATGACACAAATGTACAGACATTCTAGGGATATATTACTGACATGACACAAGTGTACAGACATTCTAGGGATATATTACTGACATGACACGAGTGTACAGACATCTTAGGGAATGTAATTACATGACTCAAGGATACAGACATCCTAGGGATAAATTACTGACATGAGTCACAACTGTACAGACATTCTAGGGATAAACTACTGACATGACACAAGTGTACAGACATTCTAGGGATAAACTACTGACATGACACAAGTGTACAGACATTCTTGGGATATATTACTGACATGACACGAGTGTACAGACATCTTAGGGATACCTAATGATGTAATGACATGACACAAGTGTACAGACATCATAGGGACAAATTACTTATATTACACAGGTAGTAAATGATGTTCATATTTGTACATCATATTTAATAGCTCACTCTAAGATGCCGACATAAATAGGAGATTTTGATATCATAGTCCATGATAACTATACAGGTACGAATGATTACAAACATAGTCCATGGTGTCCATATAGGTAGGAGATAAAGACATCATGGTTCATGGTGTCCATACAGGTAAGAGATACTGATATCGTGGTCCATGGTGCCTAGACAGGTTGGAGATATTGATAATATCATCAGTGATGTATATACAGGTAGGAGATATTGATATCATAGTCCATGGTGTCCACACAGATATTGATATAATAGTCCAGGATTTATATACAGGTAGGAGATATTGATATCATAGTCCATGGTGACCATACAGGTAGGAGATATTGATATCAAAGTCAATGATGTTTATACAGTCAGTAGATATAGATATCATAGTCAGTGATGTATATACAGGTAGGAGATATTGATATCATAGTCAGTGATTTATATACAGGTAGGAGATATTGATATCATAATCCATGGTGTACATACAGGTAGGAGATATAGATATCATAGTCAGTGATGTATATACAGGTCGGAGATATTAATATCATAGTCCATGGTGTCCATACAGGTAGGAGATATTGATATCATAGTCCATGGTGTCCATACAGGTAGGAGATATAGATATCATAGTCCATGATTTATATACAAGTAGGAGATATTGAATTCATAGTTAGTGATGTATATACTTGTGGGAGATACTGATATCATAGTCCATGGTGTCCATACAGGTAGGAGATATTGTTTTCATAATCAGTGATGTATATACAGGTAGGAGATATTGAAAATCATAGTCCATGGTGCCCATACAGGTAGGAGATATAGATATCATAGTCCATGGTGTCCATACAGGTAGGAGATATTGATATCACAATCAGTGATGTATATACAGGTAGGAGATATTGATATCATAGTCCATGGTGTCCATACAGGTAGGAGATATAGAAATCATAGCCCATGGTGTCCATACAGGTAGGAGATATTGATATCATAGTCCATGGTGTCAATACAGGTAGGAGATATAGATATCATAGTCCATGGTGTCCATAGAGGTAGGAGATATTGATATCACAATCAGTGATGTATATACAGGTAGAAGATATTGATATCATAGTCCATGGTGTCCATACAGGTAGGAAATATAGAAATCATAGCCCATGGTGTCCATACAGGTAGGAGATATTTATATCATAGTCCATGGTGTCAATACAGGTAGGAGATATAGATATCATTGTCCATGATTTATATACAAGTAGGAGATATTCATACCATAGTCAGTGATGTATATACAGGTAGGAGATATTGATATTATAGTCCATGATGTCCATACAGGTCGGAGATATTGATATCATAGCCAATGGTGTCCATACAGGAAGGAGATACAGATATCATAGTCCATGGTGTCCATACATTTAGGAGGTATAGATATCATAGTCCATGGTGTCCATACAGGTAGGAGATATTGATATCATAGCCCATGGTGTCCATACAGGTAGGAGATATTGTTATCATAATCAGTGATGTATATACAGGTAGAACATATTGAAATCATAGTCCATGGTGCCCATACAGGTAGGAGATATAGAGATATCATAGTCCATGGTGTCCATACAGGTAGGAGATATTAATATCATAGTCCATGGTGTCCATACAGGTAGGAGATATTGATATCATAGTCCAAGGTGTCCATACAGGTAGGAGATATAGATATCATAGTCCATGGTGTCCATATAGGTAGGAGATATTGATATCATAGTCCATGGTGTCCATACAGGTAGGAGATATGGATATCATAGCCCATGGTGTCCATACAGGTAGGAGATATTGATATCATAGTCCATGGTGTCCATACAGGTAGGAGATATAGATATCATAGTCCATGATTTATATACAGGTAGGAGATATTGATATCATAGTCAGTGAGGTATATACAGGTAGGAGATAATGATATCATAGTCCATGGTGTCCATACAGGTAGGGGATATTGATATCATAATCAGTTATGTATATACAGGTAGGAGATATTAAAATCATAGTCCATGGTGCCCATACAGGTAGGAGATGTTGATATCATAGTCCATGGTGTCCATACAGGTAGGAGATATTGATATCACAATCAGTGATGTATATACAGGTAGGAGATATTGAAATCATAGACCATGGTGCCAATACAGGTAGGAGATATAGATATTATAGTCCATGGTGTCCATACAGGTAGGAGATATTGATACCATAGTCAATGTGTCCATACAGGAAGGAGATATTGGTATCATAGTCCATGATGTCCATACAGGTAGGAGATATTGATATCATAGTCCATGGTGTCCATACAGGTAGGATATATTGATATCATAGTCAATGGTGTCCATACAGGTAGGAGATATAGATATCATAGTCCATTGTGTCCATACAGGTAGGAGATATTGGTATCATAGTCCATGGTGTCCATACAGGTAGGAGATATTGATATCATAGTCAATGGTCTCCATACAGGTAGGAGATATAGATATCATAGTCCATTGTGTCCATACAGGTAGGAGATATTGATATCATAGTCTATGGTGCCCATACAGGTAGGAGATATTGATATCATAGTCCATGGTGTCCATACAGTTAGGAGATATTGATATCATAGTCCATGATGTTTATACAGGTAGGAGATATTGATATCATAGTCCATGATTTATATACAGGTAGGAGATATTGATATCATAGTCCATGATTTATATATAGGTTGGAGATATTGATATCATAGTCCATGATTTATATACAGGTAGGAGATATTGATATCAAAATTAGTGATGTATATACAGGTAGGAGATATTGAAATCATAGTCCATGGTGCCAATACAGGTAGGAGATATAGATATTATAGTCCATGGTGTCCATACAGGTAGGAGATATTGATACCATAGTCAATGGTGTCCATACAGGAAGGAGATATTGGTATCATAGTCCATGATGTCCATACAGGTAGGAGATATTGATATCATAGTCCATGATTTATATACAGGTAGGATATATTGATATCATAGTCAATGGTGTCCATACAGGTAGGAGATATAGATATCATAGTCCATTGTGTCCATACAGGTAGGAGATATTGGTATCATAGTCCATGGTGTCCATACAGGTAGGAGATATTGATATCATAGTCAATGGTCTCCATACAGGTAGGAGATATAGATATCATAGTCCATTGTGTCCATACAGGTAGGAGATATTGATATCATAGTCTATGGTGCCCATACAGGTAGGAGATATTGATATCATAGTCCATGGTGTCCATACAGTTAGGAGATATTGATATCATAGTCCATGATGTTTATACAGGTAGGAGATATTGATATCATAGTCCATGATTTATATATAGGTAGGAGATATTGATATCATAGTCATTACATGTAGGAGAATCTGAGATTTTCATATTAGAGTGTATGTAATTTATTCTTGTTTTATTTCACAGAAGAATATGCTGTAAGAAAAAAACCCCACTGCATCATGACCAGTTGACTGTTAATGGGAGATAATATTAATATTTATTAACTTAATGTGCTCTGATAAGCTTGAATGATTTTTTTTTATTCATTGAGACTTTTCGTAATTTTAACATGACATCAAGGATTGGTATACATCTGTTTATTCATCACAGTAAAGTTAACAACTATGCATGTACAAGTAATTCCATTTATGTATGGCTGCAGTTTGAAATGCATTATTGAATAATAAAAGCTACTACAAAGTATATTGTTACGTTTTTATATCCAATTCCTCTTGAACTGCATAAGTACTAGAGATGAGATCTTATATATGTTTCTACCATATTCATTTGTCTGTTGGAAGTAGAGAAGTTTATTATTTATGATCTTAATTGATCATGATTGTATGAGAGTTCAAAAGGTTATAAGTTGAACGTGTGTGTCTTGTCAATCATTACTACGATTTTTATACCACTGAAATAAGGTACGTATTTGGGAGGCATGTCCATTTGTTTGACTGTTGACTACCGGGTATGTTACATGAGCTAGGCCATTACATTTAGATGGTAGGTGAAAAGGCTTTTACACTGTACGCCTTAAATGTGTATACTTTCTAGTAAAACATTTCGGTTTTGTCCTTTTGACCATCTTTACAGAATACAGCATCCAATAATTATGGTACATTGTACTGACAGATGCAGATGGTTGCATTAGTGTTTCACAAACATGTGTTGCTATATATCTGAAAACAGTATATATGCGTTGTATCTAGGTGGACCATGAATTAGAGCTTTGTCTTCAACTTTAGTTTTACAAAATTTGGTGACCTGCATATCTATTTCAATTTATGAGAATGGTCATGCAAGTATTAATACAGCTCGTAAGCTTCCACTCATTAGAAAAATTTTCATATAGATATACATGTGTAAACCAATCACCATTCATATATATTTCATACAGTACATGAATGTGTATTGCAAAAAGAAAAATCCTTGTTTACGTCATAATAGGACTATAATGTATACATATATATACATTTAACGATTTTACTTCAAGAAGAATCTTACTGGGTAATATATCAAATGTTTCTGCTGAACTTTTTCCCCCGTTTTAAGATCGACATAATTGGTACATATAAACAGTTCTCAAGGTAGGATCATGGCAAAGGTATTTATCGCTCATTTTATAAAGGATTATGAAGTGATTTTTTTTTCTAATTCGTTACACAAATTAAATGTTTACATCGAGTGCAAATATCTTTATTTGTTCACATGCAAGTACAGTATTCAGAATATTATACACCCATGTGAATTCTATCTGCTGACATTCTAAAAAGAAATAAAGATGAGCAAGTATTTTTGCTGATTTTAATTTTTTTTTTGGGGGGGGGGGGGAGGGTTATTGCACATACCGTTTTGCTTTAAAAATTCTATACATATATTTGCAGTTCTTTTGTTTCATTGAAGACTTCATTTCTAACAGTAATATTACTGAATATATTCCTTCTTTTTCTGTCCATGGAGATGAAATACAGCACCTACATGTGGTCTATAGCCGTACATCATTTATACTCTATTTATCCTAAGAGAGATCATGATCCTTTAGAATGTGTGGTATTGATTCTTCTGTATATGATATCAAAGACTAATAATGGTTGAAAGATTCTAAGTTTTTGAGAAATATGCTGAGCTTCTGTGGAAAAGGGAATAATATATTCATCTCCTCTGACATCAGTCTGATGATAGTGTGTATAATGGATTGAAATATCTATTAAATACTTTATTCAATGTTAATGGTAATGCACTAAATATATATGTAGATTACAAAACAAGGATGCTTAATGGTGACAATGTTAAAGTTTCAGCATTCAAAAAGAAATAGAAAAACACACATACACACCTTAATTTTTTTCGAAATCATTGCTGATTAGAGGCGCTTTCTCTTCCTTGGTATCAGAAGAATGCAGATATCATTGGGTGAATTGCTCTCAAATTTATACTTATCTTAACTATAGTGGATGCATGTACTCATGATGTATAGTAGTCGTAGAGCAACCCCCCCCCCCCCCCGTTTCCGTTTTTTAATACCACAGTTAGATCTACATGCAGAAGGGGAAAAACAAAAAGGCCAAGGAAATGAAGGTGTCTTTAACCAATCCTGAAATGTTTTAAAAGAGCCATTTAAGGGGGGGGGGGGGGGGGGGTAACATTCAATGCCAGGTACGCATCTTTTATTATATCTATAATTAGGATAATTAAGATGTACATTTAGCCTTTCCTTAATGTTTTTTTTTTCTGATAGATTTTTAAGTGGAAATATAGAGATTAGGGGGGGGGGGGGGGTCGCACTCACGATATTAGTGTTTGTGCGTAAGATATTTTGTTCTTGTTGAATTTAACCCCCCCCCCCCCCCCCCCAAAAAAAAAAATAGACACAAATTATTATAATCATCAATCAGTTTCTCTTTGTCTTTTTTTCAATTCAAAAATCGGCGTAAGTTTATTCATAGACGTATATCAAGATGGTTTATTATTTATCGATGGTCCAGAGGAACAACCCCCCCCCCCTCTTTCCAACAAACCAACAAGAAGGAAAATCTGTGAAAATTAAATAAATGTTCCTTAATAGTCTACTTCTACCCTTCAAATTTATATCTCAATCCTTTTCATAAGAGATATTAATATTTGAATAATCGCGGTTTGTACAACTTATTCTCGATATACCGGGATCGCGGAATCCGATTTGGTTATATAAATAGTAAGTACGTCGGAATGCGCATGCGCCGCTTATGGTGAATTTCACCCGTCCCCTAGACGCATTCAGTTAGTTACTATCATCCCAAGATGGCGGACGCAAAAATAGGCAGAACCGATTTTTTCCAAATTTTGTCTTTTATGTGATGTATAACAAAAAGTTGAAGCGGCTAATTTGAAGAGAACGATATAACATTCCAATGATGCCATTAGAGTTTATTGTTTCAACGTTATATTCGAGAAAATGCCAGATCAAAAAATCATCGATGATGATAGTAACGCAAAAAATGCCTGACAACGCATGATGATAGTAACTGGAAATGAAAATGATAGTAACTCGATGAGCAGCAATGTTGAAAATCGCCTTTTGCGATATGATTAATTGATTTATTTGGTTCAAATACGTGTAAATCGTAAAAGTTTAACACTTTATTTTAAAATTATGATCTATTATGTCGTTATTAAGGCCTAGAAGTTTCAGTTATATATGAATTATACAATTTTACATACTTTTCGAATATCGCCTTTCAACAAATAAATTGTTAAAATTGAATTCATGTATGTTACGACGTTACGAGATTTGTTGACGTCATGCAGCAAAACTGATGTTTATTATTCCCGCCATATACGTCGCAAGTGCTACAGACATACATTGTGTAAGAGAAGAACTGAAATAGATAATAACTAATCATTTTGAGGGATTTTAAACAGATAACGGCAGTAGACAAAATAATTATTCATAAGAAATTTGTAATTTTAGCAGAATATTGTTTAAAAGTAACGCGTGATTGCAGATTTAGATGATGGCTAGAATATCTCACGCCCTCCTCTTATTCTGACTTCGTGATACACTAGACTAAGTACATGTTAATCAGATCAAATTTAAAATCCCAATTGAGTCCATTGTATTGGAGTAATCAACGATTTTGATGACTTCTAAATAAAATTCGGGGGGGGGGGGGGGGGGGGGCTGAAGTTTCCAGACTTTTTTAAAGGGAAATTGAATGCTCATTATTTTTAAATTCAAAATTGTGTTCAATTTCCTGTCAATTATTTTGCCGGCCACATTTGGGTGTGTAAAGTTGAATTAATCCTTGCTAACAAAGAAAAGTTTAAAAAAAACCTGATACTTTCCGAAATTCTAAAATGAATGGCTTTAAACAGCGCTTATTACATAGTAAATTAAATAAAAAAGAAATAACAAATTTATCGATATACATGTATCATTCTTCCGGAAACATAAGACACTGATTGTCCGTTTAAAACCTAACAAATATATAATCACGTAAATTTCCGTATGAAAGAACAGTTTCGTTTGGTGGGATTATTCATCATTTATTTGTGTAGTTTTACATGGTCAAGGGGCGCAGGTATTATGAAAACTGAAGAATTTCAATGCTTAATATTCATCTGAGTATGCATGCTTCATAAAAATCCAAATTGGTGACTATATGAGGCGTGTTTACTGTAAACAACTTTGAGCAACCTATGATAGATAACGATGTATCTGCATTTGCAGTCTTGACTACGTGTACATGGTGATATCCCAGTGGTGGATCAAGGTTAGTGACTTTAAAAGGTCGTTTTCTACCGCAGAATAATCTGTGACAGTAATTAAAGTGAATTTACGTAAAATGGAAACATCTTGCATGCCTGATTCTTAGTACGTACTGGTTAAAATGTTCCTTCTGCATTTTTTAGGGTGCGTTACTATCATCTCATGAATTTCGGGAGCTTTGAGTTACTATCATAAGGAATTTGCGTTACTATCGTCTTGGCTAAAACTTTCGCTGCCTATTTTCTGCTCTAAATAGAAAGATAATAGATTTATGAAGGTTCCCCTATATTAATACTTTGTATATGTACATTTCCATCGCTTCAGATTGTTTATATACACTAGAATAAGTGAAATAAAAGGGAAAAATCGTTTCTGCCTGTTTTTGGGTCCGCCATTTTCGGATGATAGTAACTAAAGTTACTATCATCGGTTTAACACCAGTGGTTATTGTAGAATTGACACGGAGTCCTCACTTCCTTTCGTCGAAGGTGCGTTGCACGTACTTGCAACGTACTAACAACGTGCGTGTCGTAGTTCCTGTTGAATGCGTAAACAGCACGCAGACAGGACACAGCGAAAGTTCTGTATGCACTATTTAAAACTGCTACGTCCTGTCTGCGTGTTCCAAAATCCGCAAGGATACGTACTGACAACGCACGGACACCGTACGGAAACCCAAGGTTTGCCTACGTTTTTTGCACGTAGACAGCACGTACGTGCACACACGGCGGGTTATGACCACCGCTTCAGTGCGGTCATCTGCTACGTTAGAAGCAAATTGTGTTAGTAGCTAAACAGATTACAAATAAAAACACAAACACTCAAATACACAAATTTTCGGCTCCTTTGCCTTTATCAAGTGTAAAAAACGACGATCTATAACAATTCTAAGTAAAATCCATCCTTGCTTTTCTGGCGTTCATTGCGTTATTCTAGTCGTTTTTTACACTTGATAAAGGCCAAGGGGCCGAAAATGTATGTATTTGAGTGTTTGTGTTTGTTTTTATTTGTTATCATCCCTTCCCTCTGGATTTCCACAACTCACCCGCTTGGCCGGTTACCAAGAGGTCACAAAGAATACACAATTGTTGAATGTAATAGTCTCCTCCTTATAAGATGACGATACAAAGACGACAGCAAAACGCAAGGACCCAAGTCACAAACAGGTGAATATGTGAAAGAACAAACAGACAGACGAACAAACAGACAGACGAATAAAAACTATGAGCGCCAAACTTCGATGCGACGCCGATGCAATTTTTTTTTATTTTAAATGATCTACTAGAGAGAGCAATGAAAGTTAAAAGTACATTCTGTAAAAACAATCAAAGATGAATGAAGTCAGTATTTAACAGTTTATTAAAAAGGAATGCAATAAGAGTATTAGAACAATAATAAACAAATGTCAATAGACATAATACAAATATTGTTAAATATTAGTAAAAATAATTATCGTAAAGATCGATGTATGAACTTTAAGTTTAATAATATTTTACAAAAATAGATTCTTTTGACAAAAATAGATTCTTTTGAAAAAAAATAGGTTTTTTTTTTAATAATAAAAACTTATTTTTACAAAAAACATTTGAACAACTTTCGAAGGCTATCATATCATGACAGTTTTATTCGAAAATTAGTAATACAATCTCACACTTTATGAAGAAGAATTCATCACATGACCTAGAGCTCAAATCTAGGTGAGAAGGAATTTTGACTTTTTGACATAAATTAGAAGGGTTGGAGCGTTATGTGAGCCTTATGTAGAAACGCCAAACCACATTCTAACCGAGTAAGTTGGTAACTTCTCCATATCACAAAGGTAGGGTTCTCGGGTTCGCGCCCCACGTAAGGTGAAACTTGTTTATGTAATCTGTTCAGCTTCCTTTACATAGTTCAGAATCCATGATGTCTATGAAGACGGGTTTAACGAAAAAGACATCGAGAGCCTTTGATGGACTAAATTCAAAGTTGCCATGTAACTAAGGTTAAATATCGAATTTACCAAATTAAAACAAATTATGATCAAAAATTGATAATTTGACTTCCTGGTGATATCTATAACAACGGAATGTAGATTTCAAAATATTATGCATTAGGGGAAAGGGCGGGAAATATTATGCACTAGGGGAAAGGGGCGGAATATTGGAAAGGAGGAGCTGGAAAAATATCTTCATATATTGCACATTTTTTGAAAGGACAAGGTGATTTTCTCCACGCATATCTAACACCAACGACTTTATTGTTAGCTCCACTACAAGACGATGTTGTCAATATGACTATATTATCCTTGCTGGATACTATTGGAGCAGGAATCCACCAAGAGGCACCCTTGATACAAGAAGAAGCGTCTTTGCTAAAACTACAACATATCTGAAAAAGATTCGAACGACAGGTGTCTGTTACAAAATGTGTAAAGTGTAAAAGTGTCCCGTTATCTCGTTTGTTTTCGTCATGACGACGACCATCCTCCAGACAAATGTAAAGATTTAAGAAATCTGACTGATTCAAGCTTCTTTTTTCAAGTGAAAAATTCATGACAGTATATTCAGTGTGTACATGCAACAGTTGTGGAGTGTCAGTCTATTTTCAATCTTTTGAAGCGCGGGGAATACTAATTGGTGTCGTACTTGACTCGACTGTTCACCAAGTACTGGACATCTACCAACAAGATCGGGAAGATGGACTTACTGACGTATTGTGCAGACACCATTATGCTTTTATATAAGATGACTTTTTATGTCCCCATAGTCGGAGATCCGAGGGCATATCGTTTTTGGTCATGTCCGGCTGTCTATCTGTCCGTTTGTCCGCAAAAACTTTAACATTGGCCACAACTTTTGAATGGTGGGCTTACATATTTCACATGTATATTTCTTGTGACATAACTTTCCATGGATACCAATATTTCTTACCTTGTGACATTGACATCGCAGTTTGACCTACTTTTGAACAACTTTAACCTTGGCCATAACTTTTGAATGGTAAATGATAGGGCTTTTATATTTCGCATGTATATTCCTTGTGACTAGACCTTTCTATGGATACCAATATTTTACCTTGTGACCTTGATCTTGCAGCTTGACCTACTTTTAAAGATTTTTAACCCTGGCCATAAATTTTGAAAGCTAAGTGTTAGGGATTTCATATTTCTAATGCTTATACCTTGTGACAAGACTTTTCAATGGATTCCAAAATTTTCGACCTCTGAAACTTGGTTTAAAACTGTATTTCATATAAGTCAATCAATAGGACCCCTTGACCTTGGAGTTTGACCTACTATCGAAAATCTAAACATTAGCCATAACTATTGAATGCTAAGTGATATGGCTGTCATATTTAACATACATGCATATGCATTCCTATTGACAAGACCTTTCCATGAATACCAATTTGACTTTGTGACCTTCACCTCAAATTGTGAACTACTTTTGATATTTCAGCTGTTTTACTGACATAGATGCCAACAAGTGCATTCATGTTTCACAAAAACAAGTTTTTATTTAAAAGTCTAATTGATTACTTTCATCTGCAATCATTCGATAACTAACTTTATACAGAAAAAGAATTATTAAGACAAGCACGTGTTTACAAGTAGGAAGATTCAAAGAGAAAATATAACATTACACAATATATATCTTCAAAAGAAGAAACGCGTATAACAATACTGTAATGTATCATTATTATTCAGTATGCACAAGCTATTGATTATGTGACCTTATTTGTTTGCATTAATGATGGTACAAAGAGAGGAAAAACAGTTTAGGGCTGAAGTAAGATTTTTTGATAATCATAAAAGTCTATTTTGGGTAAAAACATGAAATTTTGAATTTTCGACTTTTTATGTTTTCATGCATTTTCCATGTTTATGAGAAATTTGAATTTTGCCCGAGTCAAAGTTCATTGATGCCCATAAATAATTTGGACATCAATTTCTTCGGGTCACTTCCGCTTTAAAACAATGCATGCTTACAATATCCGATGCCATGCGTTTGAACACTGTGAAGTGATCGAATGACTCCCATTTGTAAGTGAGTAATACTCTGTAAAGTTCAACGATCAAAAAGTCAAATTTAGAGTTTTTTTCTCCTGAAGAAAAAAATTCTCTCGATAAAAATGATTCGCAAATTCATGGAATTCGGAGAACGTTCGATGACGTTATAGAATAAAACTTCACCATGCGTCGTGATATCGCCATTATGAGATTATTGATGTTTAGTATGCTGCATCCATTTGTCCATCGAATCGAAAGATTTTCAAAGGATATGGAAAACGAGCACATACGGATTTCCGAAAAATACACAATTTGGACTCTAAAAGAACATCAAGGGCATATTGTTTTTGAGTCATTTTAACTAACATTTAAAAACACAAAAGATGTTCCCGTTGAAAGCTTAGGGTCTGAAAATACCATTATTCAAATCTGGTACCATTTTGTCTAATATTATGATGAATGTGATTATTTTATATGTTTATTAAGGATTAAATGAATACATACTATGCGTTTCTTTTTTTGATGAGTATATATAGAGCAAAAATGAAATGAATGATTACAAAATCTTTAGATTTTGTTGACTTTTTTCTCAAGAAAAAAACACAATTATGTCTTTTTTTCATAATCTCACCTCAAATCCTGTATCCGTTTGAATCTTAAAGTTGGACACATTATTTACTTTGAATTCTATACTAAAGGTTGACGAAGAGGTGCTGACGTTGAATGTTGATGGGAAAGGTCCTACGTAATTGATGTCTTTCCCATAAGCTACATTAAGACCACCAGCTACAAGTCGACATGCCACATCAATTTTGTCCCGAAAATGGATTCTAGGAGAATAGAATAGACAGCGTGTAAGATTACGAGATCGTTCATTCTCAGCACGGTACTTCGTTACGCAAAAAGCATCCTAAAGAACTGCTGAAACATCACTTGCGTCGTTCGAGATATTCGAGACAACATCATGTTTCTTGGCATGCTTAACAAGTCAACGTCGAAAAATAAGTTTATAATTATATCGTCTTTTTCTAATTCTCCTTTTTATAAATGAAAGTGAGCACGTGACTACTCTTGTGCTCTCTTTCAATCATAAACATGACAGTTTGAAAAAGACAGTAGTCTCAATGACATCATACTAAAGGTACACAGGTGTCAATTATCATTTTCCTCATATAGCTTATCTTCAGAGAAAAAAACCAGTATACATAAGTATATGATTTTACAATGGGAACTAACTAAGCCTACATGTATGTTAAACATGACTACCGTTAGAATTCAGTAGCGTCTCTTCTTCATAATTTTATAAATAAAAAAAATATTGGGAAAAATTTGGCCTATTATATGACAATTTCATCTGAATAGATTCTAATCTCTCACAGAAGTGACAACTGAAAATATCTACAAGACTTTTTTTACATGTACAAAGTACAATCGAATTCTGTTGGCTGTAACATATTCAATGCAATTCTATATAGTTACATGTACATCGAGTACTCACGGTTCTTTGGCAGCAAAATCAGACATGTCCATTGCAACCGCCATAAAAGTATTTTTCATTTTTCGATTGGGAACAAATCCATAATCAGCAGTCTGATGCCATCGTATGTCTGGAAAACCGTCATCTAACGAATAGTCGCCCTCATCAGGTCCTATCTACATGGTAAGTCAATATGCTTCAATTACATGCACTTTTCTTTGTTTCGTACAGTACGGTAATCAAAACTAGAACTGCGCTAAAGTGGACGAATTATACCCCCTGCAGGACGTTTTTTTTTTATAAATGGGACCATTTATGATGCAAAATGAAAAGCCTACCATTTATAGTATGCAACAAATCTGCTTTCAAATCTTTTGAACTTAAACTGCAACATAACTGTAATACTCTTTGTGGTGATTGTTTGTATGAAATATGAAAGACCTACCATTTATAGTATGAAAGAAATCTTCTTTCTAAACCTGTTCTAACTTCAACATAAACCAAAAGTTAAGGTCAAAAGTCATGGTACCAAACTGTCGTACTCTTTATGGTGAATGTGTGTATGAAATATGAAACGCCTACCATTTATAGTATAAAAGAAATCCGCTTTCAAACATCTTAACATACAATGTTGTACAGGCTGAAGGTCAAGGTCACAAGGTTACAGGGTCAAAAGTCATGGTACCAATCTGTAGTACTCTTTATGGTGAATGTGTGTATGAAATATGAAAGGCCTACCATTAAACACTTTCAAAACATATTAACATACAATGTTGTACAGGGTGAAGGTCAAGGTCACAAGGTTACAGGGTCAAAAGTCATGGTACCAAAATGTAGTACTCTTTATGGTGAATGTTTGTATGAAATATGAAAGGCATACCATTAATAGCATAAAAGAAATCAGCTTTCAAATCATCTTAACATAAAAGGTTGTATAGGGTGAAGATCAAGGTCAAAGGGTCAAAAGTCATGGTACCAAAATGTAGTACCTTTAATGGTGAATGTGTGTATGAAATATGAAAGGCCCTCCATTAATAGTGTAAGAAATCTGCTTTCAAAACTTCTTAACCGGACGGACAGACAGACAGACGGACGGACAGACAGGGTGATTCCTATATACCCCCCTAAACTTCGTTTGCGGGGGGTATAATGACAGAGATATAGTTTCGATTCTATTTTAAAAACGGAAATTGACAAAGAAGGCATATGATTGGTGTTCTGCATGATATAGACGTAAATTGCTCATCACAGATTAAGAGAAAGAACCTATAACGTTGCGGTACAAGACGAATGTACCAAGCAAGCGGCAAATTGTGTAAATATCCGGATTACCTGAACAAAACACACAAACACTAATGAACTATCTGCACTTACATGTAATACGAACACAAAACTATAGTAGACTAAATAAATGAACACAAATGAAATTTTACGAGGCAAACAAGTATATTAATAAATTCATAAATGCTATTTACCTGAACAAAACCAAACGGAAAAGTAAAATTAGTTTCATAGTTTGATCCCTCGTAGAATTTCTCCCTCCAATCATTTATCATTGCAGGGAATGTACAATTGTACGTGTCTGGATGATGTGTGTTACTCTCACCTATAAAATGATGCAAAAATTAGAAAAATGAATCCAGTTAAAATAAAGATATTTCTAATGCACTGTAAACTCCTATTGAAGTAACTATTATATAATTCTCATTCAAACATTAAAATTAAACTAACCTTGATACCAAATGACCCCATATATCGTCAGGTTCAGAAGCGGGTGGATCATCGCATTCCACAATACATGTTCATCATTCGGACTTCCAGCGACGTTATCAAGAACATATTCAAAATTATTTTTGGGAGAAATTCTGAAGTAAGAAAAGAAATCTTAAATGTATCAAAATTTCTCTTTGTGAATAAGTTGCCGATTCCATTTATGAAATGTCGAAATATTTAACAACACTCTGCATCGTTCGCATTATTAAAAAAATAAATAAATAAGGGACGGAATATTGGAAGGAAGAAGTTGGGGAAATATCTTCTTATTTTGCACATTTTTCGAAAGGACAAGGAAAAAGCATAGCTTAGAATTTAAGGGATTAAGAGGTTAGCAACTTACATAGAAGAGATATTGCAGTTCTGTAGAGCATCAGGGGATGACCACGCCTCTATAATTGTCCCTCCGTACGAACTAGATATCAGCCCGATAGGCACTTGTAGTGAATCATATAACATCCGTCCGTACATCCAACACACAGCAGAAAAATAATGGAAAGTAGGTCCGTCCAAGGCTTCTAGAAAATGATGACAAATTTGTATTCATACACATCCTTTTTTTATGAAAATCTGATCAAGCAATGATTATGAACGTCTTTATGGAAATCAAACTACTTAAATAAAAGCGAAAGGTCGATGTCACGATATCTTGACCTTGTTACCATTTGTAAGGATGCTTTATGATGATTTCTCAGCTGCGTCTGGTAAGAGGTCAGTTTCTCAGAGGATAAAATACATTTCAGACGCCTAGCAAGAGTACTTTTCATTTGGAAGCACTGTCAGTCAGGCGGTTGGGGGATCGCTTTGAGGCCCCAATGGGTCCAGGAAAAAAATCCTTGTAGGGGTCCAAGGGGCAAAGCCCCGGAATCTAATGGATTTTACACATTTATAGCGCAGTTTTCTACATTAAAATGATCCAATGTAAACTTATTTTATTCTTGTTTTTCTCCTTTTTTTGCAAAACGATGAGGAAGCATAAGTGTACCTGCGTACGACTGGCTACGCGCCTGCTTTTACAAAATGATACAACAAAAGCATGTAGAGGGAAAAGAAAATCAGTAAAGTGATCAAATTAAACAGCAATCCTAAAGAAATGTTGTAAAGAAGATCGGGTCCATGAGAATGATAATTTCTCCTGTTTGTTATGCACACATGTAGATGCGTATCATGCATAGCATTTAGAATATATAGAATGTAACGACATCTATTTTTATTACAATTTAATTTTTTAAAATAGTGTTTACAAATATTCGTAAATTTAAAAGAAATGTAACAGTTTGATACCGCTTTACGCATGGTTTACGTTATGGTAAGTAAAAAATAAAGTAATCTTGAAGAAACCGACTCGAAAGAGATACGCGTAAAATGAATTTGAAAAGGGTTAAGTGCCCGAAACGTGCATCTTAAATGATGCTATTGAATTTGAGGACGTTGACATTTTAAAAGAGACAGTGTGACACTCTTCATACCTCTACTAGCTATAGACCAAGGCCGCATAATTCCCTTTTCTCCAAAATCATACAAAGGCATCAGGTTATAATGGAAGTTGACCGTCAGCATACGGATGTTCGTATAGTTGCCGGCCTTTTGGAACTCCTCTTCTGCGCTGAAAGACTACGAGTCAACGAAAAAAAAAAAAAAAATACATCTAATAATTTAAAAAATGTTAATTGAAAATTATGCAAATTGAAATTGTAACATTTAGCTTAACTTTATGGCACTGGAAATGTCAAAAAATTAATCTGTCTTAAAGGGGAAACTAATCTTACCATTCCGACTGTAAATTGCATATTTGACTGTCCAGAACACAACCACATATCTCCAAATAAAATGTCTCTAATTGTAGCATTGTCCGAACCGGTAGATACAGTAATGTCATATGGCCCGGGCTCTGATACGGGATCCAATATAGCCCTCCATACCGGAACGCCCACTGGGCTAATATAAGTCTCAGCGAGATATTTTTTATCTCTCAGTGTAAGAGTGACATTCGCCCGGACATCACGCATGTAGCCCCATACGTTCGCCCGCTGGGGAGCTCTTTGAAGTACCATATGATCGCCAAAGTACGACGCAAAAGCTATTTCCTGTTCCTGTAGAAAAACATCTTCCCCTGGAAAACAAATTGACATTTTCTGCATTGTCATTTCATAACGAAATACAAAGTAAACTTCATTTATTTTAAGTTGAGAGCACAGGGATTTATCACGCTACCGTGCGATTGCAAAACTGTCAATGGGTAACCCATAGTAAATAGAGCAGCCGGGAAGCGTGATAAATCCCTGTGGTTGAGAGTAATCTTTGACATAATTTAGGGGGTGGACAGGTTGAAAGGGGGGAGGGAGGAGAGGGTAGGGAATGGTGAAGGGGAGGGAGGAGGGGGAGGTAAGGGGTGGGAGGGGGAGAGAGGTAACCCTCTGTCCGTCCGCCCCCCCCCCCCCCCTAATTATATCAACCCATATAACTCCATTTATGATATAAAAGAACAGACGGACGGACGGACTGACAGACGGGTAATTGGATAGTTAGAGTCACTAAAACCTTGAGCAATGCTTCATCAACTATGATACATATGATTTTGTGTATATGATACCCAAGAAAAAGCTTTTCCTCCCTTTTTACGTTTATAATTGTTATCAAGTTATAATATACGGAGTTATTTCCTGCGCTATTTCCTGATATCAGGGTTTTAAAAGTTCACGTTGATGTATGATCCTGGTCATTTAAGTGGCTGTCCATTATCTGTACCACTTATTGATTGTGATTGACTGTTCATCAGAGATTTTCAAGTGTATTCTGAATAAGGTATAATTCTCGGGTATGTACCTCATAAATACAATATTTTCACTGCATGATACTGGGAGAAAACTCAATAAAGCACACATATTACAATTCCGTTGATGGTATTTTCATGAAAATAAAAATTTAGTTCCCCGATCAATATAACCGGTATGTCTCTCCCTTTCGCTTAGCTCCATTGTATTTTGTTAAATTGCTTTACTAGATTTATTGGTAAAATATGTACCCTTATAGACCGTAAGCTATAAGGACAAAGTTACGGATCCATCGCTCTTTTAGGTAAGGGTCTAGGACCTGAGCGAGTTTAATTTGTCGATTTTGACCAAAATTTATATGGGGTTTAAAAAAAAAAATAACCCTTGGTCACTGCTGGTTGGATAATGGGGATGAGGCCCCCTCCGTATACGCCACCGATATATCTCAGAAAGAACAACTAGCTACCCGTGGTTTATTGTCCAGTAATTCCCTCGTGAACGAATAAAATTATCACCGAGCCGCAAATATTCTAATATTGTTCTTCAGACTACAATGGGCGGAGCGTAGCGGGCTGAAAGTACACCAGGCGAGTTCTATAGTACATATAGGAAGAAAATCTCGAGTCATGTTAGAATTGCATTTACATGTATAATCCCTGGGCTGAGATGATGTGGTCTACTCTGGACCCGAACCCCGCCCCATCTGTCCATACCCCCTATGGATCTGTTTCTATTATACCTAGTCCTTCTACAATTCAGAATCATCAAGACAGAGAGATCCCTTATAGTTATACATTTAATTCACATCCTGTCCATGTTTCTAAATAGAATTGTGTGGAGGATTTAAAATACACGTGTTATAATCGTCCCATCTTTTAATCACATCTGACAAAACTGTTTGTTACACATTCAAAGTATTTCAAGTACAAAAATAAACCCACCAGAACCTAATAACCTTAGTTTTGGGGTAAACAAGACTGTTTTCTACTGAATATCAATATAGGTACTCAATAAGGTGTGAAATTGTCCTTACCCATGTAGGATATGTGCTTATGTAATACATTGTATTTAAACTCGGCGTCCCAAATAAAGCATTCAGAATAAGCCAGACATCCCCTTACGTCTGAATTGATGGATCTTTACAGTATGCTCATTTAGCCACGCTATGACCTACAAGTTCTGCATGCATGTAATATGAGCATATAGGATGTAATAAATACTTTCCATCTCTATAATCTATTTTTGGACGGAAATAGCCCAATGGCATGTACTATCGTAGACATGTTACTTGATCCAACATATACGTCATATTTAGTAGAATAATTAAAATTAAGAGATCAGACGTATTAAATCGAATAAATCTCAATCCGTTCGAAATGGTATAATTAAAATTTAATGATTGAATAATGTGCATCAACTGTTTAAACTTCCTTGTTTAATGTGCAGTACTTGCAGCTTTCAATGTTTTTAACACACTTAAAAGAACAAATAATGTATTATCGACAAATATTAATTCAGTAACATATGATAAATAATAATATCCTACCATTAATTCCAATGTGCAGCTGAAAAATACATACGAAGTACAAGCCCGCTTGTACTTTCATTTTGATGTTTACACTCATTCGGATAGCATCGGGTACCATCTACTTAAAAATCCGGAACTATTCCAACCTTTCGTCTTTTTTCAATGATAGTACCTGTAGATTCTGGATTCATATAGAAAAAAATGGAAAGAAAAAGAAAATGAACAAAGAAAGAAACATAAATTATTTAAAAAAAAAAATTATGTTGTAGGTACTGTGCTAATTCATTCAATGAGCACAGTCAGTATCTACAACTTCAAAAATTATAGTAACAAATAAGATTTTTTTTGGATAACATGTAAGGTATTATAACTGATAAAAAAATTCTACACTATGTAATTAGCGGATTAAGAGAACTAAATCTTTATCTAATAATTGCAATAAATGAGGTATTTTCCTGGTTAATGGTATGATATTTTTCATCCTAATGAAAGACAAGGACGTTCAAGATTTTCTTTGACGTTTTTGAAAGCATAAAAGATAAAATAAAATCAGTCGCTTCTTACAAATCTATTTTCAAAATCCTTAAAAGGTTAGTTTTCACTTTTTTCTACTGTATTATATGTGTTGCATTGATTTGTATGAAACCGATATAGCCGGTTTTCTTGTAAACATGCTATTTTTTATGAAATGAAGGTCATAATCTGTAAGACGATATCAAAATTGTGTAAACCTCTGACGTAACAAAGTTTCGTGTTAAACATACCATGTAATGCATCCATTTGGCTCATAAAATTTATGACAAAATCTATCATGGACATGCTAACTGTGCATGTGTAAGGTAAATATTTTATGAATATAATTATACATAAAATTCATTATCTGGCCTAACTTATTTTAATTCATTTAGTTTGAAAAAAAAACCCCAATAAGTACTTGAATGTTTGTGCTTTTATTTGTACCAATTCTTCCATCTGGATGAACTTTTGAATCTGCTGCATCTAGTTGCAATAAATTTTTCCAGTTTTATATTTTGCACCAGAAGACATCGAAGGAATTTTCATACCGAACTTTCTGAGTGTATTATCAGGTCAGGAAGGTGAAAGATGAATATGTCCATAATAAAGAACATCTCCTTAAACTATATTCAGATCAAAAAATCAAAATTCGCCCGTCATAATTTCTTTTTGCTGCAAGCATCCATCTTCTGGCTAGGAGGATTCATATGATAACTTTACATACCCTGCAATGCGTGAAATTTCAGTAGTTCATATATACTATCCGTATTTTTAATGATATTTCGAAAAATTCAGAAAATATAAACAGTTCTAGGGACAGTATTTTCTTATAAATACAATTTTGCTGGTTGACATGGCAACGACTTGTAATTTTTCTGATAGCAAGAAGGCCTATACTGTTGCATTTTTTTCTTCGTATAGAACTGTGTGTGTGTGGCGTTGCTTTATATTAAAGCAGTCAAACTAATATGTACCAGAATTAGTTTTTTTTATAGCAAAATGGCTGTTTCTATGATAAGCACAATACTTTATGCTAAAAAATCTACCCTTTGACCAAAAAACAAACTGACATTGTTTGATTCCGAGTTCGAATTTTGAATTATCTCCTTTTTAAAGAGTATGATAAATATTATACTTTTATTTTATATTAGACATTTTATATTAATTTTGTTTATAGTAGTCTCTTATTACATATTAAATTATTAAAAAAAACATAATATCATGATAACATATATATACTTTTGATAAAACTCCTATTTATCTGATATAAGCAACCTATGGTCAACAATCACCAATACTTTCTCTGTGACGGGTGTTAGTCTTTGTAAATCAATCCTAGCACTACATTCAAGCAATTTTTTTTACCACAGAAATCTTCCAATGATTTCAATAATACTGAAACCTCTTTTATCTCTCTAACAGTCTATGTCTCTCTTTTTGAGAACACTTTTGGAAATTTGTCATGAAACTTTAACTTCCTCAAAGGCAATATGCCACTTGAGTTGGCCTAGATATATTTGTACAAAACAAGGCACTGCGTACACTTATCATAAAATGTTCAAAATTTGTTCATCTACGATTTATTTTAAGATCTCAAATTATATAACACGAGAACGTTGAACTATAAATGACACCTCAAGACGGATGCAGAATGATCCTTAAGTATGTTGACCTAGGTCAGCAACTTTTACAAACTGCATCTGAACGCAGTAACGTGAGCAATCATCAATCTGTAACCTTGTACATGGATTATACATGTTAATTTACACGCCATACATATATATATATATTTTAATTTACCGATATTTACATCAAGATTTAAAGCAATATAACGTTATCATAATCGACTTGTATCCTCACAGTGAGCAGCATGGCATATGATGACGTATTCACACATATAGGATCGTGTGGACCTTATCAGAGGAGGGTGTACCTTCTACAGACACTTCCTGTGGTATTTGGAGCCATTCAGAGCGCACTCACCGTCTTTATTTTATTCAGTCCTCAACACAGGTGAGTGGTCTTATTTGATATTTTAGTTGATTTTAGAAAAAAAGTTTTATTAAATATTAAAAGCATATTAATCACGCGTACCTCTTGGACCTTGTTATATTTATAGAAGAACATTTTTTACGACAAGCTTACGATACGAAGCCAATTATAACAAAACAAAAGCATAAAAGAGAAATCGAAAATAAACACAAACTCCAAAGGCAATTGAACAATTTAACTTTGACAGAGCATGTTAAATGACAATAACAATGATGTGCGACCTACCACTACAGAAATATAGCAAATGTTGCCCTTATACGTTTTTGTGTATGTAACACAACACTACAGCTCAACCGGGTACGCATGAGCATTTGTTTGATCAAATCCTACGTTTCAATAAAACGTCATCCTTTTTCTATTTGTCTTTTGATTTTTAATTTTGAAAAGAGAAATCTAGAAGGAGGGAATTATATCTCATACATACTTAAAGTGAACTATTTCAATTTCATATCTAACTGCTTGATCTATGCTGGTTGAATTATGAAATAAATAATTTGTTATCTTAACTTGAGTACTTAGTCTCTTGAAGTCAGAATGTTAAAAATACCACATTTCATCTTTGTAGGTGCTCTATCCCATCATTGGAAAATGACACATTTGCAGTGCAGAATGCCGCACACGAGTCCATAATCAATCAGACAATTCTTATGAAAAAGGACGACAGTAACGAAGATGAATCCCAGTATTCCGAGTGTTATATGTATAATCACGTGACAACTCTTCTCCAATCAGAAACTAATGATTCAGGATTTGAAATTTCAAATTTGGAGTACAATGCTTTGAACAAAAGTTCACAAATTGTAGAATGTAGTGAATGGGTGTACGACTCAACAGACTTTGAATCTACTTTTGTTACTCAGGTAGGTATAGAAATAAACACTACCACCAAGAATCGTAGTAAAATAGCTTGAAATGTCACAATGGTATCATATCGATGGCTTAATGTTATGGTAATGTTTTATGGTGACATATTCCGCAGTGACGAGAAGAAGAGGGCTTCGTTGAAGTATGAAAAAGGAAAAGTTCAGATGATGATCATGAAATTCAGATTGGGACATTTGCAAAGATATTTTTTGTAAAGGGGAAGGATCATTCTTTAGAAAGAAAGTTTGACCCATGACATGAAAAGAAAGCTGAAGGGACGCTTTCATTCGCATACTGTAGGGTTATTTGTTTTGAATTTGAAAAAAATACTCGAAATAAAATTATATTAATTTAGGAATATTCTTTACGAAAACAATTCTCTAAGTTTAAGTCATATAACGGTATTCAATTCAAATATCACTTTGTATCGCGGTTGTGTTGAACCGTCGCCAACGGATGTACGTAATTAATATCGATCATTTAGGAGAAACATTCAAACCAAAGGGTTAATTACGTTTTACAGGGAGCCTAGAAAATACACTCGTTAATATGAATGATAGCAAAAAGCATTTCAAATCAGTATATGTAAAGAAGGGAGGAGATCTCCAACAAGACCCCGTTGCAGCATCAACAGTAAAACACCAAAACACCCGATGCAAAAACACAAAAGACGAGTACAGCACGAGACGGAAAAGAGACACACGACATGTAAACATCAAACACAAAAGACTACACATAAACCGACGAGACCAATGGGTAACCGGTGCCGACTTTGGACGGCCATCTGTCACGCAAGTAGCAAATGGTGTGGTTATCCTGGATTACGTGCGCACAACCCTCTCACTTCTCCAATTACCCAGAGGTCTCGAAGAACGTACAATTGTAGTGTAAAACAACCTCCTCACTGTAAGATGACATCACACAAACAAGACCGCAAAACGCAGAGGCCCCAGAGACACAGATGAATATGTAAATGGATATAAAAAGAGGGCATGCGTTATACAGTCCGTGCTCTGCCGACTGTAGCGAGCTCATGTATGCAATCACCCGAGGAGTCCGACTGACATTCAGAGAGGACAGGTGGTCGGGGCCCTGTCTTCTCTAAAGAGGTTTGGACAGGGCCCGTCATGGAGTCCCGTCGTCACAGTCAGTCAGAGTGCAAGTCTCAAGGATGCGCTTGTACAAGACTGTAGATTGGTCAAGTACCAAGCCTAGTGTCCGTCTGGTGACATTAGGATCATATCCACGGTATAAAAGGCGTTTGATGATTCTGACGCATTTTCGATGGTTATGCTGCCTACCTTTGATCCTCTTTATTTTGTTTATCATATCACCATAAAAGACAGGTTGTGTAATACCCATAGTAATGTACTCTCTTGCATGTATAGATCCGAATTTTAAAAGAAGTTGACTGTAATTTTTGTAAAATTTCCAGAAAGTCTTAACTAGTTTATGAAAGCGGAAACCTTGATCTAAAAGTTTTTTGGTAATTTGTATATTTCTACTTTGAAAATCCAAAATATCAGTACATGCTCTAGCGTACCGGATGAGCTGTGATATGTAAATGCCGTATGACGGTTATCTTGGAACATCACCGTCAAGCCAAGGGAAATTTACTATGTTGAATCCAAAATTATCCCTTTTAGCGTTGATTTATTCAAAATACGTTGATACTTTCATCAATGCGACGAGAAAAGATACTAGACAAAAAAATTTATTCGTTTGACATATTAAACTCAAATTTGTAGGTCAATTCGGATAACAGCTTTATACTACTCTCATAACTTGGATTATAGTTGAAAAATGATATTCAAGACAGATGAAACGGCTAATTACATGAAGAGCAAGATGTTTATGGTGACGTCATTTGAAATTCTTGCGGACATCCTTCTGAATTTCAAACAAATATTAACTTATCTTGTTAATCGGTAAACCATCAAAAGCGCAAAATGTATCGTACTCATTCAAAAAGCATTGATAAATGGAGGGTAGATGCCAGAAAAAAAATTCTTCATAAAAAAAGATGATATTCTTTGTTACTTTTACAGAGTAATCTTGTATGTAGTAGAAAGCTTCACCGTACCCACGCTACAATGTCTTACTTTGGAGGATTTGCTGTCGGTTCTTTGTTGCTAGGGATGATATCTGATGCGTAAGACCAATAGTTACTTAATGATTTTAATTCATCGATTTACATCAGTGTCTTTATGCTATTGTGTATACTTGGATATTCATAATTCTGAAACATCTCAGGATATTTTCACACTTTTACATTATTTAAAAATCTGATTGATAATTCCCGAATTATACAAGTTAAGGCAGTAAGTTATAGTTAAAACGATATTGCCCTGTATTCTTTTAACTCCAAATCCATGTATAATAATTTTTATCTTCCAGATTTGGGCGAAAGATAGGTTTATTGCTATCACTCTTCATTCACATAGCCTCCAATGTGCCTCTTGGTTTTGTACAAGATTATCACGTCTTTGCTATCCTGAGATTCTTCTCCGGATTTTCTTCTGCCGGGATGGTCCAGACAAGCTTTGTCATGGGTAAGTCTACAAGCAGACATGATATGGTAGCAAGCTAGGAGGAGCATACGCATTTGTTCAAAAGTTAGTTAAATGACATCAATATAGGAGATAGCAGACGTTTCGGAACTTTTTCAAAACTTTCTTTCATACACTTATTTTGTGATACAATAATGTAAATCTAGTTATCTACTATAAGGAACTAACAATACCATGAAAATATAATCTCTTGTTTGTTGCAAATCAACAATACATCTAATTGAGCTATATTCTTTATATTTCTATAGAGATCTTTTTATGAAAATATGTGCAATTGCTTTAACTCTTTTGACTGCTCTTACTCTTATATCAAGGTTAGATCATAGATGAATGAATAATTAAGTTATTGCTTTGCTGGTATTCTAAATCCATCCTCTTTTACACCACAATTGTGCCTTCTTCGAAACATCTGGATAATCGGAAAAGAGAGTAGGCACAAAAAGAAATACAAAAATATTGAATTAATGTTGAAGAGACATATCCCTTATGTATCTAGAAGCCGACCACAAGGTAGTTTAAAATATTGCTGCCTAAAGGAAAACGAGGTGTCAAATTCTGCTGCTGGAGGCTGTTTTCTCGACAGACATTTCTAACTGCAATACACTAGAGATTCATATTATGAATAATGAATTATCATCAGTGGTTCTTTAAGCAAAAACGACTTGAATCTGATAAAAAATTCAATGTGATCATACAGTAAAAGAAAATGGAAGGTAATTTTCCATGGAAAAACTTTCAACATTCCTTTTCCCAACAGTAGCTTCTCTAAAAAAATGTATCCATTTTCTTTAACAGACATGGAACTCGTGGGACCACAATCACGAATGATTGCAGGATGTAGCTTTCAGACATTTTGGGGAGTTGGAACGATAATGCTGGCAGGGCTTGCTTTTCTGTTCAGAGACTGGAAGCATTTAAATTTGGCAGTATCAGTGCCTACTGTTTTATTCATATCATATATTTGGTAAGTGTTCGAATTCATTTTCCAATAATCTGCCTGTCTGCCATATACTAAGTAAATCATTTTCCAATATTTCACGATTCACTTGCGATTTCTGTATAAGCTGGTAACAGCAACACTTGAAACGGGATACAAACCCCTGGAAGAGCACTTGCGCTTGTAGTGAAATACATTTATCTTATTGGGTTTTGTTATTGCAAAAGCTATACTTCAGCAGAATCAAACACTCTGAGGGATTCAATCTAGATTCATGTTTAAATACAAAAGAAAAATAATGGAATGGAAAAAAGAAGCTACAAGAGAGAATTACCTTCTTGGCGTCAAAGTTGATGAAACAGACATTGCATGTTTCTGATGTCAAATTCTCATGAGTGGCACTTCAAACTGAATTGATTCAAAGAAGCCCCCCGAGGGTTTTTTTTGGACCCCTTTGTATTACTTCAATGTTAAACGTCTTCAAAATTCAATAGCGTTATTTAAGAAAAGTTAGATAAGCAACATTGACCAGACATGCACGTTTCTTGTACTGGAATGCCTCAATCTCTATATATTCCAAACAGCATATTTCTTTTTCATCAACAGGATTTTACCAGAGTCCTCAAGATGGTTGTTTGTCAAACAGAGACACAGTGATGCATTCAGGATCCTACGTAAGGCAGCCAAAGTAAACAAAAGAATACTGCCTCCGAAATTTGTGATGGTTCAAAATCAGGAGGCATCTTCTTCGCTGACTGTGATCTTCAAATCTCCACGTCTTGTTATCAGAACCCTTATTCTTTGTCTTAATTGGTAAGACCAATCTACCCTAGTTCTTTAAGATATATAGCAGTATTTGATTTTAGTCCATCTTTTATGTGTGGTTTTAATTTTCGTCATATTCTTAAAAATATTTGTGAGCAAAGCGTCTTTCAGAGACTTATCTTTGTCAAGGCTATGTTTTTGAAACGTTGTTGAGCTAGTTCCACAATGACATTAGCAACGAATAAAATACCTTTGACATCTCGTTGTCTACGCTGCGGTAATGCTTGTGTTCTGAAATAAGTTACTTTTGAATTACTGGATTAAGTTACATGAAATGAAGAAGATCCTGACGACAATCTCAACAGCACTCACAATAGAGCAACAAACTGAGCATCGACGGACCCCTAGAAAGCTAGAGGTTGGACAAGGTGCCCGGGAGGAGTAAGAATCCCCTGTTTGGCTAGCCGCACCCACAGTCGATGTTCACGCAAAATGGAAACAATATCTACAAATCATGCACTGTCTTAAATGTAACATAAGCACAAAGATCAACTGGATTTTTTCAACTGAACTGAGGTGACTGGTGTGACATGCAAGAGGGAGATGCTCACTCACACTAGGCACCTGATCTCAATGTCAACTGGGGAGTTCATTTCTACCCACATTGAAAAAAGGAGGGGATCTCCAACAAGACTCGGTTGTAGCACCAACAGCAACACACACGAAACACCCCAAGTGAAAACACAGAGAAGACATTCACTGCAAGAGACAAGGAACAGCAAACGAGACATCAAACATCGAACATAAAAGACAAAACATAAACATAGGAGACCCATGGGCAATCGGTGCCGACTTAGGACGGCCATCAGCCACGTTAGTATAACAGATGGTGTGGTTATCCTGGATTACGTGCGCACAACCCTCCCACTTCTCCGGTTACCCAAAGGAACACTGTTTCATTTAGTTCGCTTTCTCTCCTTTTTTTTGCCTGATTTTGTGAGCTGTTCATTTTATAATTTATGAAATTGTCAATATTGAAATATATGTTCTATAGTACCAATTTTATTGTATTAGACACGTGTTTCGGATATTGAATCCTCGTCAGTAGCACTTAATATCAAATAGGTTGAATAAAACAAGCGTGGATTTTCTTGGTGCCGTCTACAATATGGAATTTTAAGTGAAGTCATTTTGATTTCGTATGGTTTTATCCATACTTCGATCGTGATAATATGCAAACAAGTTTAGCTCGATGGGCGGCATTTGGTTTGATCATTTGCAAGGTAAATTATACTAGTGTTTGACATAAACATTATACCTTGTGCGAGCCATTTTCATGTTGATATGATATGACGCGATTGTATACATGAGCATTGTCACACTGGACAAAAGGGTGATCATTTAAAGGTATACCTTTTCATAAAAATCACATTTTTTGTAATTTTTGCAAAGTGACACATTAAAATGAAAAGTCTGAAATGAATTCTCGATACCAGCAGAACCCGTTACATTAATCAAACTTGGGTCTTCAATCATGCTAAATGTAAAATACTGTTATCTAATGAATTTGTCATTTTTTCTCATAAACCAATGTTTACAAAGGTAAATGTTTACATAATTTTTAAGGTATAAATACAATGTTGGTGCTAAAAAAATAAAGATGCAAATGTTTAGTACAATAGGAATAAATAAGCAACTAGATATATGAATCGGGAGTAGAGATATTAGATAAGAGATTATCACTCCAATTTCTGATGCACAGGATATCATTTTGTGTGAATGTTAACCTTGAACTAATGACTACATCTTAACATACTGTTAACCAAGAAGCGTATCCGCAAGTCATTCATCCATAAATGAGTGCAGTGTTTTGAAAATTGTACGTAGTGACCTCAACGTTTCCTGTAATGTTGAGGGGATTCTGTGCAGATAAAGTGGATAACCCTTGTCGGATGGTTCCGATGGCAATACATCTACCTTTGATCCTCCTTATTTTGATAATTTAAAAGTCACCATAAAAGTCAGGTAGTCAAAAGTCCCAAAATGTCACATTCTATTTCGATAAAAAGTATTTCTTGGTCAGCTCCGGTTGGACATTGGTCATCCGTGCGTCCTGGGAGATTGCTGTGTATGTCCGGATAAGTGGGAGAAGTGTACACATGTACCCAAGATAACTACCCATTTGTTGACTGCAGAGTTGAAATCGATCGATACTTAGTACAGAAACAGAACTTAAAATAAACATCATCATGATAATTCTAATTCTGTCTCCTTACCAACTAACAAATACTAGGTTATGATATATGCAGTCAATCCTATCTTAGGGAGGTTTAAGCTGAGCTGAGTACATTTGTAAGCTGATCTGAATTTGGTCAACACAAATTACGTAGTATAGGAGCAAAATAATTAAATGCATTACTGCATATATTAATTCATGAAAAAAAGGCGGGATTTACTCATCAATTATATTGCACAAAAAATTATATTAGATTTTATCTAAAAACAGTATCGCAGAGGTTTTAATAATGAAAGACACTGATGTCGTAATAATACCGGTTCGGACTTCGGTATGGGACAGGATAACGTTAGACAGATTGTCCCTATGTACAGGTTCATTTGATAGGAATTTCGCTCGGGAGGAATAAAAAAGGTCGTATAAAGCAGGAAGTCGCTAAAAAGAGGGCCACTGTAAGACAGGTAATTTTAACTTTAAATTTTACCATAGGTTGATAGTTGCTATGGAATTCAGCGGCTTGTCTTTGAACGCCGGTAACCTGAGTGGTGATGTATTTCTGAACTTCCTCCTGACCAGTTTGGCAGAGGTAGTAGGATTCTGTCTTTGTATGGCACTTCTGAACAAAGTAGGAAGAAAACCGGTTTATGTAGGATCACTACTCATAGGAGGAATCTCACTCATTCTAACCATATTTACAACGTTGTATATTCCAGAAGGTAATCACACAATTATGTCTACCATGAATAAAGGAACATAATATTTACAATAAACATTAAAGAAGTACCTATCAGTTATTCAGTCTCAAAGTCGAGAAGACAAGGCAAAATCATTAGATTTTCCATAGGAACGGTTGCGAACCTCTGAATGAATGAAATTCCGAAGTGAGACCATGTGCCCGGGGAGAGTCAGCGTCTCCTGATTACATGCAACATCCATCGCAGCAGCTCCATGGAAAGAGTATACTGTTTACATGGTTTTTTTTAATAAAGATGAATATCAAATGTACAGCAAGTCCTTACGGAAAGATTAAACCGTATTGAATACAAAGGAATGGGAGGCATAGCATACCTAACGTGATGCATCTTCTTTTTTCTCAGAATCTCAATGGATAACGATAGCCTTATCATTATTCGGAAAAATGGGAGCAGCGGCAGCGTTCTGTACAGCTTTCTTATACTCATCTGAATTCTTCCCAACTGTGATAAGGAATTCTGCAGTCGGGATTTGTTCGTTCTTTGCCAGAATTGGAGGAATGCTGAGTCCATATGTAGC
Organism: Pinctada fucata; assembly: GCA_028142955.1. Classification (NCBI taxonomy): domain Eukaryota; kingdom Metazoa; phylum Mollusca; class Bivalvia; order Pterioida; family Pteriidae; genus Pinctada; species Pinctada fucata. The sequence goes on along the minus strand of AP027104.1, from coordinate 44,017,101 downwards.
GGACCTGGTAAGTCTATAAGGCAAGGGTCAAGGGATTTCTTACAAGGAATGCCTATGTATACCTTCTCTTTGCTAATTATAAACCTTTCTTTTCTCTAGTATCCAATAAGGAATGGATGTACCACTTGCGACGAGTTTGAAATCCTTGATGGTCCTCATGTTTAAGAAGACATTTAATGTGTCTTTTAAGAAAAGAATTTTGCATCATAATCAACTAGGCGAGGCTGTTATGAGAATGGCAAGAAGAGAGGTACTTGATATCCAGATTAAGAAATTGTTTTTCAGCTCGAGACGGAGGATATATCTAGGTAACTATAAAAACTTATCACAACTTCTTATCATTTCGTTAACATACATTTTTTTTGAATGGCAGTCGAGATGGAAGTTTCAGGGATGGTTCCATTGCCGATCCAACGCAACGTCATCTATACTTCAATTTCTGTTCTGGTGTTAGGAATTCATGAAATCATTGCTTTTCGTAATATTTTTCTTTAAAGAGTGTCCTTTTCCATAGAACAATGCATGCATTGAATAGGATTCTATTTGCAAACGTAAAAATAATTTTCCTCACAAGAAATTGAGCAGTTCCGTAATTATTTTCTGTGTTTCAGGGTTATATTGTAGAAGGACAGTTTGGAAAAATTCTTCCAATGGCAGTTCTTGGAATCTCATCTTTTGTTGTTGGTTTACTTACACTTTATCTACCGGAAACTCTCGGCAAGAAACTTCCGGAAACGATAGAGCATACTATAAACTATGACAGGTAAAGCTTCCGCTGTGGTGAAAATTTGAATCATCACAAATCAAAAAGACATTATTTATGGTAAAGAAATGTTACAAAATAAGAACATCAAAGTCCTATAAGACTTTTTTCATTTTTCTGCAGTAACTGTTCCAAAACAGCCGATAAGCAAGATGGTCAAGATGTCGATTACGATAATAACGTTCTGAAGAGTATGATTAGTTTGGACGATCTTGGCGATGTGAAAAATGATGATGGATATAAGAGCAATGACGACGCTACATTAAATACCAACAGTTTCAACGGTGCCCCAGAATGTGCCTAAATTACACAATGTATTATAGCCATTTGGAAATTCTTGTTGCATTTTCGATCTCCAAGTTATTCTGTCTTTTCGATTCCGTCGGCTTATGTTCCATTTGTGACGGTATCTGACGTACAAGAATTGTGACGGTATTAAATTCTTTGAAAACGTCAGATTTGAAAAACTGTTTCCCTGAATTTTATGCTGGTTTCAAAAAAAAAAAAAAAATAAACAAATAAAATGATGACATCATAATATGTTGACATCAGGAACCTGCACAAATGGGGAGTAACTCTGTATCCCGAAAAATTCGAAGTTCCATTTTTACGATACGAAATAAAAGTCCCATAATTGTTTTCGGTGGGGTTTTTTTTGTATGATTGATCTCGGTGTGTTTTCATTTAGATGATAGCTTATTTGTAAATTAGTGTTTCCAAATTGTAGACGAAGTTGTTTAAAACATATTTTCTTGTTTTATTGGCACGAACGTTTCCGATAGTACTATAGTATTTGTGTGTAAGGCGATAGAAAATTGATTTTTAGTTTTACGGATCCACCGACCATAATTTTACCACAATTGCAAAAAAAAAAAAAGAGAAATGATAAATGAAATAAAAAAATAAAATAAATTGAAGATACATTTTTTCTTCGGCTCATCCGAATTTCGCCTGTTTGTTACAGAATTTTAATTGTCACTTAATCTTGATCGTGCAAGTGTTTAAGAGATTCGGCTTTGAGCATAGATATTAAAACAAGCTGAATTAAGATTGGGATCGTTGAATAAAACACAAATTGTTGAAACTTACCGATTTAATTTAAACTTTTTTCTTCCTCCTAACCTTTTAAGAAAAAAAAAATCCGTAAAAGTAGCAAAAATTGAATTAAAGTATCTTTTTCGTTATGATGTTATGTTTTTCTTTTCAAACGAAGTCTTTATAAATTATGAACTGGTACATGCCTGTTTTCTTTTTCTATACAGGGATGAACGATGTAAATGTGCGAATTTTGAGTTGTATTTTTTGGACTGTATTTATAAGGTTTGTGTGTAAATATTCGTTTTTTATGTGCAATCCTTGTAAGATGTGAGTTTGTATGTACTTTTATTTGTGGTTATTATGAGCAACTGGAATTTTCAAAATGTGTGTATGAATGCGGCCATTTTAGAAATGTTCGATATTCTAAACAAATATACATCATTTTCCATATACATATACGTTTATAAAGGAGCCGGATATAGCCCGAAAATCACTCGATTATTTCTCGTACGTTGTCCTTCCAATTTAGATAAAAGTTTGTCAGGATCAAAATTTTAAGTATTATAAGATTCCTAGTAGGTATTTTATTTTAAAAAAAATTGGTGAACGATGTTATGATTACTGGTTGAAGAGGTAGGGGTGCAGATGACGGAAAATTTTGAATGTCGATCGAAAATGCACAAAAATGCATTATTTTACACATTTTTATGTTTATTATACTTCTGTTACGTACCTTTTAATGTCAAAATATGATAAGCGAAATTAACTTTGAGGTTATTATATCAATATAATCGGCAAACCCTGCAATCCGGAAACTGAAAAACGGTTTTATTTCGTTCTTCTCAGCCACTTATGTAGCTTTCTGGCGCGAAATACACACGGTGTAGAAATAGTCTAAGAGAACTTTCTCGTTAATTCCTTCCAAACGGTTAAATATTTGATCGGAACACACTCTGAATATATTGTTCCGTGATTTAAAATGAAAAAGATGGCAATATAACCTACTTTATCGCTGTAGAGGCAAATTTAAAAATATTCATCCATCCCCCCTTTTTTGTTTTTCGCCTGTGGGACATTGTCCCCCCCCCCCCCCCTCGCTCCAGAACCCCACTTGAAAAAAAATGTGATTTATTGATATACACCTTTGGTGAAAGATGCGTTGTAAAGCGAGGGGGCGATGTTGTATAAAACTTTTCCGTTTTCCATTGATTTCTGTATAAAAAGCGCTTATTTTGACCGAAATATCGGTCTTATTTTGCATAAATTTTCCCATCTGACAGCAGATTCATATGTGGACCAAGTTACTTGAAATTTCTACCGAAAAAGATTATAAAATTTTGCATTTGAAATTTTGACTTTTCAGGGCAGATTTTACGCCTTATCTTAAACAGCTCCTTATTATATCCTGCTGCTCTATATTTTCATTGAACAAACTATACCTTATACATACACGTATATGTTTCTGGCAGATGTATTGTTTTCGTCAACATTTTATTGACAGGTCAATGTCATGTTATATATTTAGTATTTATCAAATGCTTAATATTATCTAATCTTCAATATGCATTTACCCACCTGTTACGTACGAGTTGTTATAAAGTACTTTGCAAACTCATATCGCAAAACAAAGTAGGAGATTAGGTTTCATTACCTATATTTACATGTTTACATTGAAATAAATCAGATTAAGAAAACCGACCTCGAAGTCAGTGTCCTTTACCTAGTGGTGATCTCGTCTCAGTTCCAAAAATCAAATGGTACATATATATCCTAAAATCATATTCATCACGAAGTGTATGTTGTTTCAATGTTTCTTACAACTCCGATTTTGTTTCCTTTAACGGAATAACACACGCGTTTCAGTAGCCTCCCTAAGACGAGAATTTTAAAGAAATCTCCACGCTGAAGATTTCCGAAACGTGTGATATCACCTAAATCGAGTAACGAAACTGCAAATCTGTGCTATTTATTAGAGCAGACATATCAACATTAACGCCAAAGAATGCCAAGGACACCTCAGAATATAATGTTCCAGGAAATGTAAGGCAGATTTGATTTCAAATCCCTATACTTACTCTCTCGGGCGCCAAACTCATTGTCTTTGTGAGTGTTTACTTCGGCCCAATACATGGATGACTCCGACTCGCTATCTTAGAAAACTGAGTAACCCTTCGGTTTCAATGATTCTTGAATGACGGACACATGATCATTTTTCGGATCACAGGGATTAACCACGTTAATACCGGTTGCTCTATTTACTATATGTGTTAAAGGGATTAAACTTGGCGTTAAACGAAAAATCGACCGTTAGGCCTTCAGAAATAGGCTAATTAATGTAAAAACCTATCTTCTGTGGTATATTTCGATATATTAATTCATACTGAATCTTCATATGAAATTTGAAATCAGTACCTCGATCCCTTACAAGCCGAGATATGCCCAATACCGCACTGTTATGAGCGCCGCATTTCATATGTTGTTTTTAAGAAAAGTCTAAATCTGAGATCAAAATGTAATATTTTCTGATCGACAGATGTAGTTGTGGCTTTTAGAGAAAATAAATTTCTATTAAATATGCTCCATAAAGATCGATTCCTATTCATTCTAAGATCATCAATAATTGACTCAAAAAGATCTCATAACGTCGCCTAATCGTCTACCAAAGATGAACTATATTCTACTTTCTGTCATGAACCTCCATTGACAAATAGGACAAATACTGATTCATTCAGAGGCTTTACTCTCTTATTGAAACCAGAGTAAAACACCTGGATGATTCAGACTAGATAATCTGTCAATGGAGGTTCAAGACAGAAAGTAGAAAATAGTCCAACTTTGGAAGACGATTAGGCTATGTTATGAGATGTTTTTGGGTGAATTATTGATATTTTAGGAAGCATACGAATCAATCTTTATGGTCATACCCCATTTTGCCCTTCAAATGCAAAAATTTCAGATGCTACTTCTAGCTGAAAAATTCGTCGGAAGCCTTGTATTTTTATTCTCTGTAAAGGTGCATCATACATGATATTGATGCTCTTTCTACATGTGCCTCTGCGTGGTAGTACCCCTATGACGATCGCAAATTTGTTTTTACTATGTTAAACGTCTTCAGATTGAACAACATCATTCAAGAACAGATAGCATGCAGCATGGATCAGACATGCACGTTTCGGTTCTTGTCACTGATACTCAAATCTAAACAATGTAATTTGCCAAACAAGTATGAAAGTTATTAAGTCGAAAAAGAGTACCGAAAGACGCAGCGGGATGGGTTGGATATGATGCTACAGGACCCACGTTTTAGAAATTTCAAGAAATTTTGATAACAGAAATTGTGAATGCGTTGAAAAACAAAGGAGGGGATCTCCAACAACACCAGGTTGTAGCACCCACAGCAAAACCCCAAGACACTCAATGCAAAAACACAGAGCAGACAAGCACGGAAAGAGACGCATAAGGGACAAGGAACGTCAACGCACAACACAGAAACATCAAACACAAAGAACTACACAACCAACGAGACCAATGGGCAACCGGTGCCGACTTAGGACGGCCATCTGCCACGGAAATAGCAGAAGGTGTGGTTATCCTGGATTACGTGCGCACAACCCTCCCACTTTTCCGATTACCCAGAGGTCCCGAAGAACGTACAATTGTGGTGTAAAACAACCTCCTAACTGTCAGATGACCACACACAAACAAGACCGCAAAACGCAGGGGCCCAAGCAACACAGATGAATATGTAAATGGATATAAAAAGAGGGCGTACGTAATACAATCAGTGCTCTGCCGCCTCGAGCTCATGTATACGTTATCACCCGAGGATTTCGACCGACATTCAGAGAGGACAGATGGTCGGGCCCTGTCTTCTCTAAAGAGGTTTGGACAGGGCCCGTCATGGAGTCCCGTCGTCACAGTCAGTCAGAGTGCAAGTTTTAAGAATGCGCTTGTACAAGACTGAAGATTGGTCAAGTACCAAGCCTAGTGTCCGTCTGGTGACATTAAGATCATATCCACGGTAGAAACGATCAACCGAAATTGATGAATGAAGAAACGATCAACCGAAATTGATCGAACTTGGCTACATGTGCCCTCGGGGACACCTGGTCCACCATCAGTGACACTCAACATGTGGTATTAATGTTAAATGTTTTCAGATTGAACAGCATCATTCAAGATCATTGCCTTGTTTTGTCTGTATTTTCTTAGTCGCGTTGGAAACGGTAGTACAAAGTAAGTTTCACCAATGAAAGATTGAAAACGTTTATCGTTAATTCCAGTTGTCTTCTTTTTAATGGCACATAATTAACTTCTTCTGAACGTTAATATCAAATACTTTAACTATTGTAAACGTTGATATCTTATATATTTTTATCGTCTAATACATGTAAATAGAGAAATTCCTTGACTCTTGTTTTATGTTAACGATCGCGCGATCAGAGCAATCCATTAAAAAAATATTTATATAGCTACTTTGTCCTCTTTTTTTCCTGGATATTATCCACGAAATAACGAAACAACAAATTTTAATGAGTCCACGAAAATTGGAGCCCACGATAATAAAGACTCTGCACTCTGTTGGTTAAAGATAGAAAATGTTTAGACATCCGTCTTTCATATAGGAGAAATAAAACTTGGACTATACCCGTCATAGAATCTCGTCATCTCTGTGCATATTGGAAAAAGAAAACTGCAGATATAGACTACAGCGTAACAGTATCATCGGTGGCAAAACTATGTTTTACAAGCATACAAATTATCCTGGACGGACACTGAACATAATTATAGTAGATGCGTTAACCCTCAACTTATAGCTATGCTGTACTTTAGCAATAAATATAACGTTTAGGTGAAAGAAGGGTCAGGTTAGGTGACCAGGGTACCAGACCAAGTCTAGGTATTAACTTACATTTTATAACTTGATGTTGTTTATCGATACAATTTAAGAATTCAAATTTAAGTGATAACATTTACTTTAAGGTGATACCGGAGTCCCCGAGGGCTTATGTAGCCAAGTTCGATCAACTTCGGCTGATCGTTTCTTCAACGCATTTTAAAATTTCTGTTCTGAAAATTTGTTGAAATTTCTAAAACGTGGATAGTGTAGCATCATATCTCACCCATCCTGCTACGTCATTCGGTACGCTTTTGGACATTTTCACACTCTTTCACCATATGACAATGTTTAGACTGAGGATGACTGACGCGGGTTAAGTACCTGAAAGGTGCATGTCTGGTCCATGCTGCAAATTTATCTGTTCTTAAATGATACTATATGAATTTGAAGATGTTTAACACCAGAAAGGAGACATGATTATAACACACTCAAAAGACACCGCAATCTGTGGGTAAAGATAGATAATAGTCAGTCATCCGTGGAGTCCAATACGATAAAGCCTGAACAAGGTTCAGTCCTTTCAAATGAGACTTCGGGTACTTAACCTTGTCAGTGAACCTCAATCTAAACAATGTAAAATGACAAAGAGTGTGAAAATTATAATGTCCGAAAGTGTATCGAAAGACGTAGCAGGATGTGTGGGATATGATGCTACAGGACCCACGTTTTGGAAATTTCAAGAAATTTTGATTACAGAAATTTTCGAATGCGTTGAAGAAACGATCCACCGAAATTAATCGAACTTGGCTACATGTGCCCTTGGGGACTCCTGGTCCACCAGCAGTGACACTCACCAAGTGGTACAAATGTTAAACGCCTTCAAATTCAACAGCATCATTTAAGAACTGATACATTTGCAACAATTTCATTGGACCATATACCAAAGGAGTAGGTGCGCTAACCCCTGATATCGGCCCTATAATTTCGATGAAAAATGCTTTTGATAAACGAATTATTAATTATAACTTTTTGTAATGTTGAATGTTTGAGAAATACGGCGTCATAATTTAGAGCCCTCGTAACGTCACGCGCGTGATGTATGACGTCATGTTTTGACGTCATTTACCCTGATTGACGCAATGCGAAGGAAAATTACCGTTTTTTACTCACAAATCTTCCAAATTCATCTACGCTCCAGGCCTCGCCCACGAATTTTTTTATGCTAATTAAAAGGACGTTCTGAAATCCATCGATTGATACAAGAATATTCATAACAAGGCCTTGAGTGCTACTTAATTTCATAGTTTTGTATCGAAATATCGCTTATTTATTGATATTTTCGATGATTTCAACGTTTTTAGACGTTTTGAGCGACGTATTATTCAGTATAGGACTGTGAAATCGAAAAAGGCTTTCCTAATTTGGATTCACCATACATTTGACATTTAATAAACTAGAATATTATGGATATATAAACAACTTTGGAAATAGGGCCGAAATGGCAGGTTACCGCGCCTACTCCTTTGCAAGCATTTCAGTGGACCATATACTAAATTTGCAACATTTTCAGTGGACCATATGCGCTTTTCAACAATCAGTGGATGAAAGTCAAACACAAAACCCGAAATCAGAATCCAGTAATCACAATCAAAATATTTTTCACAAATTTGAAAAAAAATTAGGAAATCTCCCGCGAGACATTTACGGCCCACTTTGGGGTTTTCACTGGGTATATATGTACATTCGTAGCTTCAAAACTAACGGTAAAAAATTATGAAACTTACCATGTAGAAAAAGTATGTTTCAATTATTAACATTTTAATTTTTTGGGGGGAAAATTAAATGATAGTGGACCTTTAACAAAGCTATTTCAATGTAAACGTGTCGAAACACTGAAAAAAAAATATGCGAATAATATCTTAGCGAAACAATAGTCAACCAGCAGATATATCAATCCAGTGTATGAAATTGTCAATATTGAAGTATGTTTTATTTATAATTCCATTACATTGTTGGGGGACTGGACTGCCGGTTGTCTATAATGCATTCCGCACTTTTTCGAAAAAAAAATTGCAATATGGCTGTGAAAATAAACACTCTTTACGAATGGACGAAAGCTATCACATATGGTTCATTAGACAAGTTGACTTTCATTTTCCTATGGAGCTTGTGTCATTGTCTCCGTCTGTTTGTTCTTTTTCGTGTTTGTCATTGTCAATGTTGGAATGTGTTTTATTTAAATTTCCATGGCAATGATGAGGAATTAGATTGCTGTTTGTCTACAATGTATTATACAATGCCTTCCGCTATTTTTCGAAAATAATTATCATTGCGGAAGTTCTTCGGTCGCCACGGGGATATCATAAAAGGATATCCGAGTGAGATCCCCCTTTCGAGAATGATCAGTGACATTCTACATTGTGATTGAATGGATGTCGCCATCACCAAACGAGACATACTTACCTGATCTGTACATCAAGATGTACATCGAGATAATCACCGAATCTGACAGCTTGCCATGGAGCTTATGCGACGGGTGTTGCATGCAATCAGGAGACACTGACTCTCCCCGGGCACCTGGTCTCACTTCGGAATGTTGATCATTCTGGAATTTGCAACCGTTTCGATGGGAATTCTCACGATTTTTCCTTGCCTTCTCGACTTTGAGACTGAATGACGGTTAGGTACTTCTTTGATGTTTATCAATATGGCTGTGAAAACCCTTTACAAGTGGACGAAAGCTATCAGATATGGTTCATTCGATAAGTTGACTTACATGTTTCTATGGAGATTGTGTCATTGTCTCTGTTTGTTCTATCTTCGTGTGGGAAAGTTCTGTGTTGTATTTGAATCCAAAAAACAAAGGAGGGGATCTCCAACAACACCAGGCTGTAGCACCCACAGCAAAACCCCAAAACACCCAATGCAAAAACGCAAAGCAGACTAGCACGGAAAGAGACGCATAAGGGACAAGGAACGTCAACGCACAACACAGAAACATCAAACACAAAGGACTACACATAAACCAACGAGGCCAATGGGCAACCGGTGCCGACTTAGGACGGCCATCTGCTACGGAAATAGCAGAAGGTGTGGTTATCCTTGATTACGTGCGCACAACCCTCCCACTTTTCCGATTACCCAGAGGTCTCGAAGAACGTACAATTGTGGTGTAAAACAACCTCCTCACTGTCAGATGACCACACATAAACAAGACCGCAAAACGCAGGGGCCCAAGCAACACAGATGAATATGTAAATGGATATAAAAAGAGGGCGTACGTAATACAATCCGTGCTCTGCCGCCGCGACTTCATGTATGTCATCACCCGAGGAGTCCGACTGACATTCAGAGAGGACAGGTGGTCGGGGCCCTGTCTTCTCTAAAGAGGTTTGGACAGGGCCCACCATGGAGTCCCGTCGTCACAGTCAGTCAGAGTGCAAGTTTTAAGAATGCGCTTGTACAAGACTGAAGATTGGTCAAGTACCAAGCCTAGTGTCCGTCTGGTGACATTAGGATCATATCCACGATATAAAAGGCGTTTGATGATTCTGACGCATTTTCGATAGTGATGTTGTCTGTCTTTGATCCTTCTTATCTTGTTAATAATGTCACCATAAGATGCAGGTTGTGAAATACCCAAAGTAATATACTCTGTTGCCTGTATTGGTCCGAATTTCAGAAGAAGTTGACAATAATTTTTGTAAAATTTACAGAAAGTCGTTACTAGTTTGTGAAAGCGAAAGCCTTGTCCTAAAAGTTCTTGGTAATTTGTAAATTTCTACTATGAAAATCCAAAACATCAGTACATGCTCTAGCATACCGGATGAGCTGTGAAATATAGATACCATAGGACGGTAATCTAGGAACATCACCGTCAAGCCAGATAAATTTACTATGTTAAATCCAAAATCATCTCTTTTGTCATACACACTTGTATGAATCTCTCCATTAACAATTTTGATATTTAGGAAATAAGGAAACCTTTCGATTGTGGACTTTGGAATCTGGTTTCGGCCTTGTGTTTCACTTTCATTCACTAATTTCAGCTACTGAAAAATCTAGTAGCATGTAGGTAGATTCCCCAATTTGATTTTAACAATTCTTTAAGTATCATGACAAATATGGATAATGACCATATACCAATACATTTCATTTCTTTATAGTTGGAATCATTATATACCTTGTTCCTTTAGAAATGTTTAACGTCTTCAAATTCAATATCATCAATTAAGAACAGATAAATTTGCAGCATTAACCAGACATGTACGTTTCGGGTATTTAACCCTCGTCAGTGATCCTCAATCTAAACAATGTTATATGGCCAAAGAGTGTGATAATTATTATGTCCGAAAATGTATCGAAAGACAAGGTTAGTCTGGGGTTTTTTTTATATGAAAACAGGTCTTATCTAATCAAATGTTTACATTGCATGTCTTCTAGATTTGTATTAGATTTGAAGTAAAGGATGTGATATCCAATCTGACTCGGTCGCAGCATTCAAAATAAAGCACCAAAACACAGATTTGAACATTAGCACAGCGAGAGACGTAAAGCAGACAAGGAATACCAATTACAAGATTGAAACATTAAACACAAAAGACAACACACTTAAAGTTAACTTTATGAGTTAAAGAAGATCCTGTCAATAATCTCAACAGCACTCATAATAGAGCACAAATTTGAGCATCGACGGGCCTCTAGCATGCTAGAGATGGGACCAGGTGTCCGGGAGTAGTAAGCATCCCCTGTTTGGCTATCCGCAACCGCCGTCGATGCTCACGCACGAGCTAATATACATGCACTGTCTAAGGTTATATCTATATAGAAATTAAGTAACACTCTTATAGCTTTCGACCATTAGTAAAGATTTGAAATCTATTTCGAAAATATTTCTTCAATTTTTTCACATGTAATGAGTTTGGATCAGAGATGGTAGTTATAAAACGCACTTAATGACGGGTACAACCGGTACTCAGTGAGATTACCAAGCGTTCAGGTCAAGCTAGATACGTCAGTTTGGGCGGAAAAACAAATATTTATATTTGGCTTTGCCATGTTTTTGTTTTCTTGGGCACATCGCTAGTTATTTTCCACGTGTTTTCATTGCGGTCAGGTATATTACGCTCTTATTGATAGTACATTTCCACGTTATAATGTAATCGCAATTATCCAAAATCTAGGTGTAGTACATTTATATTCATATGATTTGAAAAATAATTATCTTGAATTATTTCACTTGACAAGTTTGTGTCATTTGTTATGTATATTTCAGACATAAAAAATATTTTCTTTCTATTCTTCTTTTTATTCTTCTGTCTTTCTACGACAATTTACCGTACTACTTATCACGCAGTTCGTCTTCTTTTAGTGATTGGCCAGTTTTGATTATATCACATGAATATCACGTGATCATACTAGCGGCATAACACTTAAAAGACATGAACATCACCTCCAGAGAGCTATCAAAAGGCAGGAGCCCCACAAATCAACACTAAATACTCTTGTATAGCTACGAGTGCATGTATCTCTTACTACCTTGACGTCCGGATTTTGGAACAAGGTTGGAGGGATCTATAAAGCGCGTCCTGATAAAACCAGCTGATTAAATAAGAATTATTTCAACCAGAATCCAATGCGTCTTTTAGTGTTTGCTTGCAGGGTTTAGATAATTGTTTGGGGTTTTTTTTTTGCAATTTGACCATTGTTGCACAATTGACATTTTTGCATCATGAAGTACGATAACGTCTTAAAACTGTTAGGTGAATTTGGATATTATCAAAAATGGATGTACTTTGTTTTATGCTTACCTATCATAACTTGTGGAATGCTTGTGATGTCATCTGTCTTCATTCTTGGAGTACCTGAACATAGGTGAGTTTTTTTTTTCGTTATGACATATTTGCAACTATTTATTTCGTACGAATCTAAAACGCATAAAAAGGGGTTAGAATAAGGGTTCAGTTTACCTTTCAAATTCATTAAGTCCACTTGGTGTGATTTTTGTTGTGTGTCGATGTTCCGGGAATCCTTTTTTTCGTTGAAGTTATTTTGGATGATGTATATTAATTGATTGTTGCAATCCTGCTAGTGTATTACGTTGTATCCAGTGCAAGAAGGTAAAGCTGAAATCATCATTTTTATATCATTCTATAAAATTCAATTTGATAGCACATGTCATAAATATGACACCAATCCGAAACGCGTGTCTGATGCATTAAAATTGGTTTGAAGTTTTCTTCAAGAAGGTAAAGAGTGGGGGGACTCTTCCGTAGTATTATTATAAGCACTTATTTCCTTTTGCAGTATAGAGATTTGTTAAACTTGTATCCCATGAATGGATGTTTGAAGTGTAATAAGTACCTTATATTGTCTTCTTTCCAGTTCTGTCACCTGATATAAGCTTAGATTTTGCCCTTTATCAATATTACTTTGCTATTCCGGAACCTTGTCATTTCTTTCATTAATATCATCGAAATTTAACGAGGTTAACACCACCCTAGCACAATCCTTCCAATTTTATTTTGGTCTTATATTTCATTTTACTATACCACTGAATCGACCCTACATAAAATTTGGAGCCGAACACTCTCTGCAAAGTATATGAACACATTTATCAAGCTTGAAGTCAAAGAAACTTCAGAAACAAATAATTCAGCATCCTGTTTGGACATAATGTTGTCCTACGACACTGTTGGTAACATGAACAACTCACTCTATGACAAACGTGACGTCTTCAATTTCAGCATTTCTAACTTTCCTTTTCTGTGTAGCAACATCCCTTCATCGCCTGCTTATGGCGTGTTCATATCTCAGTTGATACGCAATGCCAGAGCAAGTACCAAATATACTGATTTTGTTCTGAGAGCTAGGAGTCTTTCAGATAAGCTTCTCAGTGAAGGATATGTTTGTAACCGACTAACATCGTCACTGAGGAAGTTCTACGGTCGATATGGAGAACTCGTCATACACTATGACGTCCCACTCTCCAGAATGGTGGATGATATTCTGTCATAGACCATTTGAACCATCCAACCAAAGATTGTACTCTATTTCATCCGAAATGGAAGTAACCTGATGTGACAGTTCTAACGAATTAAAGCGGCGGGTGATGCATGCAAGCAGGAGATGCTTACTCTTCCTGGGCACCTGGTCTCACTCCCATATCGGGAGTTCGCTTCTTTTCATATGGTGGAGGTTCTGTTTGTTTGCTTTGGTTCCTGTTTTATCCTGATTTAATTTGTATGCCTATGGTTTCTGATTTTCTGAATTATCGATTTTGTGCTGTATACAGGGATATGGTCATTATCCATATTTGTCATTAATATCAAAAATTAAAACAAGAGGTCGCTACTGAAATACATTTGGCATTTAATAAGTACCAATGATGAGGAATTTCTGTCCGAAACACGTGTATAGTGCATTAAAATCTTCACGAAGGTAAAGAGTTTGAACACTAAGCTTCCACAATATTAGAAAAATTGCTCCTTTGCAAAATAAATTGAGAAGTTCAGGATGGAAGAAAATAGATGTGTGTCAACTTTGATTGTAGGACAAGCTAGGTCTTTAATTTAAAAAAACCTTAGATGACCGCGTCCAGTCAAATATAGGTACCGGTATCAAGTTCGCATGTTATCTTCAAGGTCAGGAATGCGTCCCTTTCAGTATAACCTCATAATTCAAATACTGTTCAACAGCTCTATAAATGAGGGTAGTTTTTCTTTGAGAGGTTGATTGATAAAATACTGTGAAATCAATATGCATTAAATTTGTACAACTCTCTCAGCATACTTTGAACTCTGTGCACTCTTATGATCATGACTGCCAAGAGGTTCCTGTTTGCACTGGATAGAGTCAGTAATCATGGGCGTCTATAAAGCGTTTAAATATAGGTCATTGACAGGAAACTTTTCTGTCGTCTGGTTTCAAGCAGTTAAGGATCTCTGAAATGTTCTAAAGAGTAAGAGAGAGGAAAAAGGTTTTTGTAATATATTGTTGACACGTTCTTCAAGACATTTTATTGTTTTCGAGATCTTTTATTCAAGAGATGAATAATTATGCTATTGTATGGAAAGGTGCATGTGTGTATATGCATAGATGTTTATGATATATTCGTTTTGACCTACTTGTAATTACCTATTGAAAGAGAACTCTTACTTTAAAATCTTATTGATCAGTGGTTTTGAGTTATGGGGGGCGTAAAATAGCGAGGGGTCTGAGGACTGCCTAGAATCTCAGCGGGTCCAGGACGGAGGCCTGGAAGGGGGACCAGAGGCGAAGCCCCCCGGTGGCTAACGCATTTTAGCCTTTTCGGACCAAATTTCGTGACTAGAATTGAATAAAGAAATTAAATTGATGCATTTCACATTCATATTTACTAACTTAATGTTTACTAATATTGTTTAGATTGAGGATCACTGACGAGGGTTAAGTACCCGAAACGTTCATGTCTGATTCATAGGGCAAATGTATTTGTCATTAAATGAAGCTATTGAAATTGAAGACATTTAACATCTACTTTTTCTTCAATGGAAAATGATCGTTTTACCTATGATTTGCAAATTTTAGGGGGCGCTTCTGAATACAAAAAATGTAGATGCTTCAGGAAAATTGAACCCGCTCATTCTTAACAAAATGGATACTGTACCAAATATGTTGAGAATAAACGAGGGGCACCTCTCGAATCTTTTTTTTTTTACAAATTAAAAAAAAGTTTTTGCTTTGATTACCACTGATTAGCATTATGTAGTCGAAAAATGGTATTTAGAATTTTCTGTGAAGAAGGATGCTCGCTGGTGGCATTTCTTTTGTTTTGCATCTTGCATTTTTTCTGTATTGACAGTCTGAGAGTTTATATATACTTCGGGGTTTTTGTGTCGCCTGCAAAGCACAGCAACACTGTCTTGGTGGTATTTTTTCTTATAGAAGTGTTGCATCGTTGAGTTTACGAAAAATTCAAGATGCTGAACCCAAATGAGATTTAATTGACATGAGTTATAATGGATCCATTAATAAATTGAAGGATCAAACCCCTTGATTCCATCTGAAACAAAAATGGTTTCAAACTGACATGGCTTACAATTTTGAATCTGAATAGCCATTTCAATGAAAGGTGAATTGAAATAGGAGCAAAATTGATCACGTAGCTTTAAATCGGATTTTTATCTCTTAAACTTCTGGTGATTTTTCCAAATGGTTGTCACTTTGTTTATTTTTAGAAGATAGTGTGAGATTATAGAGATAAAACTATCATGTCATATCTAGAATGAAGTATCAATACCCCACCTGCTCTCTCAAATAAACCATCGTTTACCAATAGTGCTGATATCTACAACTCCTGGCTGATCGTGGATACGTTGCCAAATACAGCTACGGCTTAGCTCATATGGAAAATTATATTTTGACAAGCAGAAAAAAAAACCAAATAAATTTGAAAAAAAGAGTCAAGACAAGAATGGGAATGAATGGTTTAATATGCATTCTGATGATGTATATAGTATGCACATTTCGCGTTGGGATATGAATGTCAGACAACACCATCTCTATTTTGGCCACACTTGGATACCCTAATGTGATGTTACAAGTCACGACGTACCGATTCTTCACCGAGAGTTCTTCGTCTTATTCCAGAGAAAACAGGTTCACTAACCGGATAAAACCGGTCAACGCGAGACGGAATCATGCCGGAGTCATTATCATGATTATCAGGAATGTTTATTTCTATTATACGTAGATCAGATTCTATTATGAAAACAGGTCAGGAGAAGAAATGAGGGCACACGTACGATACACCTCCGATCATTCAGGTCATATCGAAATCATTCCATGTATCTAAGTAAACGATCGTTGGGCCAAATAATAAGGCCTTTTTCTGACCAAGTCCGATCGAGAAATTCCACAATTCATATGATTAGGATCGCGTCGATAAAATGTACTGTTCTATTTGATAAATGTATATGGTGCATCTCATAAACGGAACTTCTCATCGCAACTGCAATACATTTTAATATTTTAGGAACAATAGGTAGGCAACCAGAGGGGCTCAAAAATTGGGTTTACGTTACAGATATTCATTATACATTTTGCAAACAGAGAAAGATACATACACGTTTTCTTTTCAGATGCGCTGTTCCTGGAATGAGTAATGACACCTTCACTGCCTTCAGTGTGCATCACAAACAATTACTGAATATGTCAATTCCTCTAGATGAAGACGAGGATGGGAAATATGACAAGTGTCATCTGATTAGCTACACCAACTATGAAATGAATAGCACCAGTAACATTACGTCATTTACCTACGGGTGTAACAGATGGGTGTATGACGACAGCGTGTTCGAATCGACGTTTGTGACTCAGGTATTTTCATGAATTAACATAGGGGAAAAGGAAACCTTGATGGAAAAAAAGACTTTGTATTTATGAAATGATAATAAAGCGGGTGGTTTTTTTTTTCTATATTCTGTCCTAATTTCTGATGGGTTGAATTTATAAATTTGCTAAAATACTAGTTGTGTGTACTTCCAATCATGAAGAAATAAAACCTTGACTTTGTTCAGTCTAAAAGCCATGACTCTCTATTATTTAGGTAATTTGAAATCAAATCAAAGTGCACCTTGCTATGAATCACATGTACAAGAAGACTTATTGACGTACCAAAATTCCAGTTCAATATCTGCAAAATAGATTGCATAAGGGATACAAATTTAAGAAAAAAAATTAAAATATCCATGATAAAAAATGACCGAGAAAGTTTAGAAGAAAATGTTAAAGAAACAATATTAGATATAAACAGGAAAATGAATGATATGAAATTAGATAAAAAAATTACCTGCTATGTACCTTTCCAGGATAACCTTGTGTGCAGCCGTAAGCCTTTTCGAACACACGCAGTCTTGGCGTTTATGGCGGGATTTACGGCTGGCGCTCTGGCTCTCGGGATTGTTGGAGATATGTAAGTTAAACGAGTTACTCATCGAGGGATTGATTTTTGTAGGGAATTAACTAATGAATGAAATCGCATTACTTCCTGTGATTTGATAAAAACAAATGGGGGAAGGGGCTAAGGTTAGTCCAGAAGACCAAAAGAAATATTGATAAGCTTTCCTTTCACAGCTCGGTCTTTTAAAAAATCAGAATTAGTATGAATAATTATAAAACTGATGGGTACTTCTGAAATTTTATTATAAAGTTTAGGATGATTTCATCTACTTTCAGTTTCGGTCGGAAGAAGGCCCTGATGGTGAGCATAGTGCTCCATATATTCCCAAACATTGCTTTGACATTCGCCAATGATTTTCTGCTTTTCATCGCCCTTAGATTTCTGGCTGGATCGTCGGTCGGTGGTCTCCTAGCCATCACATTTGTTATGAGTGGGTATAGTTATCATCAGACATATTTTGTCCATTTTACCTCGATCTTTAGTACCACATCCCAGGCCTCTTACCCTTTTTCCACACGTTACATGTTTCTATTTGTTTCATGCATTGTCTTGTATGTCTTATATTTGAGAAAAAATTTGGAAATTTGGAAAAAAAGTCAGCCTTATTGTCCCTTTGTCACTCTTTTTCACGAATGTGGAGGGTAGGGTGGTCATGAATGAGGTCAGAGATTAAGTTGCTTTTTTGTCCAATTTATCTATCTACATGTATCAACAATTTGTTATTCTATTTGGAACAATGAACGTTGAATTAATTTTTTGGGGTTCATTTTCTAGTTCATTTGTTCTTCTTCAGTATGAAAAGTCAGTCAGATTTGTAGATAAGAAAAGATACAAGATGACATTCAATAACTTATCTTGCTACGTAATCACCACCATTCCTCTTTCTTTGTCAGACGTAACGTGTATGATTGAAAACATTACGTCTTATATTATCATATCCCACCCATCCTGTTACGTCTTTCTGTCCTTTTTTTTGACATAATTACTTTCATATTTTATTACATTGTTTAGATTGAGGATCGCTGACAAGGGTTAAGTACCCAAAACGTGCATGTCTGGTCCATGCTGTAAATTTAGCTGTTAATAAATGAAGCTATTGAATTTGAAGACGTTTAAGATTCTTGATAGATATGAGGTCTTATTCTCGTATGCTTGCACTTGGAGAACAAAACTCTAGATGAAACAGGAGTCAAATAATTATATTTAGCTATAATAAACATCAAAGAATACCTATCAGTTATTCAGTCTCAAAGTCGAGAAGGCAAGGCAAAATCATTGTAGGGTGACCATTGGAATGGTTGCGAACCTCGAAGTGAGACTTTGTTTGAGACAATAAGCGTTGAAAATAGTCTGCTTTCCATTATTTCTATTGTCCTTTGACCTTGACACTTAATAGATTTGGGTAATTTTGTTTCAAATTCAATGATTTAATTAAGGTATGGAGTTGGTCGGACCATCAAAGCGCATGTGGGCAGGGATTCTGATCGAGCTCTTCTGGGCGTTTGGCTGTATGCTGTTAGCACTATTGGCGTACTTGATTCGGGACTGGAGGTACCTGAACCTAGCTGTATCTGTGCCAACTGTTCTCCTTTTGTCATACGCTTGGTAAGATATTTATACTTTAGAGTACATTTGATCTGGAAGACCTTTGTACAATGTGTTCGTTATGAATGAGTCAAGATCTGGTGTATTCAAAATGAATGATACTCGAAGACATATAGAAGGTTAGTTATAGAGACAGAGTGTTACAACAATAACTGCATACTCCTGTGGTATACCTGGTCTCAACTCTGATACCCCATGGGTCGGTGAATGTCCACATCAATTATTCATAACCAAAGCATTAATAAAGATTTTGGTATGATTTTTTTTTTTATTCATTACAGGATCGTTCCCGAATCAGCACGTTGGCTTATAACAAAGGGTCGGGATGAGGAAGCGGAAGATATACTCAGAAAAGCTGCCAAAGTGAACAAAGTAGAGTTACCAGAGAAATTATTTGACTATGAGACGTTTGACAGCGAAAAATGTATTCCTTTGTGGAAGATATGTGGAACTCTCAAGCTCACGGCTACGTCTCTCATCATATTTGTAAACTGGTTGGTAGACATAATTCTTTTACGTTTCAAGCAGTAATTCGTTGTAAATCAGAATGTCATTATTTATTAGGTTTCTTTTAATCTATTTCTTTTACATGCAATGATTTATTAATATTTTTTCTTATTTATTTCTTTATTCATTGATCGATTGGTGATTCGTTAGTTTTTGAATTCAGTTATACAATGAGTAAATTTTATGTTTTTTACTTATTTATTTATCATACTTATCTATCTAATTTTTAACGTTTTTTTATAATCAGGGCATGTAGATACTGATCTTTTTTTCATTTATTTGTTGATTTATTCTTACTGCTTTATGATACTATCTGTATTCATTTCTTTTATTTCATATTTGTCTATTTGTTGACAATTTCTTGAAGGATGGTGGTCAGTATGGTATTCTATGGTCTCGGTCTTAACGTCGGAAATTTAGCCGGCGATATTTACATAAACTTCTTCCTGTCGAGTGTTGCCGAACTTGTAGGATTTGTCCTACCATTGGTATTCCTTAACAGGATCGGGAGGAAGCCCGTGTATGTGGGCGGGATTTTGGCAGGGGGCGTGGCTTGTATACTCACTATTTTCCCGGTTCTTTATGGATCTGAAGGTATGAAAATTCTAATGTCCAAAAAAAAAAAAAAATAATAATGAAAAATAAATAAATAACTAAATAGAAAATAAAAATATTTCAGAATGTGTTTCGGTCTGATTTGCTTTAGGAAATTGATTGAATTAATTTTACATAGTTGAATTGTATTGAGGAAACGATACAATAATATCTCAAAATCTAATATCACTCCGACTGAGCATGAAAATAATAAGGATTTATATTTTGATTCAACTTTGATTAAATTACTGTTTTTGATTTCGTAATGGGGATCATAAAGTAGGGCCATGGAATTATATACTTTTCTCTTTTGATTAGAGTCAAATTGTGATAAATCGTGATTTATTACAGATCAACAATGGGGAACAATATTTCTGTGGATATTAGGAAAAATTGGTGCCTCAACAGCATTTGCTACTATTTACCTTTTCTCAGCAGAAATATTCCCGACCATTCTCAGAAATTCTGCTATAGGAGTAAGCTCATTCTGTGCTCGGGTCGGTGGGATGATAGCTCCATATATCACTTCTTTGGTAGGTAGTCGATAAAATCACATCAATTTTACAAAGAGAAACCAACGTATTAATTAAATATATCAAATTTCTTGAAACCATTGCAATGCATCAAAATAGCTCTCCAAATTGATCTATACATCGAGATTTAAAATCAAAGTCTAAATTACAGTGAAGCAAAGCGAGTAAGCGGGTCCATGTATAAACGAAAAAAAAAAAAAAAAAAAAAAAAAAGTTACATACTGAGGCTTTCGAAAATCTTCAATAAAGAAGTTTAGTATATGGGAGTCGCTATTTTGAAATACCTGGATGTTTTATGACGATCTTTTACGACAATTGATCAAGTAGATTCATGCAATGGTCATTTAAAGAAACAACCTTTTGCTTTAATGAAAAGACTAACTTTCTGGCTATTTATGTCTAGTCCATGCTGCAAATTTATCTGTTCTTAAATGATGCTACTGAATATGAAGACGTTTAAACATTCATACGGTCAATGAAAATTGCCCTACCAACGTAAATGTCGTAAGAATGTATTATACTCTAACGTTGTGACGTCAAATCCACCAAGATTGAAAAATTATCATTATTCATTTCAATTGCTATACGATGTTTATTTCGCGACATTTTCCCTTTTTCTTATGTTCATTTTAAGTAAATATTGTGGCTACTGAATACAAAATATAACATATACTGAGAACATGAAGTACCTCAGGATGGCTTTCGGAATTTACTGATTATCTAGCAATTTATCTAAACAATGATTTATTTATGTTTTTTTAAATTATTATATGTATATATTTATTTATTGATATGACCCATTAGTTATCATTTGATAACATGATAGTCGTATGCAAATAATATTGTTCTCCCCACACACACATGCTAACTTAAACGATTTATCCAAAATCACTTCCCTTCGCTACTAGGGCTTTGCCATAATTCATATTAAAGAATATTTAATAGGTTGAAAAAAAAGAACCAAAAATTGAAATATACGCTCTTTTTGCAAAGTTTATTCCGATTGAAAAAATTTCTTTGCCTTAAATAAGAACTGAATATAGTTAACAGCAACAAAAATGTTAAATTTGCTTACAGGGTGATGAAGTTAAGGGAGACATGTCAAAAGCCTTGCCCTTGATAGTGTTTGGAATGGCAGCCGTTGGTGTAGGCATCCTAGCAATGTTTTTACCGGAAACTCTGGGAAGGCCCCTTCCGGAATCCATTGAGGACGCTGTGCGTCTCGGAAGGTAGGTAATCATAAAGAATGAGAAAAAATAATTTGAATGGAAATGTTTATTTGAGTATGATGTAAAAAATAAAAGGAAACTATTTGGACGCAACTTAGTGTGGCGATGAAATTAAGAGTTCTGAAATGCATAAAACGGACAAAATGAACACGGATAAAATGGAAAGTAAAATTAATAGACGGCGACAATCTATTACGATATATTTTAGAACATTGGAACAGTTGCAATATTGTTCAGCTGAATAATATTTTCCCATAACTTTTTTCAGAAAAGCATCCCTAGGGAGTCGGTCACGGCGAATTACAGAGACATCGGAGGCTGAATTCTCAAAACCTTTAAAACATGCAGATGATTGAAAGTTGTGCAATTATATTCCAGTTAAATATGAATGAAGAATGATATATAGAACGGGTATCTGGTGCAGTTATGCTCTGATTTTGAAAACAGTGACCGGAGAAAGACAAAGGCTCGAACATATCACTCACCATCATTCCATCCTCTCATGTCTTCATACTTACAAGTATGGTTTAGCTCGTATTATGATACATGTAACACCTTGTGATGAAAACACAGCTAAATGTTAACCTCACCACATTATGGTATCACTTTATTTTCATAACGATGTCATTATATACCCAAAATATTTTTTATCATATTGATGGACAAGCGCGGATCTAGAGTTAGAGTTAGAGGGTCTGCACCCCTCCCCAAGGAATTTGCCGAAATGCTGATTTACCCATTCCCGGGTTAATGTATATTTTATTTTTAACAGTGGGCAAAATAATTATGAACTTGCACGCTAGTTCATTTTTGCGCCCGCCTGGGGCTGGAGGTACAGCAAAACCAATAGCGTCATCACATAGAGGATACCCAAATTAGTCAGAATCCACATCTCGTTAACCTGTGGCACACCTGGCACCTGAGATATTCACCTTAATTACAAAAAAATCCCACAGGAAATTTAAAAATCCTGCGGGAATTCTCAAAATCCTGCGGGAATTATCAAAATCCTGCGGGAAATTGATGAATTCCTGCAGGAATTTTTTTTTTCCTGCGGGAGGAAAAAAATCCCGCAGGAATTTTTTTTAAAGAAAATTCCTGCGGGAGAAAAAAATTCCCGCAGGATTTTTTCTTTAAAAAATCTTGATTATGGTGTTCCTGCGGGAAAAATAAAAATCCTGCAGGAAAAATTTTGTACTTAGAAAATTCCTGCGGGATATTTTTTTCCCGCAGGATTTTTCAGTATATTAAAAATTCCTGCAGGAATTTTTAATTCTGATAAAAATCCCGCAGGAAATTTTTTTAAATTTCTCAAAAATTCCTGCAAGATTTTTTTCAAATCTTTATTTCTTAAATATGTATGAAAATAAGATAAAAAAGTAGCAAATTTTCACATTGTATCTTAAATTTCTACAATCCTTGATTATCTTGGGTACAATGAAGCATTATTTGCTTTCGAATGTTAGTAATATGTAATATTCCAATCTGACTGATATGTCCAATTACTAATTAAAAGTAAGACAAAATTATAGCTATTACACAGTGGTACCATTATTATGATGTAATATGAAGTTGACATCTGTGAAGAAAAAAATAGTTAAATACTATATGCCAAAAATCATTCCAAGGAATGCATGTGTCGCCTGCGAAACGGTGACACTTAGGAATCACTTTTATATAGGGTGTGACATCCAAGTGTGACAGACAGACGGACAGACATACAACGGAAAAAGTTATCCCCAAGTGTCGCTATGGTGCAGGCGACACAAAAATGTACCCTAAATGTTCATTTAGTTCTTTCAAAAGTAAGGGGGAAAAAACAGACAACAAGGTTTAAAATATTGGAATTTTTTGTAGGAAAAGCTATGATAATAACTTATAAAAGGCTGATTCTGTTATGAAGATTGTGACAGAATTCATTAAGAAAATATTCATAGACACATGATCATGATGATAGAGAAAGCTCCAGTTTTTGTCAGTTTGAAAATAAAAATGTATGTGTTAAAAATTTCAAACTTAAATTACTTTAAGGATATGCATTACGGTGAATGAAGGTTATAGGTACAAAAAATCCAATGTTTAAGCACTTAAACACACAATACAGTATTGTCCATGGATTCCGAGTCAAAATCAAAACAATTGAGCGAAAATGGGTATCAACTAGACTCCCCTCCTTAATCTGCTACTGGTTGAAAAAAATAAGGCTAAAGTTAATCTCTGAAGAGGATACTAGTGATGCGAACTGAACATTACACTAAAACAGATACATAGTGATTGTGAAATATGGTGTATTACTGTGATATTATCAAAGTATCATACATGTTTGTATGTCAAGTAAAAAGGTAAGAGAGAAATTTGAATCTTGTAGGTAGACCTCCAGTACTTTATTGTAGCACCATTGAGATCATTCTGTAGGTATAAACAGCAAAATAAACTGATGCTTTAAAAAAAAAATTCTTGAATAATTTGCAAATGTGATGAAAAATGTGACACCTAGATGAACATACAGCTTCTAAAATTTTGAATTTACTTGTGGAACAAATGTCAACCTATACTACACATGTTTGCTACACTACTGGTAGCATGTCATCTTATGAAGGATTCAAGGAAATTCGGGCTAACAATGTTGCACGTATCATATGTTTCGCAGCATTTACTTGGCTATCGTATTAGAAGTTGGTCAAATACGATTGTCAGTAAATATCATATGAGATCGTCTAGCTCTACCAGTTTTAAAAGCTCGAAAGTTGTCAATCTTCTTTTTTTTCTTTTTTCTTCTCAGCTCGCTTTGTCATCCAACAATTCGTTCCGTATCATCAGTAAGTATTTCCCCCTGCTATTCGGAGAACCAAATGGGTGTAAAAGAAGAGAAAAGAAATGCAGAATTCCCTTTAATATCAGTCAGAGCGGATCCAGAGAGGGGGGATGAAAGGATAGTCTGGCCTACTCGAGGCAGTAGCGGAATCAGGGGGTGCAGAGGGGGCGTCCGCCCCCCCCCCCCGGGCACTGGCCCAAAATTTTCCCAAAAAACTGGTACTGGCCCATTTACAATAAAAATAAGCAAAATCGCCCCTTAACCCCCCCCCCCCGAAAAAGGGGGCGCTGGATCCGCCTCTGAGAGGTACTAAATACCGACTCATTATCGATAGGGCAGTCAATGGAGTCAGAAAAGGAGGTGAGAACTCGGGTTTACTATCGAAACGAAAGGGGACGTTTCTCCCTCTGATTCAATGAACAAAAAACGGTTCACGGGGGTTCAGGGAAGGCTTCCGCCCCCTTGGCACTGACTCAAAAAAGGAAGCGCTGGATCCGCCACTGAAAGAGGGGTTCAAAAGAAAAGGCGAAAAACAATGAAAACGGACGGCAGTGCCGCAAGGAAACGCAAGGGCGGATTTAGGGGGTGGGGGTTCGGGAACCATCACCCCTCCCCCCCCCACACCCCACTCCCCGGTTTCCGATTTTATTCGGTAACATGAGCTCTCGAAAAAAAAAAAAACCTGTAAACGTAGTAAAGATTGCTTCATGTCCACCAGAATTCACCATTTTGAAACAAAATTTACAATTTTTTTTCTGATATATATTCCATCGCATATCGATTCGATACCGTATCAATTGGAGTACATTTGTATTTTTGGATTCTTGCAGACAATCGCAAAGTTTTTGTAATGTAAGTCGCTGAGGGGGTTTCTGTTTATTATGCCCGAAAATTGGTCATTATTCCAAGTAGTTTTTGTATCTTTTATCTCAATTTTTAAAGCATTCAATTTTTCAAAGCTTATAAATTCTTCTCATACACCCCCTTAATAATGCACGCGACCCAAAAATATATCAGAGATACAAAAAGGTTTAATGTCTAAAACAAAACAGTCTCTCTCTCTCTCTCTCTCTCTCTCTCTCTCTCTCATTATTTACTTCTGTTATTTGTAGAAAAAAAAGTCACAAATTGTATTGTCATCATGATGTCATTTTTTGTACTTTCATATATACCATGTATGGAGAGGGCGCAAATAATGTTTTTAGAACTTATGCCCAATCCAATTTTCTTATTGAAAATAAAATATCTTTAAACTAAACCCCCTTTTTTGGTACTTTTATCGTCCTTTTTTTATTTTTCCTTTTTTTGGGGGGGGGGGGTGGTATTTTTGCATTACATACAGTTAGACAATGCATATACAACACATGAGACATCAACACTTGTACACCATTCACACATCTTTCATATTTTTATATTAATCTAATAGTATCAGTGTATCAGGAGAGTTTTCCCCCATTTCTTAAAAAAAAAATATGAGAGAGTGCATCCCTCATTCCAGAAAACTCCGATTTTAATGCATTTTTCAAAATTTCCTCGTGTTTTCATTCGAACTCAATACAACGATCGCTGAACAAAGTGCGAGCGGTCGATTTGAAAGAAGTTATACAATATCGTACATATAAGTATATATAAAGTTTTTCTTCATCTTAGATACAGTTCATCGTCTGCTTACACCGAATCATATGCTTTATCCTATCTAAATTCACCTCAAATACGCTCCATTGGTCATGCAAAGCAATTTTATTTTTTTTCTTCTTCATATTTTTCTCGGGGGGGGGGGGGGGGTTCTTGGTACAATCCTTCTCTTGACCACATTGAAAACACCCTGGCTACGCCTCTGCAAGCAGTAAAGGACAAATCATTATATTTAAAAATCTTTATTAACCAGATCGAATTAAACCCAAATTGAAACTCGTTCTATATGTTTGAGAGGGGATCGACCCTTACTTTGTCACATAATGGGCTGGATATTCAAGAAGAAAAGGAGAAAATATGCTCCAGATTGCACCAATTCATTCCAATTTTTCTCAAAAATTTTCCCTTACTTTGTCACTAAATTTAGTGAAAAAATTGGGTCTATAAGAAAAGGAGAAAATATGCTCTAGATTTCACCATTTTATTCCATTTTTTCAGAAATCTCCGGGGGAGCCCCCCCCCCCGGACCTCCCACCTACAGGAGGGGGAACCCCCTTCAGTACCCACCCCCCGCTCGGTGTGCCTCGATACAACCCCACCCCACCCCCCGCTTCCCACTCTGGATCCGCCCCTGAAAACGATCTAGTGGTACGTAGTTTCTCGGTAACAAGATTTTAAAAACTCTCTCTCTCTCGCTTGTGCAGGTACTAGCACAGTTACACTAGCCTGTCTGCCAGGAGTACCTGTACCTATCATTTGCCCAGAAAGTTAAAAAAAAAAGGAAGGGCATAAGACGGATTTGATTTTTGCAGCTTTGGGAGAGGTTTCCGTAGCCGCGGGAAAATTTTACGGGCAAATAATGAACAGAAAACCTCCTCTGCTACTTACATTTAAAAAAAAATATCGTGATTACTGATTCTGGACTTACAAAATACAAACAAGTACATGTACATATGTATATCGAATATATATTATGTTCCCTCTTACACGATTCAATACAATATCGAATCGACATATAATAACTTCTACAGATACAAATGTTCGTCTTCGAAAAAGGAAGGTAGGTAACCTCTTTTCACATACTGAAAATTGATTATAAAATTGAAGTCTTAAGGTCAAACTTGCACTTAGATCAAGGTTAAGTGCAGTCTATCCAATCTCATTCAATAAAGGTCAAGAAACTATTTACGTCCAACCTCTCTGACTGCTCATATTTCGTTAGCGATCGTCGTGTCTTCACGAAAAATGTCTTAATTAAGTGAACCCCCCCCCCCCCCCCCCAATTGTTTAAGCACTGCTGAGGAACACGCCCTTCCATCGTGATGAATCCACCACTGCAATATATTGAATGTAAGATATGTTGGAATATGTAGAATTTTGTCAATGTTGTGAATTATGTAGATTTTGCATTTTTTAATGCTTATCCGTTTTTGCTGGTCTGTTATAAATAAAAAAAAATCTGAAACCGAGATGGGAGGAATCTCCCGTCCGTCCTTGAATTGTTGTTCTGATCCCCGTACCTTTTACATGTTTTGTAAATCATGTCATGTTTATTTATTTATTTATTTATTTATTTATTTATTTATTTATTTATTTATTTATTTATTTATTTATTTATTTATTTATTTATTTATTTATTTTTACAACACAGCCGTTTGATATATAAATACAATAAAACCACTATATTTTTCTGTACGTTTCGGCCAACGGCCATTCCTCAGCGCCCAAATCAGTCCATGGCATGAAAATATTGTGAGTTTCGAAGTATATGTAAATAAGGAAATATTGCTTTGCTGTTAAACGTGCATATTAGATGGCTTCCTTCGTTATGGGACGGAATATAGCTTTATCAAATGTTCGTGAAAAGGATAGACATTTGCAGCTTTTAATAATATAAAA